>OZ004718.1:29966072-30354661 GCA_963924515.1 Vespertilio murinus | reverse complement strand
CTAGAAAGGCAAATACTCTTGGGTCAGAGAGTAAGAGAAAAAGATAAAGACATAGCAAGGATATAAGATGCCAAGTGGACTCTGGCTGCTTGGGGGTGGATGTGAGGTCAGGGGAAGGTTCTAGAATACAAACGCTAAGGGATATGGGCTGGAGTTTTCATGACTGTGCTGGGAGAGGGGACAAGGCTTGGGGCCACTTAAAAAGAGGACTTAGAACTGAAACCTTTTCATAAATGCAGCACCTTAAGAGGGGTCCCCCAGGAAATGGCCTAAACTACCTTCCCTCACCAGCTCAGGTAGGAAAGCGAATCTGTAAGATATTAGAACCTCTAATACTGTGCCATGTGAAGGGGAGAAGTAAAAAGAAAAACATTACACTGGGAGGTGAGGGAATTGGCAGATTGGTCCCAAACCAGTGGGTTAGAGTTAGGCAGGATGAGAAGCTGACCAGTTGGGGAGCTTGTGCCATATTCTTGGTGCTTCTTAGACTTTAATGTGTTAATGAATCCTCTGAGATCCTATTAAAATGCAGGTTCTGATTCCCAAGGTTGGGGGCGGGGCCTGGGATTCTGCATTTACAACAATCTTTTGAATGTTGTGAATTCTGCTGGTTCCCAGACCATTCTCTGAGTAGCGAGACTCCAAGCTACCCAACAGACCATGGTGGCTTGGACTACATTGGTGGAGGGATGGAGAGAAGAGGGTGGATTTAAGAGACAGATTGGGGGGACAATCAACAGGACTTACTGAAGGACCTATGTGAGGGGAGGGGAAAGGAGAATCAAGGATGACTCCTGGGCTTGTGGCTTTGGTAATGGATGATGGCTTTGGTAATGGATGATGGTGGTGCCATTTACTGACAGGGGAAAGACCAGGGCAGGAACAGGCCTTTTTTGTTATTGGTGTTTGTTTGTTTTTGGCAGGGGGAAAAGGACTGTGTGTTGGAGGGTTCAAAAACCCAAGGCCAGTGGATTGCAAATGCTATGTCATATCTCCTTTCTCTGTCAAAGAAATGCCTTTTGGAGGCAACCAGCAATGGATGATCTATTTTCTTACCTTGAGTTGCTGATAACAATCTTTGCTTCGAAGGTCCAATCTGGCAAATGTTAAAGGTTTAATAAATAGCCAACTTTGTAAAAATGAGGTTCAGAAACGACCAGTGAACTGCCCCTCTATCTGCTTCTCACACACTCAGCACACACCTACCTTGCTTAGCATTGGTAAAGATCGGGACACTTACGTCAGTTAAATGTAGACTCTGTTGGAATCCTCTGAACACCTCAGCATGTAGTCCATGTGAATGGGCAGAGTGCTTGCACTGCGCTTTCTAATACATAATATCCCATGTGCAGCTTAAGGACATTTTGAACAAATGTTTATTTTAAAAAGGAAATTAAATTATCTTTGTGCCAGGCACCCTGCTAGGTGCTTTTACAAACATGATCGTATTCAACAGCTACAACGGTTCTTCCAGATGGGTTCTGTCACTACCATTTCGATAGATGAGAGAAGTGAGGCTCAGGGGGACAAGAAACTTACTAAGGTCCCACACCGTCAATGGGGAGTTGACCCTCTGTTAGCCTTAGTCCAGAGTGCAAGTTCTTTTTACGTTGCCCTGGGCTCCCAGTTTTAGGCTCTGTGCCATGTGCTGAGGGGGATACTCAGAACTTCGGAAAACATCATTCCAGCCCTGGGAGGGTCTAACCGAAATGGGGAGAGAAGTCAACCATGCAAACGTATTTGACATGTGGTCTTGTGTTGCTGCTGATTAGACGCCAATGTCATTGGGGTTATTTCTTCAGAATAAGAGTGAGGGAGGCTCAGCAGAGTATTCCAGAGAAGGTGGGTCTTTAAACCATGCTTACAAAAATGTGTAGTAGCCGGAACCGGTGTGGCTCAGTGGGTAGAGTGTCGGCCTGTGGACTAAAGGGTCCCAGGTTCGATTCCAGTCAAGGGCATGTACCTTGGTTGCAGGCACATTCCCAGTAGGGGGTGTGCAAGAGGCAGCTAATCTGTGTTTCTCTCTCATTGATGTTTCTAGATCTCTATCCCTCTGTCTTCCTCTCTCTAAAAAAAAAAAAAAAAAAAAAATCAATAAAATACATTAAAAAATAAAAAAGTGTGTAGTACCTGGAGAGAGAGGAGAGCCCCCCAGACAGCAATTCCAGGTAGTGGGACTAACGCACACCAGGCAAGGAGGCAGCTTCTGCTAACACGTTTTCCTCCACTCTTTCCACCTTCCATCTTCACCACTAAAACCCAACCTGGTTTTGCCAGGCCCAGGCTCAATGCCTGACCCCTTTAGGCTGAAATAGGTGTTCATGTCCCATTCATTCATGATGTCCCCTGATTATTGCTGTTACTGCTATTTCCATCTTAATATGTGTTTCTTTCTTTCTTTCTTTAAAAAAAATATATTTTAGAGAGAGACAACAAGATGGCGGCAGAGGTAAAAGCCTAACTGCAGCCGCACTCAACAATTTCAAAAAATACAACTAAAATATAGAGGGGACACTATCCAGAACTACAGGAAAGTTGACTGACTGGGAATTCTACAACTAGAAGGAAAGAGAAAACCAGAAGGAAAACCAGAGGAGCTGTAAAAGCCTAAGGTACGGAGGCACGGTGTGCTCACGGGGAGAGGACGGAGCCGGAGAGGAGGGGCGGCTGACTGCCTGGCTGGCGTTCCCCAGCAGGAAGGAGATAAAAGCTCCGGACTGTGCTGAACCCCAACTCCGACTGCACTGAACCCCAGTTCTGGGCGAGACCCTGGGGTCCAGGCTCATACAGAGGGAAACTGGGCTGTAAGGCGGGAGCTCAGCGGAGTGGCAGCGAAAGGCAGAGCCCCGGAGTCGCGCACATTGCGCGCAGAGGAGGGACTGTTCGCTGAGCTGCTGAATTGCCCCAGCAGGAAGGACTCAAAAGCTCAGGACTGTGCTGAGCCCCAGTTCTGACTGCACTGAACCCCAGTCCTGGGCAAGACCCTCGGGCTCCAGCCTCATACAGAGGGAAACTGGGCTGTAAGACAGAAGCTCAGGGAACGGCGAAAAGCAGAGCCCCTGAGTCGCGCACATTGTGCGCACAGAGGACAGACTGTTGATTGGGCCGCGAGATTGCCCTGGCGGGAAGGAGACATAAGCTCCGGACTGTTCTTAACCACACTTCCAACTGCTCTGAACCCCAGTTGTGGGCTTGTTGGGGGAGAGACTACACTGTCTGGTAGCGGGCGAAGCTCTAGGGTGCCTTTCTCTCAGAGATGCTTGCAGCGAGTACCAAAGGACACTGAGGAACTCTGAGACTCAGGAACCTCCGAGGGCGGGGTAACCGGAAGCCAAGGCTGTAGGCTCCACCCTGAAACTCTGCCCCTCCCAAGCTGAAATCAGAGAGGCTTTTGCAGGTCTCCAAGTCTAGTGGAATAAGGTTGTCTCCTGGCATAGACACAGCTGATCCTCCCAACCTACCAACCCAGGGAAGCAGCGAAAATGCCGAAACGAGGAAACAGATCACAAACGAAAGAAATGGAGGACAAAAAGCGACTGGATATAGAGTTCAAAGCCACGCTTATAAGGATGTTCAACAATCTCTTAGAAAAGGCCGATAAAATAAATGAGACCTATGAGGATATGATAAGGGATCAACAAGAAATAATGAAAGGTCAACTAGAAATAAAGAATACAATCTCTGAAATAAATAATATGATACAGAGTCCTAAAAACAGATTGGAAGATTGCAAGAATCAAGTCCAACATTTGGAACACAAAGAGCCAGAGGACACTCCTCCACAGAAGCAAGAAGACAAGAGAATCCAGAAAGTTGAAGATGGTGTGAGAAACCTCTGGGACAGCTTCAAGCAAACCAACATCAGAATTATGGGCATCCCAGAAGATGACAGAGAGCAAGATACCGAAAACATATTGAAAGAAATAGTGACAGAAAACTTCCCCCACCTGGGGAAAGAAATAGACTTACATGTACAGGAAGCACACAGAACCCCAAACAAAAGGAATCCAAGGAGGACCACACCAAGACACATCATAATTAAAATTCCAAGAGCTAAAGACAAAGAGAGAATATTAAAAGCAGCAGGACAAAAGCAGGTAGTTACCTATAAAGGGGCACCCATACGGCTGTCAGCTGATTTCTCAACAGAAACCATGCAGGCCAGATGGGAATGGCAAGAAATATTCAAGGTGATGAATAGCAAGAACCTACAGCCAAAAATACTCTACCCAGCAAAGCTATCACTCAGAATTGAAGGCCAGATAAAGAGCTTCACAAATAAATTTAAGCTAAAGGAATTCATCACTGCCAAGCCAGAATTATATGAGTTGCTGAAAGGGGTTCTTTAGGAAGAGGAAGAAAATAAAGATAAAAATTATGAATAAACACGTAACTATCAACAAGTGACTCTAAAAACCAAGGGAAGTAAAAATCATGATGAACAATATTAACTGGTGAATATAATAGAATCAGAGGTATGGGAGGGGAGTGGACTGATGATTCTTGGGGAAATGGGGAGGGAGGGCGGGAAGAGACTGAACATAAACTGCACCTATGGATGAGGACAATGGGGGATGGGGAAAGGGCAGAGAATTGAATGGAAACTTGGTGTAGGGGAGCAATTTGGGGGGAGAGGGGAATGAGGAACATTTGTAATAATATGAACAATAAAGATTTATTTAAAAAAAAATAAAGCTAACAAGGTAAACAAAAAAAAATAAAAAAAATATATTTTATTGATTTTTTACAGAGAGGAAGGGAGAGGGATAGAGAGCTAGAAACATCAATGAGAGAGAAACATCGACCAGCTGCCTCCTGCACACCCCCCACTGGGGATGTGCCCACAACCAAGATACATGCCCTTGACCGGAATCAAACCTGGGACCCTTGAGTCTGCAGGCTGATGCTCTATCCATTGAGCCAAACCAGTTTTGGTGCGTTTATTTCTTGAGGCCAGGGATTGTGCTCCATTTAATTTTCAATCCCCAGAGATAAAACTGTTCCTGGCACATAATAGGTGCTTGATAAAAATAAAAAAAAACCATTTTTTAATAGTTGACATTTTTCATGATGATTTCCTCTCCTTTGTGCCTCTCTGTTTCTTGGTTTGTGCCAATCTGTATTGGTTGGGATACACCTGTAACAAGAGTCACTATCCCAGGGATTAAAACAAGGTAGTGTATTGCTTCCATGTCAGAGTCAGAGCAGAAGCAGTCCAAACAGATGTGGTGCCTTCGTGGTGTGGGGCACTCAGCATCTGGCTAGTTAGTAGCTCTGGCGTCCCTCGTATGTCACCTGCACTTAGTTAAAGGTGGCTCCCCACAACTGCGTCCTAACCAGCAGGAAGGGGCATAAAGAAAAGGGCAGACAGGCTGGGTGTGTTTTTTTTTTTTTTTTTAAGGTGCAACATGGAAGCAGCACACATCACATCCGTTCTCATCCCATTTTCAGAACCCAGCTGCATGGAAAGGGAGGCTGGTAAAGGCAGTTTTTCTTTGGGCCACCATCTCAGGCTAAAATTTCTATTCCTCGAGAATGAGAGAGCAGATGTGGGGGAGTGAGGAGGGCAGGGATCAGTGGCAGTGTCTGCCACCCTGTTCTTCCCCTAAACTACCTTATTGTAGATGTCCAGACAGTTATATATGATATGCCTGACCCTCCCCCCCCGCCCTGTCCCCCACTTTCCAAGGTACATTTACTACTGAATTATTTGCAATTGTCAAATCATGTGTGTTCATTTTACCTGTCCTCTGAGGGCATGAGGTCTTTCACGGCAGAGGTTGTATCTTGCACAGCCTTGATCCTGTAGCATGCCTTATTATACTTACATGCTCAGTCAATAGAGCTGAATGAATACACGGGAGAAGAGAAAAGCTTTTTCATTATTCCATTACCCTGTCTCTATGGAGTTGGATTTGTCAATTACATTGAGCAACAGCACAAATAAATCAGCATTGCCCATGTTGAGGTCTCACAAAATGCTGGAACAGTGAGGGACCTAAATATCTTCTTTCCTGACTTCTGGTGATACACTGGCGCCAGAGAAGAGTCAGATCTGGGACGAGCTAGTCCCAAAATACATGTCACAAAGTCAACTGCACCACTACCATCCTCTCTCCCTTTCCTCTGGCCCTTCTTCATGAGGAAGATCCACTCTCCCCTCCCTGATTTTAGAAATATTTCATTTGAGTCAGAATGCAAATATCCGGGGGCAAAATAATCAGAAGGATCAACATTTTCTAGAGTCCTGAAAATGGACTTTCCTGTATTTTTGGATCATCTGCTTTGGGTAGAGAGTTGTAAATTGCTCATTCACCTTATGAAACTGGGGTTACATTTTGATGATGCCAGATCCTCTGGCCCTGAGAGATCTGTTACCATGACAAACAGTACGGTCACCTTGTAGTTACCCAGTTGACCCGCGCTTGTTATGTCTAGACACTCATGCTGAGGAGGACATCACCTAGGAAATCAGACTCACAGACCGGCCTTGGCTCCTGGTTTGTCACATTTTCTCCAGTCTCTGGACCGACCGGGTTTCCAGCTCCTTTCATATTCGTGTCTGTTCTCCCAGGGCAGCGCTGTTTTCAGGGGAGAGAAGCTTCTCCTCCCTCCCACCCCCAACCCAGGAATGGCCCTGGCCTCTATGACAGCAAATCCATTGCACCATTTAGGCTTAATTAGAGCACAATGACAGATGATTAGTTTACACATCAAAGCACTGAAACAACTCAACAAATTGGCCCCATCCCAAAGCCCAGCACAGGAGTTGGCCTTGAACTCAGAGGCTTTGCCCACGGGGACTGGGGAGCTGGCGATGAAAGCTCGGGAGCCCCATGCAGAGGTACACAGAAGGAGTTCTGTTTCTCAAGTGAAGAAATGGATCCCAGCTGTTTCCAACCTTAACTGTGCGCCTGCATCTCTCTCACCTTGACTCTCCTCCTCCGAGCCCGCTGGGCATAGTTCATGTGTATTCAACTTTGAGTTCTTCGGGGACTGATTTATCAATCCACGAGTTACCCAAGCCTTTTGCTAATTTTTTTTTTATACTCATTACCATCCAACTGGGGTTTTGACTATTCATTAGGATACCACCTACCAAGGAATCAGAGGGGAAGCAAATAAGTTAATCTTTAAACCAGGCCACTTTTGCTTTTTTTGAAGTTTGATGGGGAAGGAGTTAGAAACGACAGGTTGCAACAAGGTAAAACAATTATTTCTGGGTCTCCTTCATGCACACTCCCCCCATCCCTTGTAGATGACCAAGAGCCAGGTGAACAAACACATGAGAGCACTCTACATTAGACTGTCTGTGCCTTTTATTACAAACTCATAGCCCAGTGCACGAAATCTGTGCATGGGGGAGGGTTCCTCAGCCCAGCCTTCACCCTCTCCAATTGGATATCCCTTTCAAAATCTGGGACCACTGGCTCCTAACCACTCACCTGCCTGCCTGCCTGCATGCCTGCCTGATCACTCCTAACTGGCTCTGCCTGCTTGCCTGATTGCCCCAAACCCCTCTGCCTGCTTGCTTGATCGCTCCTAACTGCCTCTGCCTGCCTGATCGCCCCTAACTGCCCTTTCCTGCCGACCTGATCTTGCCCCCAACTGCCCTCCCTGAAGGCCTGATCTTGTCCCCCATCTGCCTTTCCCTGTTGGCCTGGTCACCCCTATAACTGCCCTCCCCTGCCGGCCTGATCTTGCCCCCAACTGCCCTACCCTGCTGGCCTGATCGCCCCTCACCACCTCTGCCTCGGCCCCCACAACCATGGCTTTGTTAGGAAGGAAGTCAGACGACAGGAAGATGGCAGGTCGACTGGTCTAATTAGCATATGACCCTTTTCTTAGTATAGATTTCAGATCCCTTATTGCTGGGGCTCTGGAGATGCTGACCATGTGTTGGGAGACATAGCAGTTTAGTTCTGGCTCAAAAGACCAGTCTGTTCATACTAACAATCACTTAATTCAGCAAGAAACAAACCAAACAAAAATCCCCAAAGGTCCACCCCGTAGTTGAACTGAACTGACTCTCTTACTTGGACTACTCACATACTCATCCAAACATTTGGCATGTCCTGCTTCCAGGTCAATGGCAGGGCTTCAAGGTCAAGCTCAGCGGCAGAGGGGAAACTTGAATCTAGGTCTTCCTTCGTAACCCTGATCCCTCAGGACCATGCAATCTTTCTAATTGTGGGAGAAAAACGGGGCTGCAGCTATAGAAAAACCTCACAGAGCACAAAGGCTCAGGCCTCTCTCCTGGAACCATTGATGGAGGAGACGCAGTGCATGGTGGGATTGTCATTTCCTCGCTATGGGCCTAGGGGGTGAGCGGGGCATCAGCCTCACCACTGTGATGTGGGCAGACAGATGAATGCTGGCTGCCTCCAGCACAGGACAGTGGGCAGAGCTGTATGGGGTTCAGACTTCTGTAAGCAAAGCTCTCCTGGAGGAGTATGACACTGCGTTATTAGCATAAAGCAGGAGCCTATTGATCTGGCTGATTAGAAAACCTTTCAAGGCTCTGGGGGTAATTAGCACAATTTACAGAGTAGCAGTTATCAGCTTCATTGCTTAATTAACAATGTAAATATCCTTCTAAACGACGTTTTATAATCATGATCCGACCTTCTAGCATTTGCCCTGTTCACTGCAAATTCCTTCCCAGATGTATAGATAGTGGCCTTTCTTTCTTCCCCGCCTACCGTCACATTTCTGCATCACTTAACGACAAAGCAATTGTACATGCCCCACATCGCCTCCGTTGCATTTTACTACCTTCTTCTCCCCAGCCCAGAATACACAGTGTGACAATTAAAAGTACTTATTTAGACAGGAAAGCGGAGTCCTGTCATGTTCAGGATTCTGAACTATTTTTTTATTTATGTGCTTAGCAGGATACGTCGTCTTAAATTAGCATCACATTTTTTTTCCCTCTGTAGGCTATTAGGAGGAGGTTTAACACAATATTTGTTTACACTAGTCATGGGTGCAGAGAATCATCCCAAACGCATATGTTGCTTTGGCAAGCAGGGCTACTTTTCATGTTTATTTTACTTCCTTATCATTTCTTGTTGAATTAATGTTTGTGATAGAATATTTGGCCTGCCTCGTCAAACATATGTGCAGGGAACTTGATTGTTTTATTTCAGTTTTACATTAAATCCACTTATTCTTTTAATTAAAAGATTGTTGTTCTGCCATCGCCGGTTTGGCTCAGTGGAGAGAGTGTCGAGATCAAAGGATCCTGGGTTTGATTCCAGTCAAGGACAGGTATCTTGGTTGCAGGCTCCTCCCTGAGAAGGTCAGGGCACCCAACCAATCAGGGTCAGCCAAAGCAGTGACATCACCACCAGAGTAAAACCCCTGGACTTGTGGAAGTTTGTGCTCTCGTCCGCCATGCAGTCCGCGTGAGTGGGACGGAGCCCATGCTAACATGGAAGAGGCTCTCTTGTTAATTGCATCAGATTTGGCTCCCTGCTGGTCTTTGGGGATCACGAAATCTGGGCACAACACTCCCCAGACTGAGGCCCTGGTCGGGGCTCATGCAGGAGGCAACCAATCAATGTGTTTCTCTCACATCAATGTTTCTCTCTGTCTTTCCCTTTCTCTTCCAACTCTCCCTCAAAATCAATGGAAAAAATATCCTTGGGTGAGGATTAACAAACAAACAAACAAACAAAACTATTGTTTCGTGTCTAAGTTCCAAATGGCATGGACACAAATTCGACTCTTTATGGAGACCTGCGGGTGGGAAGTTCAAAGGCTCATACCCTCACCGCAAAGAACCCTGGGAAGCTTTCCATTCCTGAAGGCCTGATGGTTTCAGTGGGTGGGTCGTTCGCTTCTGATTTTTTCCGCTTCCACTAACTGCTCGGTGTTCGATGCAGTTACACGTCTACAACGTGTGCAGAAAGGGAATTTAATACAAGCCCGTGCCTATGACATTGGTAAAGCGGGAGGGGAGGCAAACGTGAGCGTTGGAGGGCTTTGCTGTAGGTTTTAATTAACTGTCTTGCCCTTGTTCCCATTATCATTGATTTGTGTGATAAGTGCCAATTATATGTGTCATAAGTATACTCCTTTTTGCGGAAGACAAGAGATCTTATGTGTGATGCAAATAAGGGTTCTCAGAATGCTAATTTTGTAATGAGCCAGTGCATTCTTCAAGGAGTGTATAGTCTGTCTGGTGGGGAAATAATTATAATGCAAAGTAGGAAACTAGTGTATCGGGAGACAGTACGGAAAGAATCGTGGCCAAAAAAAAAAGAGGGTGGAGAAAGAAATTATAGCTGAGAGATTCGGGAAGGCCTGCTCCAAGGTGGGGGCAAATTGGCCTAAAAGCAAATGGGAAGTGTTGGGCGTGGTTTCCAGAGGAGGGAAACAGCTGGAAGAAAACACAGAGGCGGGACAGCATGCAATGTAAAGGAGAAACAAGAAGATGTTTACCGTGGCCGTGGGCAGAACGTGAAGGAAGACGCTCCAGGGGATGCTGTGAAGGTCGGTTAGGCTCCCTCTCACAGAACCCAGAGTCCAGGCCGAAATGTCTGACCTACACCGCTTTCTGTAGGTCAGAGAGTCCATATTTTAGGCTTTGCAGGTCACATGGTCTCTGTCACAACTACTCGGTTCTGCTATTGCTGCACTAGAGAAATAAGTAAATGAGCGACCATCACTATGTTCCAATAGAATTTTACTTATGGACACTGAAATATGAATTTTGTATAATTTTCTCACATTACAAAAGATTTCCTTTAATTTCATTACTGTCCTCTGCTATTGGGGTATGCAGGGGCATGGCGTTGTAACCGTCTCCAAACCTCTGAGTATTCTTTGCCTTTGGTCATATCCCCATGGCTATAGCGAGCCAAGTGCGGAGGAGCTTGAATCCAGGGGGCCCAGAGCCTCCACGTCAGGGCATCAGGTGACTATGATGGTACACGCGCACTTGGGGCTCCATCACTGCTGTGGCCCAGGACCAAGCTTCAGCACGCAGCACTTGGGCAACACGGGGGCAGTGGGCTCCTGACTGGCTTACCAGTATTTGGTAATTAAAAAGAAATAGTGCCCTAACTGGTTTGGCTCAGAGCGTAGGCTGTGGACTGAAGGGTCCCAGGTTCAATTCACGTCAAGGGTACACGCCTGGGTTGTGGGCTCAATCCTCAGCAGGGGATGTGCAGGAGGCCGCTGATCAATGATTCTCTCCTCATTGATGTTTCTATCTCTCTCTTCCTCTTCCTTCCTCTCTGAAATTAATAAAGATGTATTCTAAACAAAGAAAAGGAATAGCTAGGTTACACGTTTGGACAATCCATGTGCGGTAAATGTGGCATACAGACAGAGAACCTCTGTGTCTATGAACCGATGCTATGGTAGACTATACACTGGCATTTCTACACCACCTTCCCTGGGCTGAAATTAGTTTTCTATATATCCGCAGGCTAATAACAACTTCCATCCGTCTTCTAGGTGAGGTTCTGTAGTTTCCAGCAAATGATTTTCCTCCTTCCCACCCCTTATTTCCCTCGCTGTGCCAACTTTCCTTTAGGACTGACACCGAGTTTAGACTGGTGGTCCCGTGAGAAGCCTCCCAGTGCCTGCCCACTCTTCTTCACACTCAGAGTCCCTGAAAGCTAAGACTCAGGGAGGCAGGTCTGGAAGGAATGATGAATCAGCTTTTTCCTTTGTGAGCTGGTGATCAAAGTAGTTATCTACCTCATTTCCAGCCACACCTGATGTAACAAAGGACTTTTAAAGATCATAAAATAAAGTGTGTTATTTTTTCTTTCTGATTTGGAATTACATGTGTATGCTTGAAGAAAACTAATCTCATTGATCGCCTTCATCTCTCTGCCGTTTCTTCCCTTACCCAGAAATGTCTTTAATTTGTTTTCCCAGTAAGAGCTGACATTGAACAATACATGGCAAGGAAAAGGTTAATTAGGTGATTAAATTAATTTAACAACTTTCAAGAAGGAGGGTGTGGTCAGCTGACCCAAGGGTGCTGAGTAGAGGAAGCTAAGGACAGAGACAGAATAGTTGCTTATGGCAATGGGGAAGCCATTGGGAAACTTGTTTGAGCTGGTTCAGTGCTGTTAAGATGGGAACCAACTGCATCCTGGGAAGGTGAATGGGTGGATGAGTGAGAAAGTGAGGCAGCCTGTGTAGACAACTCCGATGATGACTTCCTGTCATTTAGGTCTCAGTGTAAATGTCACCTTTTTGGAATGACCTAAAGTAGCCATCTGGTGACTATCACATGACTGTATCTGATTTCTCTGCAAAGCACTTATTTATGACCTGATCATGCCATCTTTCTTCGTGGCTCTCTGCCTCTAGGTTACCACACACACACACACACACACACACACACAATGATCATGTTTGTTGTTGTTGTGTTTTCCCCCCTGTATCCCTAGAGCCTAAAAGACTGCTTGGATCCTGGTAGGTGTTCTATGAACATTTGCTGAATGAATAAAAGTGTTCCTGTCCGAAACCGGTTTGGCTCGGTGGATAGAGCGTCGGCCTGCGGACTGAAGGGTCTCGGGTTGGATTCCGGTCGGTCGAGGGCATGTGCCTCGGTTGTGGGCACATCCCGGGTGTTGGGGGGTGTGCAAGAGGCAGCTGACCGAAGATTCTCTCTCATCGACGTTTCTAACTCTCTATCCCTCTCCCTTCCTCTCGGTAAAAAGTGAATAATATATATAATATATATATATAATATATATATATATATATATATATAATATATATATATATATATTATATATATTTATAAATATATATATATATTTAAAAAAGAGCATCAGATTTGTTTTTTTAAAAGATAGTTTAAAAAAATAAAAATAAATAAATAAAAGTGCGCCTGTGGGGGGAGAGTGGAGAAAGAGAGCAGAGACAACGTGCATTCTCAAACTGGAATGTGCCCGGAAATCGCATGGGCCTCTTGTTTAATGTGGATTCGGAGCCTGCAGGTCTGGGGTGGGAGATTCTGCATTTCTTTTTTTTTTTTTTTTAATATATTTTATTGACATTTTACAGAGAGGAAGGGAGAGAGATAGAGCTAGAAACATCGATGAGAGATCGACCAGCTGCCTCTTGCACACCCCCTACAGGGGATGTGCCCGTAACCAAGGTACATGCTCTTGACCGGAATCGAACCCGGGACCTTTCATTCCGCAGACCGATGCTCTACCACTGAGCCAAACCGGTTTCGGCAGATTCTGCATTTCTAACAAGCTCCCAAGCGGGGCCGCTGCTATTGGTCTATGAGCCGCACTTTGAGTAGCCTCAACACCTACTCGACATGTTGCTTAGAATGAACAGGAGAAGAGATGAAGGAAGCAGGAGAGAGGTGCTAATGACAGCAGCAAAGATTTAGGAAGGCAGAGGGGGTGGATGCCAGACACCCCGCAGAGGATTTGGTTTGTCAAAGGTGTTAGGAGACTTTCCTCAGTGGAATGGGAAGGGAAGGAGGAGAAGGGGTGAGAAGAGGAGGAGAGGTCTTGACTGGGGTGTCTCATTACTTAATGAGGTCACGGCTCAGAGTGGGGGTGGAGGTGAGCCATGGCAGTTCTAAAGGAAACAAGTCACTTTCTTCCCAGGCAGCATCCAGAATGCCTTTGAGCTCGAGTAATACGTTTAAGGTAAAACCCATCAGCTGGGTCGTGTCACTGTCTCAACATTAATCTGCTTGGGAGCAGGTTGGAGAACGAGGGTGGTAGGTTCACTCAGAGTGTGAGAGACAGGGTGAGAGAGTTGAGGGTATTGGTAAGGGGGGAGTGACTTCTAAAATTAATTATTAATTAAAATTTTTTTCAATTCTCGTTGACATTCAATATTAGTATATATTAGTTTCAGGCATATAGCATAGTGGCTAGCTAATTATGTAACTTACAGCGTGAAGGGGGAGAGTGGTTTTAATGGTGGACCAGAGGAAGTGCGGCACAGGCACTGGGAGAGACACGGCTACTCAGACTCTGCTCGCCGGGGGCTCTAGTGGAAGACAACACACACACGTATGTATTATATATAAATGTACATGTATATGTAATTAATAGATCCGCCTCCTGCTGTGTAAATCTGGAGGACTTACAACTGCCAGCATCTGCACCTCTACCTGAGAGCATGGAAGGCCAGGAGCAGTACCAGGGGGTTCGCATCCAGAGAGCATCATTCAACCGGTAAATACCCCAGCTCTCATGCCCCTAGGGTGGGATAGCAGGTGTGTGTTCCGCATTGGTTTCCCTCAGGATGAGGCTCAGTTGCCCATGGTGGCGACATAATGGGAAAGATTCTCTCTATGGGCTGCCTTCCTTTCCCTGTCTTTATTCCCTTCCTGGGCATTTTTAGCATCACCTACCAAATAAATGACAGAGAAAGAGACAGGCTACCACTTGGGAGGAGGAGCTATCTGCCCCACTGTTGAGTGGGCGCCGGGGCATCAGGGATGTTGAGGAAGAATCAAGGGGACGGGCAGGTGGAAGGAACACGGGGCACTGGAGGGTCTGAAAGGACTCTGGCTGCAGCAGGGGCCTGGGGCATGGAGTGAAGCCGGAGACCAGGCCCCGCAGGGTCTTGTAGGACGTGATAAGGGGCTGAGGGCATCTATTCGGTGAACACTGAGAAGCCAGGAGGGGGCTCAAGAGGGACAGCGACAGCATCAGTGGAGAAGGGCAGGAGAGTGGGCGTGGGAGAAAGGGAGTTCAGGGGCCTCTGCTACAGCTCAGGGCTTTGCATGGAGCTTGGCACTTGGAGGAGTCTCAGCGAATGTTTGATATCCATCCTATATAACAAAGAGCTAATATGCTAATTAGATCAAACAGCAGAACAACTGTCTGGACCACCTTCTAGACAACCATCCGGCAATCTGACCTTCTGGAGGAAGCCAGGCTGTGAGGCGGAGCCCCTTGCATGAATTTTATGCATCAGGCCTCATATATATATATGTATATATATATATACAACTTATATGTAAATGTATTTACATTTACTTATATGTAAATGTCCCCCTTGGCACTTTCACCAAATGTACTATATGTAAATGTACTACTAACAATGCATGACTACTAACTACATATTTGATTGACCAGACATGTAATTTTCTGGCCAAAATGAATAATGGTTTTCCTTAGGAAATGATGCCCTTTTGTTCTGGGCTGCTTCCCTTAGCTTTATCAGGTCTTTCTCTGTGGGGAGCACCAAAAGGCTAACTTCCTTCTACTTTTTCTCATTCTCCACTCCCCTTGTCTCTTTCCTCCCCTCCCACTTCCTTCCCCTCTGTACCTCTCTGTCTCTCTCTCCCTCCAAATAATCCCATTTAATAAAGTTCATTATTTCATACAGTCTCCATTTCTATTAACTGTGACATTAATTCTTAATCGTTGGCTTTAAGACTGCAGATGTAATCAGAGGAAACAATTACACTTTGTGAACAAGGTGATTTTTAAAGTGGATCTTTAGTTAAATGCTATCAAAATGCAGAAAATAAAAATGTTGCCAAGCACATTCACTCTTTTGTTAATGTCACCATCCTGCGCTCACTTATACTTTTCATGGGAAAAATTCAACTTCAAAGGTGATTTATACAAAAAATTGTGTGTATGTGTGTGCACGTTATTCATAATCTGAAATCATGAGACATTGAGCATATTTCCAAGAGATGAAAACTGGAGACTCACAGTCACACAGCTGATCATCAGTGTGATCTCACGTGTGGCCAGTGTAAATATACTACTACAGAACACACCGAGAAATATACTATGATATTTACCAGTCAGCAAGTTTAGATTTATGGAGCTCCAGAAAGCAATACAAGAAAGAGGTCTAGGGAGTCTAAAACCCAGGCCATAAATTACTCTCCAAGAATATGTTGTAGCCCTAACCTCGGCCTGCGGAGTGAAGGGCCCCGGTTCAAGGGCACATGCCCGGATTGGGTTGCTGGCTCGATCTCTAGTTGGGGGTGTGCAGGAAGCAGCCAATCAATGATTCTCTCTCATCATTGATGTTTCTATCTCTCCCTCTCCTTCTCCCTTTCTCTCTGAAATCAACAAAAATATATTAAAAAAGAAAAGGAATATGTTGTAAATAGTCACAATTGTACCCTTTTCCCTTTTGTATTCCTTTATATAAAAACCTTGAAATCCTTGCTCATCCCCTTCTTTAACCAGCAACTCGAGAGACAAGAAACTAGATATCTAGGATTTCACACAACCTTGTACACCCAGTATTTTCTTTTTCTTTAAAGGGAATCTTCAGTAGTGGGTGAGGGTTATGCTTTGCAGGCCCCTGGGGGTGTAGATCTGTTCATTGCGTTTCCCATTTCCATGCTGGTGTCCCCTTTTGGCACTTTCACCAAGCACCCCCGAGCCCCTCACCCTGTGCTCTGGCAGGAGTTGAGAGATGCAAATTGCAAACTGGTAAATAGCAACTTTGCATATTTTGAATAGAAGGGGAACGACGTGGTACCACTCATTCCGTTTCACAGGGAAATCTGAGATAATGGGAGTGCGAGCAAGGGCAGGCCGAGAGGTCCTGCGTGTTTTCTTCAGTGTTTATTATGCTTATTAAACCTATTGTACAGTGAGGAATTAATTTGAATTATTTACATGGTCAACCTTTGAGACAATGCCCTGATTTAATCGGAGGATGCAAATGTATCATTCCTCTTTGAAATCTAAACACAGGTTGAAACTGGAAGAAGCATTGGGACTTGTATTGTTTCCTACAAATATTGGTTACAAACCTGCAGGTGTCGGGTTCAATGGCATAATGTCAGAAATCAGGAGAATGTGGAGATGTGTTTCTTATAAGTCGATGAACTCCCCCATGAGAACATGTCCTCTGGACAGCCAACCTGGGTGACAAATACCTCAGGTAAAACGTCTTCCAATTCCACTTATTGGAAAATATCCTGCATTGTCTGACATGAGGGTGTGTGTTTGCTAACATTTCAGTGTAGAGGGAAATAACTAGTAAGAATGGTTGGGTTTTCATTCCATCATGGGCCAGGTGTCATTTTAGTGAATGTGTGGACTGATAAGAATTCTTTAAAAAAAACAAAACATTTTATTGATATTTTTACAGAGAGGAAGGGAGAGAGCTAGAGAGCTAGAAACGTCAATGAGAGAGAAACATCGACCAGCTGCCTCTTGCACACCCCCTACCGGGGATGCGCCCACAACCAAGGTACATGCCCTTGACCGGAATCGAACCCAGGACCTTTCAGTCCGCAGACTGACCCTCTACCGCTGAGCCAAACCGGTTTCGGCTGGTAAGAATTCTTTAGTTTTACCACTGAAACGTGAGAATGGAAGGTTGATGTCAAGTTCAAATTATTATAATCAGATTATTCAAAATCTCTAGGTTTGCCGAAACCGGTTTGGCTCAATGGATAGAGCCTGCGGACTGAAAGTCCCAGGTTGGATTCCGGTCAAGGGCATGTACCTTGGTTGCAGGCACATCCCCAGTAGGGGGTGTGCAAGAGGCAGCTGATCGATGTTTCTAACTCTCTATCTCTCTCCCTTCCTCTCTGTAAAAATTCAATAAAATATATTTAAAAAAATAAAAATCTCTAGTTTTCCTTATGACTTGGAAAAAATCAGAAATTGTTCAAGCCCATCTTACTTTGGGTTATTATTTTTTTCTTGGTGTTTGGATGTTTACGAGGAATTTTTGAGAAAGGTAAAATCTCGTGTATTTAGACAGAGGCACAAGTAGATTCTGAAAGTGGAGTCTCTTTGAGGTAAAAGGAACAGCTTGCATCTTCAATATTTTATGAGATCTGGGTATTAGGACAGCGATTTTCAACCAGTGTGCCACAGGACTTTTTAAAACATGTAATACCTATTTTAGTCAGGGTCACTGACCTCTTTTCCCTTACACTGTCAAGTTAAAAATTGACAACAGCCAGCACAATAATTGCCATCAGGTATGATTAATTCAAAATTATACCTATTTTTTATTAATCCCTTCACCTTCTTCCATTCAGTCCCCCAGGGCTCCTCCCCTTTGACAGCTGTCAGTCTGTTCCATGTATCCATGCCTCTGTTGCTATTCTGTTCATCAGCTGATTTCCGTCACAGACAACAGTGTAGTGATAGCCAGGAGGAAAAGGGGTTAGGGGGGAGGTGGAGGTGGGCAAAGGGGGAGACAGTGGGCATGGAAAGAGACTTTGCTTGGGGCAGTGGGTGCACAATGCAGTGTGCAGATGTTTTGTTGAGTTGTACAATTGAAACTTGCGTGCTTTTGCAAACCAATGTCCCCCAATACGTTCAATAAAAATTATAACTAATTTTTGTCAGGCTGGCAAAAAATATAACGCTTTGTTGGTGTGCCGCAGAATTTTAGTAACTAGTTTGTGTGCCAGGAAATGGAAAAGGTTGACAATGGCTGTCTTGGAACAATGTTTCTGATGCAGGAACATAACCATCAAGGAGCAAAAGGGAGATGGAGCCAAAGAGAAACTGAAAAAATTTTTTTTCTTCAAAATATTAAGTGATCCTAATGCTGAAAACAGGAAATGATGGTGATACTGCAGATTGCTCCTCGTAAGGGCTTTAAAAGCTTAATGATTTATTGATTGAATCTGCACTAATGATGTGCCCCTGAATATGCATGTGTAAAGAAGGTTCAATCATGTCTTTCAGATATATTTGGTTCAAGGGCTATATATTCAAAATAAATGGAATGGCTGAGGCAATTATCAGGGCTGGAACCCCACCTGATTTGGAGGCAGGCTAGTGTATCAGGTGAAGAGGTAAAACAAAAAAAGGGAGAGAAAACTCTACAGGGAGGTAGGGGACAACAAAAGAGAGTGGGGGAAAAACCCACCACTGTTGAGAAATATCTCTCCCCTCCCCCTTCCAACTTCTCTTTATCCTAAAAGGAGAAAAATAGATTCCCAGGTGCCACCAGGGAGCAATGTTTCCTTGAAAAACAGAAGAAAGAAAGAGAAGGAAAAAAAAAAAGTTGTCCTGTTAAATCAGCTACACATGGCGTCTGTCTGTGTGAGGAAATCAGCCTTTTCATTACAAATAGGCTTAAAAAGCCTCAGAGAAGAGAGACCTGAACAGAAGCAATATTATCCGCTAACAACCCAACTCCCTTTTAGACATCAGCTGAGAGAAGATCAGCAGCAGCATTCACTGAACAGGGGGTTTTGTCTGAAGATAAAGACTCATCTTTTTTTTTTTTTCTTTTTTCTTTCAGGATATAAAACTTGTATTTAAATCAATTCAGAGAAGCACTTTAGCTTTAAACAGCAGAGAGCCGGGAGAGCCTATTTAATAAAACAGCATTATTTCATTTCCAAAGAATGATACCGGCAGTAGCTCTGAGTTTAAATTCTGTATTCTTTCTCCTCAATAATTATAATTATAGATGGGTCTTGAAAGGAAGCATGCCTATTACTGTCATATTTATACCTTTGACAGGTGTTCTGGGACTGTAATTTGATGGAATGACTCAAAAAACGCAATTTCCTCCCCAAATATAATTCCTGTCATCAGCCCGAGTGGTTTGGGAAAGTTCTTCTAGGAAAGCCTTTTCACAGATCTTGAACGCCCCTGGTGTTTTAGCATCAACCCATGTTCGGGAATATGGGGGGGGGGGGGGGGGAGCCTGCCTTCGGGGCTTCTATCCGAGGTGGTGGCAACATCCGGAAGGAGGTGCGGATGTTTGACGTAGGAAGGATGCTAGCGGGGCGGCTTTCTTTATCCACGGAGGGGGGCGGATTGGGAAAGGGGCACCCGGGAGACAAGGCAGGTTGGTTGGGTTTCCCTTACAAGCAGACCCCACGTTCCGCGCGCGGCCGACAGAGGGCGCTCGGCACGCAGTGGCCGGGCGGGGGCGGGGCTGCGCAGATCCGGAGGCGCAGGCGCACTCGTGGCCCCGCTTCCGCCGTGGCCGGGGTTGACGTTTCCGAGTGGAGGCGGGTGAGCGCGCGGCGTAGGCGGAGGGAGGGAGAGAAGGAGGGGGCCGGGCGGGCGCGTCGGGCCCCGGAGCCGCTGGGGTGGAGGGCGGGCTGGGGATGCGAGGCCTCGGGTGCCCTCGGCTTTGTGTGGCCTGGGAGGACCTTGCCGCGACTCGCGCCGCCCCGTGCCCCTCCCTGCCCGTTGCGGTGCCGCGGGAGGGCCGGGTGCCCGCTGCAGGCCTCGCCGGCGGGGCTCGGAGCCGCGGGGAAGGCCCTGGACTCGGAGAGGGGCGTGGGGTCCCCCCGCAGGGAGCCCGGGGGGGCCTCCGGACGCCTCAGCGAAGAAGCCTGGCCGCGGGCCCACTAGGGGAACGTTCGTTGCCCGGCGCGCGCACCTCCGTGGGCAGCCTCCGTGCGCCCGTTGGAACCAGTGGATGTGGGGCCCCTGCCCGGAGCGCCCGGGGAGCGAGCTCACCTGGGGTGACCTCCGCATTTTTGATTTCTGCTTCTGAAGGACGACGGATCCAATCACCCCGTGGCTGAGAGAGCCCTTAGGCCTTAAGACGAAATCTTTTGTTTGCATTTGCATTGCATACAACTCACCCATTTAAACTGCACAATTGGACGTCCTTTTAGTGCATTTACAGATTGGAGCATCCTCCACCCCCAGAGTCAATTTTCCTACAGCCCTCGCAAGCACTGAGCTATTGTGTGTCTCTGTAGATTTGCCTGTCCTGCACATTTTTGCATAAATGGAATCATACGGTATTTGGTGTTAGCTCCTTTCACTTAGAGTAATGGTTTTCAAGGTTCACCCATGCTGTGTAGCATGTATCGGTAGTTCATTTTCTTTTTAGTTATAAAATAACCCATTGTATGAAGATACCACGTTTTGTTTACCCATCGGTAAATGTCAGGCCTTTCATCTTTGGTCCCAGGGCTGAGTCCAGACACACACACACACACACACACACACACACACACGTATTAGCTGCTCTGAATGGCCGCGTCTGGGTGACTGACACAGCTTGCTGGCTTTCATCCCTCTCTTTCTTTGTACGGGGGATGTGATTGTGCTATTGTTGTGCTGAATTGAGTTGAATTGGATAACAGACGGGGATCGGGCACCCCAGAGATTGTGGCACACCCCAGTGACTCTGGACTGAGCTAGTAAAGATGGGGAAAGAGACCTAAGAATAGTTCGTGGAAAGCAAAAAAGAATAATAGCTCATGGAAATGAAGGTAACCTTCTAGCTGAATGCCAGGGCCGGGTAAGCTAAAACAGAGAATGCTAAGTTGCATTCCTTGAACTCCCAAGCAGAAGGGTGACATTGCCATCTAGGTGATGTTTTCAAGGTTCACCCATGCTTTAGCAGGTACCGGTGCCCACAGAGCCGGTCAGAACACACGCAACCTGTGGTTTTGAGGGTGGGATCAATAATGAGGGTGTGTGTGTGTCCAGAGTGTGTTGGACAACCACTGGAAGATTATAGCAGGATGGTTATCTTGGAAAAGAAACTACTGAGTGGCTGGGGCAATTGACTTTGGATAACGAGAGACTGGACTTGGGGGTAGGTCACCAGAGACTTGAGCCCCAAAAGGCAGAGGTCAGACTAATGTGTGGAACTTTTCAGAGCGGATTTTAGCCCAGCACCAAAAGGAATTTCTGACAGCTCGGGCTGCCAAGGATGTGGAGGAGAGATTTCTTTCACACTGGATGGGAGAAGGTGGCTTTCGGCTCTTTGATATTCTGGTTTTGAAAGACTGCCTCCCTTGGACTGTTTTTCTGTTCATTCAGTTAACACCTTTTTCTGAGAGCCTACTGGGAGGCAAGCCACCCTCCCTGAGGTGTTTTTATAACTTTCTAATCCATGAAAGGCTACTAAGGATGACTAACCAGAACTCAGTTCTGAGTTGGGAAAGAGCTAAATAAACTTCACCTGATCATGTGTTTGATTTAAAAGAAAAAAAAGATACACGTTCTTCCCCTTGATGTACGCAGAGCTGACTGTATCAAGGAACTCCACAAAGCTCTCCCAGTCTCACGTTGCCCTAATACTTACGAAATTGTGGGATTTTTCTCATCACACGTGAAAATAAACATAAAACCATTACAATAAAAAGACGTCGGTCCATATACTGCTTAAAATAATTTTGTGTTTGTCCACACACTTTGGGGGAAGTTGTCAGGAGTGCTGGGGGTTCAAATGAGGCCATTAGGGGTGTTAGGCAGGCACGCAAAATGCCGAGGGCTACATTTGGAAAGATTCACTCTGGCTGTTGAGTGAAGAATAGCTTGGAACGCCGAAACCGGTTTGGCTGAAAGGCCCCGGGTTCGATTCCGGTCAGGGGCATGTACCTTGGTTGTGGGCACATCTCCAATGGGGGTGTGTGCAAGAGGCAGCTGGCCGATGTTTCTCTCTCATCGATGTTTCTAGCTCTCTATCCCTCTCTCTTCCTCTCTGTAAAAAAAAAAAATCAATAAAATATATTAAAAAAAAGAAAAAAAAGAATAGCTTGGAAGACAGGGAGGCCTGCTGGGAACTCTTGGAGTCGTCCCTGTGAGCTGAGATCAGAGCCTTCCCCAAGGCTCTTACAATGGAAACAGGAGGGGACAGAGTTGAGGGGCATTTAGGTGTGGAATGTGGTAGGACTCAGAGACCCGTGACATAGGAGGAGGAGCCTGGCTCTGGGATGGTTTTGGTTTGGTCGCCTAGGAAGATGGTGATGTGTTCACAGAGGCAGGGAGCCCGGGTGGGGGGGGGTCAAGTCCCAGGAGTAGGCGGTGCCAAGCGAGCATGCCCAGGGCCACGGGGTTTGACTGCAGTTTTAGCAATGATGCTGCGAGGTTCATTGCCCCTGAAGTCGTGGCAAAACCCCCCCCCCCCCACTTCACATTAAACTGAGGCCTTTTTAGGTTCACTCCTCTGAGTGGAGCCACACACCATGCCCGCTCTGCCAGTTATTACCGAGAAGGACTCAATTATAATTGTGCCGAAAATAGTCCCCCGCCCATACTTGCCGGGTCGGTTTCTAAGTATTGCTTGGGTTTTTAAGTGATGGAACTAAGTTGCGCTCTTGCCAAATGTTAATTTTGAAGGCTGCAGCTGGTAACCATCTGTTACACCACTAGCATTTTTACAACATTTGATTAGCACTTTATATAGTTCAGGGAAGCCTGCCAGTGGACGCTGCCCATCAGCGTGGGGGCCCCGGTGGTACGTGAAGGTCTTTGCCCCCCAGGGTGCGGGGTTCCCCTCAGTGTGCTGGACCAAACTGTGGCCCGTGAGACCGGCAGGCTGATATTTGGGGAGGGAGGACCTCGGGGAACCCTGCCCCGTTTGCACTCTTCCTCAGAGCTGGAGCCATCACGGCTCATCATGGAAGCAGAATCTGGCAGGTGAAGATTTTTTCGATCCTTCAACGCTTTTGGCTGCAAGTGACACAACAAACCCAAGCTGCTTCGGCAAATGGGATTCATTGTGTTGGGTGATTACAGAGTCTAGGGGTGGGACTGCCTTCAGGTGGATGGTTTTGGGGCTCAGATCAGTTCTTCAGACTTGGTTTTGCTCAGGTTCTCAGCTCTGCCCTCTGTGGCTTCAGCCTCCGGCTTCAAGAGGAGGCAAGATGGCTTCCCTGAGAGAGGGTGAGTCCTCTCGCCATCAGGTCTAGTTGCTCCTGTAGACTATTGATGCTCACTCGGCCTCCTTCATGTGCCCCGCTGTGACCAATCCCTGCCGCCATGTGGACGCAGGTCTCTGATTGGTCAGACCTGGAGTGGAGCTCCACCCAGACCTTGTGGGCTGAGACCTGGCCTCGGGGATCACCAGCCGCACATCTGGGGCTGTTACCTGACCAGTGATGGGGGCAGACAGCCACCCACCTACCCCGGAGTCAGAGCGAAAGCCCCGAGCACCACGAGCCGATGGGAGACTTGGCCGTGGAGATAGACCTTCATTGTTGCCGGGAAGACGTGCTGGAAGCGGAATGAAGGAGCCTCTGAGACCAGCCACTTAATGAGTTTCTTTTCTCAGTTTCAGGACCTCTGATAGATTCAAAACCAAGGCCAGTCACTTAATCTTGGTCTTTTAGCTCCTTCATTTGGAGCATAGTGAGCTTCTCTGTCGCAGTGGGGAAATCTGGACAGAGGAGATAACAGATTCCATTCAGTCCAGTTCAGTAAACAGGGCACGGAGCGCTGGGCCTGGCAGCGCATGAATCCTGGCAATGTGGGAAGCACTGTACCAGCTCCGTAAACAGGGCACTGCCCGCCCCTCATCTTCCCCTCCCCCCGCCGGAGGGACAGTCAGGAAGGGCTTCCCAGAAGAAGTGGCACTGAGCTGGGCCTGGCAGGACAAACATGAGCTCCTCACATGGAGAGGGGACGGGAGCGCCACGCTCAGGCAGCTGCATGTACAGAGGCACCACGAGGTGACCTAGCTGTGGGATTGGGGGACCTGGGAGAAGGTCCGGAGGCTGAATGTGGGGGAGACGGGGACATGACAGGCCAGATGCTGTGGTAGGGGTCCAGGCAGGAGCCTGCAGGGCAGCGAGCTCAGAGGAGGGCACTGTTATGGGCTGGGAGGTCCTTGATGGAAGCGTAACAAATCCTTATGTTCTAGATTCTGTCACTGGGAGGGAGGCGTGGCATCTGTGCTCTCAGTTGAGTTTCCTGCTTCAAAAAATGAGAGGCCAGATGAGAGTGACAGTTCTTTGGAGAGAGACATGATTATATAGAGCTTAAAAATATGGGTTCAGCAGACACAAAGGAGTACATGACGTATGATCCCTTTTATGTAAAAATCAGGAGAATGCAAACTAATCTGTAGTGACAGGAAGCAGAGGTCGCTTTGGGATGGGGGCGTGGCGAGGGCAGGAGGGAGGGATTGCAGAGAGGCTCCAGGAAATCTGGGTGGCTGACGGAGATGTTCACTCTTAGGTGTATACGAGCACATATGTCACAACTTATCAAAGGGTGCACTCTAAGTATGTTGATTGTGTGTTAGTTACATATCAATGAAGCTTTAAAGGTTTAATAAAAAGAGGAGGCGGGCTCTGGAGCCTGTCTGGGTTCTGAGGGGTGCTGAATAGGGCGACCTGGCCTCTGTGCTGTTACCAGCCTCCTTCACAGGCGCGGGAACCCGAGGGCTGGGCTGGGCAGTGGCTGGATGCCTTAGACGTGATGCTCTGTGTTTTCCAGGGACAGACGGCCTTGCCGATGGCCCCGCTCCCGGGGGCCGAGCTGGTCCACACGCCCCTGCAGCTCTACCGCTACCTGCTGCGCTGCTGCCGCCAGCTGCCCACCAAGGGCATGCAGGAGCATTACAGGCACGCTGTCAGGCAGGTGGGAGCAGGACATGCTGGGCCTGGGGGTGGGGGAGGTTCCTCTAATAGAGGACCTATCCGAGGGGGCAGGGGGCAGGGGTGGTCTCTCCGGAGTTGGGGGTGGAAGGTTAGTAAGAGCCACTGGATATCCGTGCTGGGCAGCCCCTCTCTGGTTTTTGTTGAGGAAACGGGATGGATGTGCCATCCAGCCCACCAGCTCTGTGCCAAGCCTTGAAATAGGCAGCCACGTGGATAATTAAAACAGTGTGGGCCACATCCTCACTGTGACCGATGTCTCTGTGGACAAAGCCCGCCTGGCTTTAACCGTGAGAAAACGCCAGAAAAGCCCACACGGAGGGGCCGTCCACCACGCAGCTGGCCTGCTCTTGTCAAACACATCGACGTCTGAAACCCAGAGGCAGGCACCGGAGCTGCTCTGGTTTAAAGGGGCAGAGACAGGTGTCAATGCTAAACGTAAGGCATGATTCCACACTGGATCCTGGACCAGAGAAACAGTTCTTACAAAGGACATTGTTGGGGACATCCAGGAAGTTGGAATTTGGGCTGTGAATTAGATAGAGAAGCCAGTACTGTGTCAATATTAACTTTCTGAATTTGATTACTGTTGTTATTAAGAGAATGCCCTTGTTGTTAGGAAACACCCTCTCGCCTGTATAGGGGTTAAGGGCTTGTCTGCAACTTTTAAGTGCTTCCAAAAGTTCAATGCAAACACACGAAGAGAGAATAGTAAAGCAAATGTGGCAAAATGTTAATGCCTGGTGATTCGGAAGGCAATTCTTCTGTGTTATTCTTGCAGCTTTTCTATAGATTAGAAATGACTTCCAAATAAAAAGTTAAAAACTAAAATTAATACAAATATGACGTGGGAACCGGAAACGATAGAGGAAGCAGCAGGGGGCGGTGGGAACACGGAGAGGGAACAGTTCGCTGTCTAAGGGAGACAGGGAGGCCTTCCCAGAGGTGCTCCTAAAGACAGGGACGGTGTGTGGGGTCGAGAGTCCCAGGGCAGAGGAGGCACCAGTGCCGAGTGTCCTCACTGAACCGGAATCTCACGGTGCTCCTCAAGGGTGACCATCTGGTCAGAAGCAAACAGCAGCTTGGGCTCTGCACCGGGCTTGGCGGAGTTTCCCACACCACCCTCCCCACGGCCCCTTCCCTCGCTGCTTGGCTCTGCAAGCATGGTCCCGAGAAGCCCTGTTCTTCCCAGGTGGGAAGCCATGCAGAGATCTCCCCCCCGTGAAAGCAGCTTCCCGGGAGGAGCAAACGAAGCAGTGATGGCAATTTCCCGTGGGCCCTCCATCACCCTTGCCCCCACCTGATACCTTTGGGTCCAGCTTGATTTGGGCGGTAACTTAGGGACCAGTCTTCCATTTCACAACTGCCCTGCTGGCGAGAGTATGTGCTATGCAGTTGAATAGACCAGAATTCCCATGCTGACACTATTGTTGGGTTCCTCATCTCTGTGTGATAACTCTTTATGGAGGGAAAGAGAGATGCTGAGTATAAAGGGCCCTCAGTGTGCCTGGCCTGTGACTGGTGCTCTGAAGCTGCTGGTCCTGTCAGTTTTGCCATCGTCTTTTTTTAATGCTTAAACTTCCAGAGTTTCCGGGTTCATTCAGATGAAGACAGTCCTGAGAGAATCCAGCAGATTATTAAAAGAGCCATTGAAGATGCTGATTGGATCATGAACAAAGTAAGTGCTTGGCTCCTACCTATACTGTGAGCTGTAATCTCAGTGACCAGCAGGGGTCGCTGCTGCTCCACATTGAGAACAGCTGCTCCCTACCTCTAGGAGCCAAAAGGTGATGGCAGATGCCCTTCTGATTGTATTTGTGAGCTTGTTGTGTTTGAGGGGACAGGGGGACACCATCAATCCCTAAAGACAAATTTTTTTTTTGTTAATTATCACCCGAGGATATTTTTTTCCTTGATTTTTAGAGAAGGGGAGGGAGGGAGGGAGGGAGAGAGAGAGATGGGGCAGCAGGAAGAAGGAAGAGAGCAGTCTTACTGGAAGCAACATGACAAAGCTGACAACAGTGTTGCGAAGAGAAGAGAGCTGTCTTGGGGGTGGGTAGTGAGCTCTCTGTCTCTGCAGGTATTCCCACTGAGGCAGGGTTATTGAGGAAACATTCAAGTGTCTGTTTTGGTGGAGAAAGAGAGTCAGTAACATAGACTGGCTTGCTGGTCCTTACACTTTGGGGTTAGAAAACAGAGAGAGCTAAAACATGTCCCAGTTCTCTGTCTGCCTGAATCAGAATCTCCAGTTATTGGGCCCAGGATTCATTTTTTTAAACTCAGTGATTGGACTAGATGGCTTTTGAGGTTCCGCCTCTACCTGAGTTTTTCCTCCCTCCGAACAAGACTCATCTTAAAGAGGATGATGGGCGTGCCACTGTGTTTCATTCTAGTTCCCCAGCGTCTTTCTTATCCTTCCTCCCAACCCCATCAACTACCTTTTCCACTAAAGAAGAAGGGGGGGGGGGCGCGGAGATCCAGGCACCAACTAGATTCAACCGCCTGGTCCCACCACTTCAAGAAGTCCCAGCGGGGGCATCTGAGGCCCAGCTGACCACAGTCTCGGCATTTCCCTGGTCCCCCCTCTCGCATTGGCTTTCCTCACCCACTTCTGATGACCTCTGTCTTGCAGTACAAAAAGCAAAACTGAGACTCAGAGCGAAGCTGCCCCGAAGACCCGAAGATGAGCGGGCTCCCTGGAAGGAACCGGAAGCAGCAGCAGTTCTGACTCTCCACTGTCTGCTGGTGGGGAGGGCAGGCCGCCAGGTGTGGGAGCAGCTGGCATTTGCTCACATGGCTCTCCTCAGGCTGATTGTGTCCCCGGTGACCTTTACGTTTGCTTTTCCAGGCGGTTATGATGGGAGATTTGGGGAGAATGTGTTTTGTCACTTTGCTCTGAAAGTCATTCATTTATCCTGGATGTCGTTCTCTGAGACCCGAGTGGGCGTCCCCTCAGATGGTGGCCTGTATGGAGGACACGGCATGGGTGTCAGAACCTGACACATCTGGATTTCAATCCCAGCTCAGCGGCTTTTCAAGGGCGTTGGCTTTGAGCTTGGTTTCCTCTCTTGTGAGAACTCGCTAAGATGAAGTCACGGAGCCTGACACAAGACATGGTCCATGGCGGAGCCAGGTGATGACCCTCTAAGGAAGCTGCCTCCCGCTCCCTCCTCTGCTCCCACAGGGCCCCGAGTGTCTCTAGCCCACAGCACCTTGGTCCGTTTGCTTGTGGCCTTGTCCTGTCCCTGCTTGTCGCCACTGTCCCCCTCCCCCAGGCCCCTGAGCCTTCACAGTTGTGCTGCGCCCAGCAGTCTGCCAAGCACTGCACTTCCCGCCCGGAGAAGCAGATGCCCTGGTCTTTGGAGTTTACGGGATCCCGGGGTCCTGGTGGTGAAATACAGCCTGCATGGAACAAGGAGGAATGCCAAGCACCTCCAGGAGTGGCTCCTGTGAACCTGCCATCTGTCTTGACTGTCCCCTCCCTCCTTTGCCTCCATCTCAGAAAGAGGGGAGGAGGGAAGCTGGCAGGCAGTCATGTGGATTTTCACGAGCCTGAAATTGATTGAGAAAGACAGACCCAGATCACATCCCAGTTCTGCTCAAACTGTGTTTGGGTAACTTACCTGGCCTCTTTCAGCCTCACTTTCCCCATCTGTCCAGTGGGGTGATGGCCGTACCTACCGTGAGAGCCGTGGTGAGGAATAATGAGGTCTAATGCATGCCAAGTGCCTCCCCAGAGCCTGGCATGGGGAGCTGGCTGCACGGCCAGCCTGTAGCTACCAGCTACAACTATTAGGGAGTCCTGCTTTGCAAGTGGGAGATGGAAGCTCAGAGAGGCTGAGCCTCTTTTCAGGGTCAGAAAGCCTCTAAGCCAGGTCTGTCTGAGTCTACCAACCAGCACAGATTTGGGAGGGAAGGGACAGCATCAGGGAAAGAGGGAAGGAAGGAGAATGGGAGGGAGGAAGGGAGGGAGGAGGAATAAGGAAGGAGGAGAGCAACAGGGAAGGATCGGGGGGAACTGGCCAGAGCAGGAGGAACAACCAGAGGCCACACTGGGACTTGAGGACCCCGAGGACTCAGCCAGAGGGACGAGCTAGCATGTGCTTATGTCCTGGCAATTATGTGGCTTAAAGTGGCTGAGCTACATCTGTGTGCATTTGGCTGATCAGCAGGCAATGAAGTAAATCAAACTGTGAAAACTTGGTGTCTTCTTGCCACTTGTTGTTCCCTACTGTGTGCTAACGTTCATACTAGGCGTTGTAGATAAAAAAGGGGCCACATGCTAATCTGACAAGCTCAGAGAAGGCCTGAATGGTGGTCTTACACACTCAAAGACCTAAAGTAACCACAAAGGGTGGTCTGAAATGAAAACTTTAACTGCCCTTGCCAGTTTGGGTTAGTGGATAGAGTATTAGCCTGTGGACCACAGGATCCCAGGTTCGATTCTGGTGAAGGACACATACCAGGCTTCCCCCCCAGCCTGGGACCTGGTCGGGTGTGTGTAGGAGGCAACCATTCAATGTATTCCTCTTACGTTGATGTTTCTCTGTCTTTCTCTCTTCTACTCTCCTAAAAAACTAGTGGGAAAATATCCTCAGGTAGGGATTAACAACAACAACAATAACAACAACAACAAAAAAAAAAAAAGAAAGAAAGAAAGAAAGAAAAAAACGTTTAACTAAAAGCAGTCACAGTGGGGAGTCATGTCCTAGGCTGGTATCTTCCCTGACAAAGGTCATCTTTACCTGAACTTGAACTGAGACAGTCTGTTCTCTTTTGCATCTATGATAACATATCATTGGAATGTCAGGGAAAAAATTCCCTTTTTCTGGACCCTTCAGGGCATAACCAATTAGAGCACTAGGTAAGTATACAATTTTTACCTATATGTTCCCAAAAATTCTAGTTTAGCACTTCTTAGTTGGGATTCAGGAATCTGTATTTTAACAACTCCACCAGGTGATTCTCATCATGAGAGAAGTTTGGGAAACACTGGGTTAGAGCGCCAGGACAGGAGACCACAAATCCCTTCATTGTCATTGGTACCTTGTTAATTGTTGAATGTTAACTATCCTGTACCCACCTTTGTAAAAGAAGCATGTGTCTATCATTTTACTTTTTATCTGATCCCTAGCGTTGCCCGCTTTGCTTTCTGCCACCTCCCTAATCTGTCACCAATGGAGTTCATGTAACCACCTCCCTAATCTATCACCAATGGATTTTATGTAACCACCTCCCTAATCTATCACCAATGGATTTTATGTAACCCACTTCAGTCTTTTCCTTTGAGTATAATGAATAAAACAAGGTCGAAACCACCATTCTCCAGAGCATTATCCCAATATGTTGAGATTCTGTTTCCTGGCCATTGTCGACAGTTTGGCTCAAATAAACTCATAAAAATTCTTTATAGGTAATGAAAATTTTTTTATGTTAACATTACTTGGCGTAGTTGGCAGGATTCCAAAGGATCTCACCCAGGACCATCCTGCAGACCTGGACCCGATGCTAGGATCCAGCAAGGGTCCACTGAGCCTGCCAATTTCCTTCCCCCTCCCCCAATTGGGTGAACTTGGGTGAGTTGTCTCCTGGATCCGGGATCTTCCCTTGCTTTTGGTAGAGGGTCTGATTTTATTTGAGCTGTATTTTTAAGTCCTTGAGGAGGAACTAAGGTTAAGGGTTGACTGAACTCAGGCTAAGGCAAGACTGGAGGAAAAAAATGGGTGGCTGGTTTTGATTTTGGCTTTTTAATTGGATTTGCTTTCTGAGTCTGAGAAAAAAACCACAACCTTTGCTGTATAAATGAGAGCTGAACTCATTCCGCTCCAAAGATAAAGGGGCACATCCTCCCTCCAACCTGATTCTTGGGGTTTCCTAGGTGACTAAGAATTTTTGTGGAGGTGTCAGAGGTCATTCCTCATGACGTGCAGGAGCCCATTAGGGAAGTCATAACTCAATTGTAATTAATTAACTGGCTCATCCAGGAAGCCCCCATAAGGCTTGATCTGCCAGGGCCCCAAGCCCTTCCTGGTGTTTAAGATAGCTGGGAGAGAAACTGAGGCATGAAAAGGGTTGAATTGTGACTCGAGGGGTGAGAGCCTCATGGAGTTCAACCCATAAGCAGCACCCTTCGACTCTCTCCATAACATCCCTAGAAAATTTGCTCAGACTACAGAGACCCAAAAATAAACATTAAAGAAAATGTAACATGGGGAATTTGCTTCCAAGTCCAGAAACTCCCAAACCCCAGCCCTCATTTATTAGTCCTGATAGGAAGCCTTTACATGCAGGTGCTTTACAGACATGGGAAGATTTCATTAGAAAAGATCATCGTAAAAATGGCCAGAATGCAGTTGTCTTTGGGTACCTAAATTAATATTTTGCGTGCAAAAAAATTAGAAAAATGCCAGCTCTAAAATTATACTGAATGACTACATGGGAAGCATATCTTGATTTGGCAATTAGAAGCTTCTAAGGAGAAGCATAGAAAAATTATTCAAAAAGTGGAAATTAAGAAGAAATTTTAGAGATTATCCTGGAACGACCCTGAAGCTAATAAATGCCTAGTCCCCATTTCCCCCTCTTCCTTTCTGAGCTTCCTTGTCTGAACTTGCCCTTTCCTCTCTCTTCCTTCCATCTCCTCTACTGCCACTGACTTGAAGGAAAATGAGAATAGGAATTCTAGAGAGGAACTGGCAACTGTTCCTGACTTTATCTGGGACCCTGATGGATTAACAAAAATCTAACTGTTAGGATATGTAATCCTGGCTATTCTGATCTATTCCAATTAATACACTTACTGGTTTCTAAGGACAAGGCAACAGAATTACTAAATAAGTCTACTGTAGAGGAATCTTTTGCTGTAAAAAGCCAGGTCACCATAAGAAAGCCTGTAGGAAAAGCCCCCAAACTGAAGTGTGATTTACAAAGAGAAAAACAGAAGCAAACATAGGGTTGCTACAGGGTGTTTTCTCCTCTTTACTAATATTTTAGGAGAAATTGAGGTTATTATAAAAGGGGAAGTTACTAAGGCCCTTGTAGATAATGGGGCTACCTTATCTGTTCTTAACCCTGCCCATCTAAGTTTCCCTCTTCCTTGGAGTAAAGTTTCTGTACACAAGGTAGGGGTATCTAACCAACCAATGACTTTTTAAATTCAGAACCTGTCCCCTTTCTACTAGGGCATGGTAAGGGGCAACATATTTTACTTGGTCAAATTGGCCCCAATTCACCTGATAGGGAGAGATTTTTAAAATCAGTGTTACCCACATTTTTTCCCCCAGAAGAATAACATGTATTTAGAACTAAGTGAACCAGATACTGAGCCAAAAGGGGAAAATGATGGTTTTTAAGGAACCTCCCAAGAGGAAACTAATTTTGAGACTGACCAAACATTTGCCAACCATCTTTTCTTCATTATTAACTTCCAGGAGAGCTGGAGAAGAGGCTTGACAGGGGACCCACCCTACTCAGAACGGCCCAAACAGTGCAGAGACTTAGACTTACAGAGATACTGCTAACTCCCAGCATGCCTCTGTAGATGGGGAACCAGGCCACAGTGCATTGAGAGTCCCCTTTTCTTTTGGGGTACAAACTCTTCAACTGGGAGGAATTTGACTTGGGGTCCCTCAAGAAAAAAAAAAAAAGTTCAGTCTTCTTTTGAAACATAGCCTGGCCCCACTGTAAAGCAGACTATTCACTCTTAGAAGCCTCAATTTCCAATAACAGCTAAATAAAATAAGTGACCAGCATCCCGTAGATGGACTTTTATGAACACTTTTTAAACACACTCTCACTTTCAAGAAACACACCTTAAAGACTCTCTCCAACAGTGTTAAAGGGACTTTGCCTTATCAGTACCTAACCTCGAATGGGGCATCTGCTTGTATCTGACACTCGCCTTCATCTCAAGGAGGAGAAGCCACCAACTACAGAGGAGGTAGACAACTGTCCCAACATGCCAACAAGGCCTGCATGTTCACAAATTGATGCTGCTCAAACCTTGTACTTATATTACCTAATTGTTATTGATTGAATGTAAATGAAATTATTTTGTTGTTACTAGAGGCCCAATACATGAAAATTCATGCAGGAAGGAGGGAAGGGAGTGTCCCCTCAGCCCTTCCTACGCCCTCTCGCCCTCTGGGAGCCCTCAGGGGATGTCTGACTAATGATGGCTCAGGCCCTCTCCCGAAGACATCCCTGTGGAAGCACACTGACCATTAGGGGTCAGCTCTAGCCCCGCCTCCCATTACCCTTGCCGCCTCCAGTTGCTGCTGCCCCCCAATCACCATCCCCTCCCTTTGCTGGCTGGCACCCATCTTGGCTGGCTGGGTGCTGCCCACTCGCTGGCTACGCTCCCTGCAGACCTATTGGTCTGCTGTTCAGTTGATTTGCACATTAGGCTTTTATTATATAGGATTGTCCTCCTTATAGTTTTTTAGTGGAAACAATAACCACCTTTCTAGAACTACCTCCCTTCTTAGATATGAAAAACATTAAACTTGGATATCTCCTAATCTTTCCCACCTACTAGAAAATAATATTCTGATTTCAGCTATGACAATGAAACTAATGTTTTGTTGGCCACACACTGGTCTTCTATCCATATAAGCATTGGTACATTTCCCCCCCTGGCTATATCTATTATAAAGGACCTATATTGAACAAACCCCTCCAAGAACAGCTATTTTAGATGAGCATTATCTAAATAGAGGAATAGATGAAACCAACTGCCCAGAAGAAAAATTAAAATTTCTGGATAATAAAATAGAAGTCTTAGTTCATCTGGCCAAACATATCATAGGATAAAAGTGAAAGTGGATGGAGGAAAACATAATTAGCTTAATAAACAATTATGATAATACATGTAAAGGTTTTTTTTTTTTTCTTCAGTTGGCTGGAATGCTTGTTCCCCTCAGATCCTTCCTTGTCTAATATTAGACAGTTTCTGTTCCTAATCAATGTTACTGGTTTAAGATTATTGCTTTGTTCCTGGTATGTAAATGTTATACTAGATGTAGAAAAACAAAATTTAAGACAAGCAGCAAAAATACTTGGATTATGGCAACTCAAAAATTAAAAATGATCCAAAATATTTTTAACAAGGACATACAGTATCTGACTGCTTCCTATTTACCTGCCTTTTATTTCCAATAATAATAATTCCACCTTAAATGCCATCTAAGGTTATGGTCTTGCCCCATCCCTGATGGTCTACCGTGTTCAGCAAGACAAATGTTGACATTGAGACTTCCTAGAAATGAGCCTTCCTAGATCTATGGAACTCCATTATCCAACCAAAAGGTTGGTCATCAATGCATCAGTGTGTTCTTTGGATTAATTTGTGACCAAAAGGGAGATGTATGGATGAAAAAGGTGCCATCTGACAAGCTCGGGAAGGCCTGCATGGTGGTCTAGCAAACTCAAAGACCTAAAGTAACCACAGAGGATGGTCTGAAATGAAAACTTTAACTAAAAGCAGTTATGGTGGGCAGTTACATCCTAGACTAGTATCTTCCTTGACAAAGATCAACTTTGATCCTTCTGAACCTATTGTCTTTTTGCATCTAAGATAACATACCTGTGAAATGTCAGGGTAATTTGTTATGTCCCTTTTCCCAGACCCCTCAGGACACAACCAAATGTGCCCGGGTGGCAGGATGGAGACAGTAAATTACTTCATAGCTATTGTTATCTTGGTAATTGTTGACTGCTAACTGTCCTGTACCCACCTATGTAAAAGAAACAGGTGTCTATCGTTTCACTTGTTATCCAATCCCAGAGGTTTCCCCGCTTTGCTCTCTCCCACCTCCCTAATCTATCACCAGTGGATTTCATGTAACCCACTTACATCTCTTCCTTTGATTGTAATGTATAAAACAAGGTGCAGACTGCCGTTCTCTGGAGCATTAGCTCAATACATTGAGATTTAGCTTCCTGGCAATTGTCGACAGTTTGGCTCAAATACTCACAAAAATTCTTTACATGTTGGATTTATTTTATTTTATTTTTTTACATAAACATGAGTAACAGAGCATGATTAATAGTTCCGCCCCTCACAACGTGGCTCGTAGAATGTTATTATAATTCAAATTTTTATTCTCCCATTATTTCTTTGTAATTTTTTTCTGGAGGTTTTTATTCTTCCCCTGTCCCTGAATAAAAACTGGCACAAGCCTCAGAAATTTCTGGCCAAATTTAGAGTAAAAGCCCCACGCTATGGTTGTTTTTTGAGTCACTAAACAATCTTAATTTATTTATTTATTTAAAATATATTTTATTGATATTTTACAGAGAGGAAGAGAGAGAGAGAGAGAGCTAGAAATGTCGATGAGAGAGAAACATCGACCAGCTGCCTCTTGCACACCCCCTAGCGGGGATGTGCCCGCAACCAGCAACCAATGTACATGCCCTTGACTAGAATCGAACCCGGGACCTTTCAGTCCACAGACCGATGCTCTACCACTGAGCCAAACCAGTTTTGGCTAATCTTAATTTGTTAATTGAAATGCCCAGGCCTAGGTAAAAATAAAATTGCAGAACCTGAATTAAGGTGGAAGCTTCTCCAGGCTTCAGGTTGAATTTGCTACAGATGGGAAACCTCCTGTAAGATATGGAGGCATAGGTGGGGTCTTTGTTGGCTTGGGGTGAGGTTGGGGGTGCAGGGGCATTCCAGGCAGCAGGCAGTTTCAGCAAAGGCAGGAAGCAGCACCATTTGCTCAGGATTGCCCATCTGTTCAGTGTGGTTGAGATACCACAGACCAAAGAGATAGTGTTGTAATCATCTCTTTATGTAATTGGCTCCCCCCCTCTCACCCCAGAGAGTGAACCCCCTGAGGATAGGGACCATGCACTGAATCCTCTGGGCCAGCTGTGTGCCTGCTTCCCAGGATGCCAGCTCTAAGCTTCTGAAGAAATGAGTATTAATTCCAAGTCGGTTTCGTTGGCCCGAGATAGATAGGTCATGGGTTGGTTCAGGGCACATGGTATGTGTCAAGGGCACATACCTTGGTTGCAGGCTCTAATTGGGGCACAGGTGGGAGGCAACCAATCGATGTGTCTCTCTCACATCGATGTCTGTCTGTCTCTCCCTCTCCCCTCTCTCTAAAAATCAATGGAAAAATATCTGTGGGTGAGGATTAACAAAACAAAAAAGAAGAAAGAGTGATAACAGCAGGCAAACTGGTTCTCTCTTCTGTTGGGTTTTTTATTGCTTTCTAATAATGGGGGAGGTTGGGAGGTGGTGATTATTTCTTGGCAAAATACTGGTTGTGTGTGGGGGATTCTCTTCTTATCTCTTCACTCAGGAGTTGATTTGGAGGTGAGAACTCTCACTGTCACTGCATGATGGGCTGCACAGGTGCCTCCCACACACTTCCTCCAGGATTCCCCCCAAAAGCAAAGGTTACCAAGAGCTGCAATCCAAACTTCTTTCCCACTTCCGGAAATGAACCCGTCCCCCTGTTCATCCTGCTCCTCTAGGGGGCGGGGCTTAGTGAGCATCCAGGGCAAACAAAACCAACAGCCTTTGTTCAATGACAGGAAGAAACCTGACCCCTTCTATGTGAGGGAGTGACCTCCTGAGCAGTAGGACAGGTGATCGTAGTTCAAGCAAAAAGAGCAGAAGCTCAAGGCATTGTATCATCTATCATCACAAGAAGGGCAAGTGCAGCACATTAAGATATTTTTAAATATATATATTTTTTGCAGAGAGGAAGGGAGAAGGATAGAGAGTTAGAAACACTGGTGAAAGAGAAACATCAATCAGCTGCCTCCTGCACACTCCTACTGGGGATGTGCCCGCAACCAAGGTACATGCCCTTGACTGGAATCGAACCTGGGACCTTTCAGTCTGCAGGCCGACGCTCTATCCAAATCGGTTAGGGCTAATAAGATATTTTGAGAGAGAGACCACATTCATGTAACTTATTACAGTATATCGTTATAATTGTTCTATTTTTATTATCATTGTCAGTCTCTCAGTGTGCAGATTTATAAACCAAACTTTATTACAGGTGTGTATGTATAGGAAAAACCCCAGTATACATAGGGTTCTGTGCTAGCTGCAGTTTCCAGCATCCACTGGGATCTTGGGACATGTCCCCCACAGATAAGGGGGGACACTGTACACCGTTGTTGCTTTGAACCAATCATTTTGAGACAACCTTCACAAAGAACGCCAAGGATGCTTGATAATTCTCTTCCAAAGTCCCAAACATGGAATACTACCCAGCAATCAAAAGAACTGCCAATACATGGACAACTTGGGCAAATCTCAAAGGCATGATGTGGAAGGAAAGACGCATATGGTACATGTATATAACTACGTAATAAAAGTTGTCTATGTGATGATTCCATTTACATGGCAGTCTCAAAAAGACACAGCTCTGTGGTTACCAGAGGTTAGGAGTGGGGAGGGTGTGACTATAAAAGGTAGCAGGAGGGAGCTTTTTGCAGAGAAGGTGCTGTTCTGTATCCTGCTGTGGCAGTGGTTACATCTGCCTGTGTTAAAACTCCTGGAACTGTACACTGTCCCGGAAGTGAATGTCTTTAAATGGCCCCACCATCACTAATAGGATTTTATGTCTTTGTTTCCTCTGTGGTCAAGGGAGGGTAATCTCCTGACGTACTCTCTGTCTTCAGGAACAAAACAAAGAAGGATGAAACATGGCTATCCTAGTAGACAGGGATTTTGGAAAATGCCATCTTTTTAGGTTTGGCCAGGAAAACAAAAGAAGATCAAGGGGAAAATGGGGCGGGATGAGGGTGGGGAGTGTAGAGAAGAAGGAAGAAGGTGGAAGAGTGTTCTGGAATGACTTTTTTAAAATTTATTTTTAAAAATGTATATTTTATTGATTTTTTACAGAGGGGAAGAGAGAGGGACAGAGAGCTAGAAACATCGATGAGAGAGAATCATCCATCAGCTGCCTCCTGCAGGCCGACGCTCTATCCATTAAGCCAAACCGGTTTCGGCTGGAATGACTTCTGAGTTACTGTGTTTTTAGTGCTTATTACCTGCCAGGCAGTAAAGCTCTGTGTGCTTTACTTTTTCTCCCAGAGGCAGGTGCTATAATTAGCCCCACTTTGCAGACGAGGGAAGTAAGGCCCAGAGAGGTTTGCCCAAGCCACACAGCTGGTGAGTGGTGAGCTGGGATTGAATTCAAAGCCAGTGCCTCTAACGCCATTGCCCTCCCTCCCAGTCCATGTTATTTCACCCCTGAACCTTGGAGTTTCTTCTCTCCAGGCTGGAGATTTATATTTGATTTCCCGCCCTCTTGACCATCAAGGACGTGGTCCTAGATGTACTCTCCACGTTCCGTCTACCTTCCCCTCTTCCTGGGCTGGCCTCTCAGCAGGCCCTTGTGTGAGATTTGAGAGGCACGTGGGAGGCAGTGGCGGCAACCGGCAGCGGTGCGGGCTTCGGGAGACAGGCGATGGATTTCCTGGCCTGGCATGCAGGTAGCCATGACCACCGGGCATGCTTTCCTGCAGCCCCTGGCTGGACAGCAGGAGCAGCTTCCTGCCCCTGAAGGCTAGTGGCAGCTTTCCTGACCTCTTCTTCTCCAGCCTTTGGACGGATTTCCAACACTTAACGTTCCTCGGCAAGTCCCTTCTTGAAACGCCTGGAACCATTTCTGTTCTTTGGCTGCTACAGAGCCCGGGTGCCCTGTCCTCTCAGGAAAAACCTGAACAAGATTTTTTTTTTTTTTTATGAAACACCATCCTTGAAATCATAGGAAGTGGGCTTGGGATGGAAACCCTAAGTTTGGCATCTGGGGTGCCCCTCAGTGGTGCTGCGTGGCGGAGCCCTCTTATCTGCCAGCATTGACTGGGCTGCCTGGCCTGGGGGAGGGGAGACGCTCCAAAGGTGGTCCCATTCCACTCACATTTTCCTTTTCTCTGGCTGGGGACTGCCCATCCCTTGCGTGAAGGACACAGCGAGGGTTGCTTTCTGCAATGTCTAGTGAGGGAAACCGAGGCACGGAGAGGCTCGAGATGGGGCTGTACGTGGCCAATCCAGAGGAAGAGCATCCCCGTGCCCTGTTTCCAAGTTCATCATCTCATCACCAGGAAGCCAGAAAGATTCTAGAGGAGGTGGGTGAGGGGTGGGGACGTTTCACTCAGCACCTATTGTGTTCAGTGTCAGGCACTTTCCATGCGCTAGGTCATTTGCTTGAGTCTTCTCAAGGCCCTGGCTTATGATTGCCATTGATGCGAGGAATGAGGCTCGGAGAGGTCGAATAAGCTGCCCAGAGTCACACAGCGGCAGGGGTGGTATTCCGACACCCCCCCCCCCCCCCCCCCCCCCCGTCTAGCTCCAAAGCCCCAGCTCTTCCTCCCTCACCACTGCCAGTTCTCAGGGCTCTCACGGCAAAAGTGCCTGTGGCTGTGTTAGCCCTACCTGTGATTGTTTAGATTTAAGGTGAATAGCATTTACTTCTAAGACTTCAACGTGCTTACTGAATATACGATACTGAGTTTTTCATTATCCGGTTGCTATTATAATTCATTTATTTCTGACACGACCCTTGCTGTCAAGAATCTGACAAATTGTGGGCCAAACCATGTCCCCTACAACTTCACAATGACCCGGCGTGGCCCTTCTGACCCACCTCCTTCCTGGCTCCCGCCTCCTATGCCAGGGCTCCCTCCCCCTCCCCCTCCCCGTCTCTCCAGCTGCATCATGCTCCTGCCCAACTTGGCCCAGTGCTTCGGGCTCCATTCCCAGCCTTTGTTCGCGCTGTTCCCCTGCCCGCGTGCCCTCTCCTCAGTCCATCTGCCAAACTCCTCACCCCTCTTTCAAGTCTCTTCCAAGGCTCCTTTGCAAAGCCTCTCTTGGCCTCCATCCACAGGTAACGCCGACGATCTCTTCCTAAGACTCCTACCATCCCCAGGGCGCTTCCTGCGCTTCTTCAACAGCCACCCTTTCTGCGCATGTCCAGTGGGCACTCGACGTGGAGCTAGGTGCTGGGGACATAGCTCGGATTCCAGCAGCGACCATGGGAGGGGGGGCTTCGTTGCTGTTTCCATTTACTGGGGCTCAGAGAAGTGAAGGGCTGGCCCAGACTCTCACAGACAGTTCATGGTGGACCCAGGATTGAGGCTGGGCCTTGGGTGATCCCAACGCTGAGTCAAGTTCTGCTGAATGGAAGTGCGGTGGTGGCGGCGCATTCTCAACTGTCCTCGTATAGTGGGGGGCTTGGAGCAGCAGTCCGGTTGGAAGGGGAGCAGCTAAGAGATGGTGTGGAGCTGCATTGCGCAGGCGTCATATTGCTTTTCATGGGCCGCATGCTTATAGAAGGTGGCCTTGGAGTAGCTTGATGGAGATGAGGGGGCACTGAAACCCCTCACAGACGGCTGTGGATGGAGTCAGGAAAAGATGGGGGAAGCTCAAGGCAGAATTGCAGCTATAGGATGTCCTGTGTCCTTATCAGGATGACCAATCACCCAACTTTGTCATTTCCACTGAGTCAGACCCCAGAAGGCGTTTTATAGAACAGAGGAAGCTGTCCATCTCCTAGAACAGTGGTGGGCAAACTCATTAGTCAACAGAGCCAAATATCAACAGTACAACGATTGAAATTTCTTTGGAGAGCCAAATTTTTTTAAAAACTTAAACTTCTTCTACCTCCACTTCTTCAAAATAGACTCGCTCAGGTTGTGGTATTTTGTGGAAGAGCCACACTCAAGGGGCCAAAGAGCCTCATGTGGCTCGCATGTGGCTCAACGGGCCAAAGAGCCGTGGTTTGCTGACCACGGCCCTAGAGGAATCTCCAACCCCCAAGGATGTGAGAGAAGACCGTCTGTGGGGGTTACCAATAAACAACTATTAAAACAGGCTCTTGAGAAGGGAGACTCAATTATTTTTTTTCTTTTCTAAAAACAGGAAAAAAATTAATGGGGAACAAAAGAAACAACTCCTCTTATTAACAACAATAAAATCCTGACATTTGGATGTAAAATTTTCAATTTTTTTCAAAGCGCTATAATATATCATTATCTCATTCAGTTTTCACTTCCATTAAAAGAGACACCAGGAGAACCTCTCACACTAGTCTACAGGGGAAGAAAGGGTCTCAGTGATGAAAACTGGTGGGAATGATCAGACACTGATGGATTTTGTGGGGCAAGCCCTCTAGTGCTCATTGTTGAAATTAGAAGTCATGGAATAAACTGTTCATTATCCAGTTGAGGGCAAACAAAGGGATTGGGTAGGTCCTTGTTGCCTAGAACTGAATTGAACATTGGATCCAGGTGGACAGACACCAGTTGAGCTGTTGCTCCCTTTACTTTTCTTGTTGGTCATTTCAGATTTATTTGGGTTGGCAAAGACATTCTCAACAGTCCTCAAATGGCATCAGCCATGGTGCCAGCAAGAACTTTGTGCGCAGGGCAAAGTTCAGCCCCCACCAAGCTGACCAATCAGAGGGGTGGGGAAGGTAGTAAGTAATCCTTTCTCCTTAGGGTTGTTTAGAAATGATCCTGTTATAGATCAAACAGAGACCACAAGGTGAAGATCCCCACTCCTCACCTTGTTCTCCTTCTTTTCTGTTGCTCCTTTAATTTATTTGTTCCTTCCCGTCCCCACTTGCCTAGTCCAAGCCCCAGGCCTGCCAGAGGGGCCTCCAGGACAGCGCTTAGCTGCTCCCCTTCATTAGCACCTGGAGCCCACCGCCTGCCCCACCCAGAGAAACAGGGAACTCCTTCTGGAGCTGAGCCCGCTGGTCTCCCTTTCATCCTCCTAATCAAGCCGGGGTGATGACATCGAGCGGCCCGAGACCTGTACCTGGGCTATCAACTGTCCTTCCCACTGGAATTTAATCAGAGCTCCCTGCCCAAACGCTTCGGTTGTTGCAGTTGGGCCACTCAAGACATTCTGGCCTTACCCACCTTGTGCTGCTTTTTCTGATAGTGCAAGTCCCTTTGGAAGCTTATTTTTATACAGGGAAGCATTGGATACCAGGCTTTTTAATAAGAATGTGGAGGAATGTGGAGAAGTGATTGCATCTTAGGGTCCTGTTGCCACTTTAGAGACCAACAGTGCAGCCTTTCAGCAAGAAGCATAATTTAAAAAGCTTGGGAAAGTGCCCAGGAGACAAGCCTGGGGTTGGGGTGAAAGAGGGAGACCCTTTCCTGGAGACGATGCCAATTGATTAAATATTTTCATCCCACCCGTCTTTCCAAAGGCTCCTCTGCTGGTGGATCCCCTTGGGGACTGTGCCAGGAATTAGGGAGTAGGGCAGGGCAAGGACTCCCTCAATCCTTTTCTGCTACAGGAGGGGAGAACTGGCTGGAAGCAATTTGTTTAACAAATTGATTTTCTAATTTATTAGTTCACTGAACCAATGAATACTTGTTATGCAAATTTATTTTATCATGGGACAGATGAGATGTTTGCATGGTTCAAAATTCAGAAAGTACTCTGTCAAAATCTCTCTCCAGCCCGCTCCCCCTCCAGAGGTAAAGCCACATGACCTGTTTCTCAGGTCTCCTTCCGGAGATGTGCAATGCATAGAAAAGCTGTATAGATTATCCTCCTGGGTCTGGTTTGTTGCTTTCCTAACCCACACAAACAATAGTCATTTATAAAGTCTGTAGTGAACCTTGATATATATTTTTTATCCTAACAAAATATCTTGGAATTCTTTTTAAAAATGCATAAAAGGCTGCCGCCTTCTTCTTCTTCTTCTTCTTCTTCTTCTTCTTCTTCTTCTTCTTCTTCTTCTTCTTCTTCTTCTTCTTCTCCTCCTCCTCCTCCTCCTCCTCCTCCTCCTCCTCCTCCTCCTCCTCCTCCTCCTCCTTCTTCTTCTTCTTCTTCTTCTTCTTCTTCTTCTTCTTCTTCTTCTTCTTCTTCTTCTTGTTCATTTTAGTCCAGTGCATGGAGGCATCAGGATTGTTTCAGTAATCTCCCACTGAGAGACAGCTGGTTTGTTCCCATTCTTCTGCTATAATAAACAGCCCTGCAGTACAAATGTCATTTCATCCCTGGCCAAGTCTACCTGTAGAATAAGTTCCTAGAAGGGAATTGTGGGTGGGAGGCAGAGAGAAGTTGAATCAATTTACACTTCCACCAGCAACACGTGAGAGTGTTTTCAACACGTGAGCATCTTTTACTCCGTGTTCATGATGCTCCCTGTACATTGGGTGGTTAAAAAGGTGGAGTCAGCAGCCTCCAGTGGCTTCCCTTCACCCTTAAAGCAGAGAGCAGCCCCCTACTGGCCTCGCATGACCAGTCTGTGAGCTCCTTGCTAGCCTCCCAGCCTCTCTGCCTGCCTGACTCACTACCCCCAGGTGCAGCCATCTCTTCTTAGCTCCCCAAACAGGCCAAGCTCCCTCCCCTCACAGGGTCTTTGCACATGAAGTGCCAGATGCCTAGAAGGCCCTTTCTCCCCTTTCAATCCTTAGCTCTCAGCTCAAGTACCCTTCCTTGAGGGAACCCTGCACCCACTTCCATGACTGATTCCCTGCGACCAAGTTATAAGCTCCCCAGCACCTTGTACTTCTTCAAGGCCCAGAAGCTATTCTCCCCTCCATTCCTGTAATTATTTAGTTAGTGTTGTTCTTTTCTGTGGGTCTTTGAGCTCCGTAAAGGCAGGGACCACGTCTATCTATTTCTCTCTCCATTGCCTTTCCAGGGCCTAGCATGGTGCCTGGTACCCAGTAGGCACTCAGTAAAGATTTCTTGTTTGATTTTATTCAGTAAGACCAACGAATCTTTATTAGGCATCAGCAAAGTGCGGGAATTGCTCTAGGCTTCAGGGAAACATTACGAATAGAACACACTCCTGCTCTCATGGTGCTTCTCAGGCCGTGCTAGTGGTTGGGGGAAGGAGTACACAGTCAATGGAGACATAAACTAATGTCTGACTAATATAAACTATGTCAGACTGTGATGCCTGTTACGAAAAGAAATAAAGCAGAGGAGAGCAGTAGCACAAGAGAGAGCTGGGAGAGCCATTTTAAACAGAGTCTTCATGGAAGGGCTCTTAAATGAGGTGACCTTTGAGCAGAGAGCTGAGTGGAACAAAGGAGTCAGCGGTGTGGCTATTTGGAAGAAGAGCATTTCAGACTGAGGGGATGGCAAGTACAAAGACCCCGAGGCAGGTCCATAGTAGCCATGCTGGAGGAATGTAGGTAGATATTTGAAATACTAGAATTTTAAAAAATATATATTTCTTTATTGATTTCAGAGAGGAAGACAGAGAGGGAGAGAGAGATAGAAACATCAATGATGAGAGAGAATCATTGATTGGCTGCCTCCTGCACAACCCCTATTGGGGATTGAGCCCACAACCCAGGCATGTGCCCTTGGCTGGAATCGAACCTGGGACCCTTCAGTCCGTAGGACAATGCTTTATCCAATGAGCCAAATCAGCTAGGGCAAAAGACTAGAATTTATGTAACATTCAAATACTTACATTCAATCTTAGGGTCTTATTAACAATGTTACAAGGATCCTGAGATAATTTAAGATTTAAAAATAAAAAGAATTTGACAGTGAAAATGCTTTATCCCGAGACCATAGGCTAAAAAATAAAACCATGATCTTCTTCCTAAAACTTGCCTATTTTTTTTTTTTTGTAATTAGGGCCAAGCCCTCACTTTGAAATACTATAATTCTCTTCATCTAAGTTACTTTAGGTCAACAAGGAAATACAGTAGAACTTTTTTTCAGTAATAAATAAAAAAATCAGAACAAATTGTCTGGATATCTGACCATGTAAGATAATGCAAAATGTTTATTTATTTAAAACTTATACAAAATTTATATGTAATATAAGTGTATATTTTATATGTAGTTTATTTTTCTGAAGAGATTATCTGTGAAGGAGTTTGTTACCACCTTATAATCTATTTTTTATTATTTTTAGCATTCTATTCAATTCAATATACTAGTAATAATTTAATATAATTTTGGTGATTCTATTTTCACAAGAGCCAGTCAAAAAAGTTCAGTGATATGAAAGTCTAATTAAAATAATTATTTCTACTGAAATAATTCAAAGTATAAGTTTGGTCTCCTGAGGATCGAGCAGGGTTCATGAAAATCACCTTCAGTGTGATTACCTCCTCCTGAGTTATCATGAAGTATTACATGCACTACAAATAAAATACTCTGCTAATTGCCAGGTCAAACCTGGGCCCATCAGCCCTAGCCGGTTTGGCTCACTGGATAGAGCGTCGGCCTGGGGACTGAAGGGTCCCAGGTTCGATACCGGTCAAGGGCATGTACTTTGATTGCCGGCACATCCCCAGTAGGGGGTGTGCAGGAGGCAGCTGATGGATGCTTCTCTGTCATCAATGTTTCTAACTCTATCCCTCTCCCTTCCTCTCTGTAAAAAAATCAAATAAAATATATTAAAAAACCAAACCAAAACAAAACAAAAAAACTGGGCCCATCAATAGCAGATGTCATGGTGATGTGCTGGGGCCAGCTCTCCCTGGCTTCCCCAGGGCCAATGGTAATATAGTCATGAACTTTGCAAGCAGCCATTCAACCACCGGGAACCTGAAAGCTTCCATAGTGAGAGTATTTCACCATGGAAACCAGCAGATACTGCACACCAGGGCACCCAATGAGCACCCAGTGTCAGGACAGTATTGGTGATTTTTTAACCTAGAACTGCCATATTTTGAAAAGCAGTTCCTTCTAGCTCCTAACATGTCCTGCACTTTGCCTGGGTGGGGTGCCCACTGAGCTATTATTTTACGGCCTCAACACTGACCCTACTGCAGGCCCACGTGACCGAGGCCTATACGTCCGTCCTCTTCCACAGCCATGTTATTCCAAACTCCCCGTGATCCTAGAATGACAACCTGCACATCCACGAAGAGAATTTCCTTGGTAACATGTATGCCCATTTGCTTTGTGCCTGGTTGTTTAACGTGCATTTAGACATGCTCACATATATGTCCTTGCCATGAGTGAACAGAAGCTATGTAAGCCACATGCCGGCAGGCATAGAGGTGAGTAGGGAAAAGAAACACGAGGAGAGAAACTGCCTTAGAGATGGTTGCCTGCCCTTCGTGGCCCTGCCTGCTGGCTGGGTCACAGCCTCTGTCCTGCCGTGATCTGTTTTGGAAGGACACAGGGAGACCCAGGAAACCTAGAAATGGGCTCTATGGCCCTTGAGGATGTGGCTGTGAACTTCACCCTGGAGGAGTGGCTTTACAGGATCCTTCCCAGAAGGAACTCCATAAAGATGTGATGGGAATCTTCAGGTGCCTCGTGTCAACAGGAAACACACACACACATAAACAAACAAACAAACAAAAAAACAACTGGAAAATTACGACATTGAAGATCAATGCAAAAATCAGGGGGGAAAACTAAGAAGTCAAATGGTAGAGAGAATTTGTGATAGGAATGAGGGCAGTCAGTGTGAAGAAAAATTTAATTTTATTCCAAATCTCAACCAGAACAAGAAAATTCTCCCGGAGAAAGCCCTGGGAAGGCAGTGGGCCTGGGAAAGTCTTCATGCATCATCCACCCCATAATACGCGCACCAGAGGCCAATCGGAACGTCACGGGGAGAAGCCACGGAAATGTGATACTTACGGGAGAGCCTTCCGTTATTTCCAATGTTTTATAAAACACCGAATAAAGCACAATGGACAGAAAACCAATTCATGTAAGGAATGCGGCAAAACCTTCAGTTCTCCCCTTCACTTCAAACACATGAAAGCACTGCACTGGGGGGAGAAACCCCATCAGTGAGAACAATGTGGAAAGGCCCATCGTTATCATCAATCTCTTCAAACGTGTGAAAGGACTCACCAGAAGAGAAAGCCTGTGAAGGTAAAAAAAAAAAAATGTGGTAAAGCCTTCAGTTGTCTCGAAAATCTTCAGATCACGGAAATAAATCACCCTGGGAAGAAACCTGTGGATGCAGAAAGGACGTAGTGAAGCATTTAAGTGTCCCGGTGATCTTCAGAAGCTTGAAAGACATCTATCTCCCTGGAGAGAGACCCTTTGAATGTACACAATGTGGCGAGAGATCACACCCGGTTCCTTACAAACACAAGAAAGAATTAAGTGGAGAGAAACCCTCTGAGCATAAGGAAAGTGGTAAAGCTTTCCTCTATCACATAACTTTTTGAAGACATGTGGCAATTCTAGTTTCCATACTAACAAATAGTTGGAATAGATTTTATGTAAGTTTTTTTTTGAGGAGGGAGTGAAGAATAATTTTTAATAAAAAATTAATTTCTATAAATATACCAGAAAATTATGCAATGATGCTGGCATTGCATGTAATCCTGGGCCACAACTCTGTACACTCCTTCGAAACTGGTCCTATGACAGCTGCTGAACCATTGAAACAAAGCATAGAAACAATAGCAGTCGCATAATTCGTTGTCCCTTCTATTGCCGTGACTGACAGGTTAAGGGAAGGGAAATAACCTTTGTTGAGTAGCGACAATTATGCAAGCCATCTCGTTTTATTCAACACTCAGAACACTCTCAAAGTCATTATTATGACCTCGTTTTGTGGATGAAGAAATTAAAACTCAAAAAAGTTAAATGATCTGGCTGGCATGGTTCAGTGTTTGAGTGTCGACCTATGAATCAGGTGGTCATGGTTCAATTCTTAGAGTACATGCCCAGGTTGCAGGCTGGTTCCCCAGTCAGGGGGCCCCCCCACCATCGCCCCATGATTGCTCCTGCAGAGAAGGCCCAGGCCACCTTTGTGGGGCAATCAATGGGGGGAAGGGGAGAGGCCTCAGCAATTGATCACTCCAAAGAGGGAAGCCCAGGCTACCTGACAGGCATCACTGCAGTGGGTGGGTGGGGCCTATCTGAGACTGCAGGAACGTGCAGGCCAGGATGAGGGTCCCTCCCCCTCCAAGTGCACGAATTTCGTGCACCGGGCTTCTAGTTATTTTATAAATTAGAAAATAAAAACTTCTGCTAAGCATAGAGCCCAAGGTTACGTGGTTAGATAGTAGTGAGGCAGGATTCGAACCCACCTTGTCTGCCTCTAGAGCTCATGTGCCTAACCCCTTCGCTGCAGTGCACACAACCCAACCTTATCTGCCTCTAAAGAACATCTCCAGGAGACCTTTCTGACTGGGCGGGGCTGGATACTGCAATCACACAGCACCAGGCACCGCCTTGGTCATATCCCTCTCCTTCTATTTTAGGGGTCAGTTTGTATGTCTGCCTCTCCTTTTAGACTGTAAGTTCTGCCGGGACTTGTTCATGTTTATTTTCCCAGCCCTGCACATAGTAGGTGCCCAGGGAACATGCTTGTGGGAGGTTGAGGTTCAGACTCCATGGATTGATGGGGCAGCCCAGTGCTCTGCAAGAGCCCAGGACCATGGGCCACGTTTGCCTTGTGCAGGGGAGCGGGGGCACACGTATACTGTCTGCCTTCATCCAAGCACAGAGTAGACAGTAGCTTCTTGTTGACTGAAGGACACAATTCCTTTGTTAAGAAATTGACTTGAACCCTTTAGGCCACACCAGAAGTTTTGTTGTTGTTATTGTTTTTAATACCTCAAGAAGAAGCATTGGGAAAGGAAGCATTTTAGCAAAGTGCTGGGATTCTTTTTCCCAGCCTTACAAAGGGTTCAGCATTCTGCGTGTAGATGATTAAGAAGGAGTTCGTGGATGAAAGATATTTTTGAACGGCACTGGGGGTCAGAGGAGCTTCCAGCTGAAGGAGCTAGAAGACCCTCTTCCTGGACCAAGGACCCCATGCTTTTATTCAACACAATTTGTCCCAAGGCAAGGGGGAAACATACACTTCATAGGGTATGGTATCAAAGGGTTTACAGAGATTGTCAGTTTCGGGAATAGCCTACAGCTGTTCAGGTGTTTGGCCAACAGGAGGCAATGAAATGCCCTGAGCTGTCTGGCAGTTAACAGTAGCATTCCGGTTTGGGAGAGAGGCTTTGTAGCGGTTTCCAGCAGGTAAGCTACATGTGACTCCACCCTGGTGAGCTCCCCAAGCTTCACCAACCTTTTGGTAAAACTCTTGTCATTATTACATGCTGGAATTGGTTCTCGGCAGCAAACCCTTTCTGGTTTAACCGAACAGAAACCCATTCTATCTTGGTTGACACCCTTTTGTGCCCTTGTTAGAATTATATTGAAAGAAGATGCTTTTGCCTGTCGTAACTGATGAAGTGTGGCAGCGGCGGGTTCGGTATAGGAATGCTGCCTGCAATGTGGGTACATAGGAACTTAAGTCAAAGGCAGTCAGTCCCTGGATATTGGTACTTTTGCCACCTCTCAGACATACATGGAACTTCTTCTTATTTGGCTTTTTATATTAAAACTCGGGAATGAGGTGGATAGATAAGATTCCAGCGAACTGAGCGTTCTAATAGGAAGAGTTGCAGCTCCCTGATTTTGCAAATAACCAGGCTCTAAGGCAACTTTGTGAATGTGTCCCGTGTTTACGCATCCTTGAAACCAGAAACCCTCACACCTCATTGCAACCAACCCGAGCTCAGTCTGAGCGTTGTTCTGCTGCTTTGTTAGTTGACCATGGCCTTAATAAGTGGAACTCTTTTAATTCCCAGAGCTTGGGAATATTTTTTTTTTTCCTGTCAAGCAAACTAACAAAAAACCAAAAAAAGTCTGGAGGCTTTGCTAGAAATAAGTGATAGATATTTACTTCAAGGGACTTAGAGTCTGCAAACTGGAAACACAGATAGATGAAAACCCAGAAGTGTTCCAAAAAAGAGTGAAAAGTTAAAAGTTCTTATAGAAAAAAAAAAGTGTTAGGTTCGAAAGGAAACAGGAAGCAGAACAACAGGGAGTTTTAAAGAGAGTTTATTCCCCGGTAATGGGCGGGAGCCATCACCGAGGTAAAGATCAGAATTAGGGGAGAGGGGACAGGAAATAGGAACCCAACCGGGCTAATGGAGATGCCCCTCCAATGGAGGTGGCCTCCAAAGAGCGCATGTGTCCGGCCTGGAGTCCCTCTTAAAGGACGGAAAGGGAGGGGGTTGGGCCCAGGGTGGAACAGGAAGGGATGGGCCCCAAGGGCACCTTGGCCCATGTTAATTGGTGGTTCACTATCTTGGAGATGTCCCCTTGGCAGGTGCCAGTCAGGTCGTTAACTCCACCCACCAGTTTGGGAGGGGGGGAGCCCTAAGGGGTCATGTGTCAAACTCCGCCCACCAGTTTGGGAGGGGGAGATAACCTTAAGGGGACATGTGTTAAATGTGTTAAGGGGGAGATAGCCTTTCAAAAAGTACATTTAAAAATACATATATTTTTATTGATTTTTCTAAAGAGAAGACAGGAGCGGGGAGAGAGAAAAAACATTGATGTGAGCATGAAACATCAATCAGCTGCCTCCTGCACGACCCCTTGGGATGGTGCCTAACCAACTAAGTCACACTGGCCATGGCAAGAAAGTACCTTCTTGAGAATGGTCATTCCTGTATTCTTAGCCCTAGGATTGGTCAAGATGGTTATCAGTCAGATGAAGGGTGATCACGATAATGGTTGCTAGGTGGTCCGGAAGGAGGTCTAGTCACACCTCGCTGGTTGATAAGGATAAGGTGACCTGACGTCCCGCTGTTTAACAATTTGTCCCCCCAAATCAGGACTTTTTTAAAACGCCGCGGGGCGTAGGACAAATTGTTAAAAATCGGGACTGTCCCGCCAAAAGCTGGACGTCTGGTCACCTTAGATAAGGATGTCAGGTGAGTGTGTGTCTGCGCGAGTCCTTCAGGGGCAGTTAGAGAGGTTTCGGGAGGTCCAGATGTGTATCTAGGCAGCAACCGGAAGGTTGATGTATGCGCACGCTTTGACGTAGGACTGGAAAGTTCAAAAAGTTTAAGTTCCCAGGCTAGTTGGAACAAGAATGGAGTCTTTCCTCATATTTGCACTTTCGTCATGTTAATGTTAGCAGCTTGGCTACAGGGTGACTCCATTTTATATGTTCCCTGTCTTCACTCGGTCCTCAGTTCCGCAGAGGTGTGTGCAGGGCTGCTCCTCGTTGCTGCAAGGCTTGGCTGAAAGGGAAGACCGCTGGTGGTCTGTGTAGCCACAGAAAGTGCTTTGTGCAGAGCAGAAAGGAGGTTTTGAGTCACTGCCCCAGCCTGCCCCCCCCCCCCCCCCTGGGCTGTGATGCAGACAAGAGTGTCAGAAGTGACTGTCTCTTCATGATACAATCAATTCAAATCAGCTCCAAGAAAACAGACTCAAATCAGGAAGCCAGATTCCACCCAGAGCCAATTCCCTCGGAGAAAAGGCGGTAACAAGCACCTCACTGAGGTGTTCAGTTCTATTTTAAGTAGCCAAGGAGCTTACCCCTAAAGTAGTTTAATTAATTACTTAATCATATCATATATATATATTTGGACATGATGTATCTTATAATTTTAAATACAGTGAAAATGAAGATTTTTGTAGAAAAATGGTACTGGATGCCCTAGCTGGTTTGGCTCAATAGATAGAGCATTGGCCTGCAGACTGAAGGGTCCCAAGTTCGATTCCGGCCAAGGGCACATGTCTGGGATGCAGGTTTGATTGAGGGAGGCAGCCAATCAATGATTCTCTCTCATCACTGATGTTTCTATCCCTCTCTCCCACTTCCTTCCTCTCTAAAATCAATAAAATGTATTTTTAAAAAACGGTATTGGAAGCTGGTTATGGCAAAGTAGGACATACTCTATCAGGAATGTGGATTTAAAAATTTTGGTGTGAATTTTAAAACTGAGCTTCCTAGTGTCCAAGGCGAAAATAGAAATGGTGGTCCATGTGAGTTTCATCAGCATCATCTGAAGAAGAAAGACGAGGAGGAGGAGAAGGAGATGGAGGAGGGAAGCCACAGCGGCTATATTTATGTTTGCAGGAGCAAACATTCATCTGGCATGACATTATTGGAGAATTAGATTTTGTCCATCTTCCTGTAAGAGGCTTGAGTTAACTTGCTCAGAGGTGTCTCTGACTGTTGTTTGGCGGCAGCAAAAATGGTTAGGTCTTACCACGAAATCATAGAGGTGCAAATCAATGCTGGTTCTCCCTCTGAGGAGAGCAGTCAACTCAATTCAGCTTCCGCATCAAGGCCAGACCCTATGTCGCTTTTATTTTTAACTCTGGTTCAAGGGGGCGAGGTGGTGGCTCACCATGAGTTGACTTCCAGAAAGATGTGCTTTAGAGACACAACCGATACAGGTAGTAATGCAAACAGGCCAGTTGGAACAAACCACCAGAAATTCCCATGCCTTCCTCATCCATGGGTTGCTCAATACTGTAGTTACCCCGTGTGATGCTGTCAATAGAGAAAATGAAACAGCCAGGAGCGTCTTGGCCAAAGGAGACACAAAAAGCAGCACGGACTCCGCAGATGGAGCAGGAGTCTCAGCAGTTGGAAATACCCGGGGCGCACATTTTGGCATTTCCACGTTGAGTGTGGACTTCCTGAGATGGTGGGAGGAAGCCAGGCCTGGCATCTGTAGTGAGAGTGGTCCCTCCCCAAGACCCACTATCCTGGCCCTGGGCTTCCAACCAGCAGACAAACTGGCCCACGTCCAATAGTTGACTTTGTATCCAAAGGTTGCTTTTCTGATACACCTTACAGGAAATTCAATCCCTCCCTCCCCCCATTTTTTTTTTTTTTTTTGGCCTTTTTCTCATCTGGTTCTTTTACAACCAGCTGCAAATATTTGCATTGCAAGTTCAAGTATTTAGCGCCAGAGTGACCCCTATCCCTCCTGTAGGCCATTTCTAGGGAGACGCCCCACGTCTCTGGATTGATAACCAACACATTTCAGGAGGAAGTAGATACAGAATTGGGTGCAGGCATTCCAGGGGGTTGTGGGGATGGGTGAAAAGGGAGAAGGGGACTAAGAAGTACAAACGGCCATCTGTAGAGTAAGTCGCAGGGATGTAACGTCCAGCACAGGGCATGCAGCCAATAATACCGCAATGACCACGTGTGGTGTCAGATGGTTTCTGGAATTATCACGGCGACCGCTTCATAAGGTATGCAAATGTGTAATCACTATGCGGCACACCTGAAACTGATGTAATATTATACGTCAACTTTAACTAAAAACAAAATTTAAAAGGCAGACATTCCGTCCGGGACCAAACCAGAGCTGGTCGGACGTGCATCACCACCATTTGCCCACCAACCAGATCTGAAATATCATGGCTGACATGTACACATAAGGAACTCTTTGACATTAAAAGTGAAACTCAAAAGAACTGTTGGCCCAGAAAAGAACTCACTACAGACTGATTCATTTGCCTCTCAGCATAACCATGATGGCTTGTTTCAGTTTCGGTTCTTACAAGGGTATTTCTTGGATTACATGATCTCACACATCTAGAGGAAAAAATGAACAACATAAACTGATGAACAAAAACAGACCTAGAGAAAGAGAAGCAGCGATCAGACTCAAAGCTCAGAGGGAAAGTAGGGGAGGGTGGAGGTAAGGGGGAGAGATCAACCAAAGGACTTGTGTGCGTGCATATGGGCCTAGCCAGTGGCCATGGGCAACAGAGGGGTGGGGACATATGTGGGGAAGGGTTTGGGATGGGAATGGGGGGATGAGGACAATTATGTGATATCATAATCAATAAAAAAATAAAAAAAATAAAAGGCAGACATTCCATCTCCTGATTCCAGCCCTCTCCTCGGGGACTGGTCAGGGGTGGGTTCCTCATGGCCATGTGCCCTTGGGATGACCCTTCCTGGGTGCCAAGAGAAGGGCAGGAATGATGAGTCACGATCTTCTCTCTAGAGTTCTGCTTTATGACTAATGGCGGGCATGGGCTGGCATTGGGAAGCAGGGGACAGGGCTGTCCCCTAGGGAGGGACATGAGGCCAATGTCCTGTCAAAGGGCAGGAAGAGAGCTCTCCAAATCACCCACTTTATTAAACGGGTGACTTCGGAGACGCAGGTCTGGTTCTGAGCATGGCAGCCGTGGGGTTTTCCCTGTCTGGGTGAGAAAAGTGATTCAGCTCTTTGGCTAATTTCCTTCCTCTGTTCTTGGCTCTAAGGCTTGACTTTGCCCAAGAAAAAAACTCTTCTCAGAAGTGGGTATCCCTTGGCTGTGTCACTTAACAGGGGAACCAGATACCCATGCAGAAATTCTCTAGGTTCCTTCAGGGGTCCAGGAAGTTACACTAATAATAACAGCCACTGCTTTTGTAGCACCTAACTATGTACCAACTTCTGTTCCCAGCACTCCCCATACATTTACTCACTGGATGTTCATAAGAGCTACATGAGGTGGGTGGAGTTGTTATCCTCATTTATAAATAACCTTGGCAACAGAGAGGCTTAGCAACTTGCCCAAGGTCACACAGGGGTGGGGAGGTGTCTGCTGGACGCAGGATACTAAGAAAGTGCCATGGGAGAGGGTGGTCTGGGGGGTCGGTAGCCAGCCTGATGGGGCCCTGATGCTCTTGCCTCCAGGAGCCTTTTGAGAATATGTTGAACAATGTAACATCCATTTAAAAAGTTCAGTCTTGTATTCAGCTCCAAATCTCCCTCCTCCTCCCAGGACACCACGAGGTTCTTTTCCTTCTGAGGTGTATGTATTGGTGTGGGGGAGGGACGGGCAGAGGGGGTGAGACGTGTCTGCTCTCACCAATCCCTCTGCCCCCCCCCCCCCATGAGCGAGCAGTTCCACTCTGGTATTTATTTATTCCAGATAAATGAGGACTGACAGCCAATCTTTGGATTGATTTAAGCCAAAGGAGACCCCTAATAAGGGCTCTGCTTCAGGGGACTCAATGTCAATTGGCATATTGCTCGGTGGTGGCCCTGTATTTAGAGAATTTAAAAGTCGTCATAAAACGGATGCCTTTGTGCTGACCATCATCATGCACAGATAATCCTGAGTAATGTCAGCGATAAAGTACTTCTCCCACCTAAGAGGACCATACCCCCTTGGTATGCCAGGATGTCAAGTAACTTTGTCAGGTCCCCATGGTCCCCTGAGTCCTGGGATCTTCAGATGCCCTCTCCCTGTTTATCCCCTCCCCAAGAGTAACCACTACTCTGACTTCTATCACCACCAGTCAGTTTTGCCTGTTCTTGAGCTTCATGTACATGGAATCTCATAGCAGGTACGCTTTTGTGTCTACCTTCTTTCATTCAACGTAATCTCTGTAGATTCATTTATGTCACTCTGAAAACCTCAGTTTGTTCTTTTTATGTAGTGGTAGTATTCCCTTGTAGGAATCCGCTGCAATTTATCTGTCTGTCTGTCTGTCTGTCTGTCTATCTATCTACCTACCTATCTATCTATATATCTATCATGTAAATAGGCATTTGGCTTGTTTCCAGTGTTTGACTACTATGAATTTCAACTGGAACCGGTTTGGCTCAGTGGATAGAGCGTTAGCCTGCGGACTCAAGAGTCCCAGGTTCGATTCTGGTCAAGGGCATGTACCTTGGTTGCGGGCACATCCTTGGTAGAGGGTGTTTAGGAGGCAGCTGGTCAATGTTTCTCTCTCAACAATGTTTCTGACTCTCTATCGCTCTCTCTTCCTCTTTGTAAAAAAAATCAATAAAATATATATTTAAAAAATTTCAAACCTAAAAAATATTGCAAAATAAGTACAAAGAATTCTATGTACCGTTCTTTTCAGATTCCCTAAATCTTAATAATTTATTACATCTGTTTTATCATTCTCCCTTCTCTTTCATACACACACACTATACACACACACACACACACACACACACACACACTTTATTGATAAGTGGTATTTTTTAAATCTTGTTTTTCAACATTGCTAATATAGAGAAATAAAATTGATGCTTTATCTTGACCTTGTAGCTAACAACTTTGCTAAATTCACTCGATAATTCCAGTAATGGATTTTTTGGCTTTTTAACATATGCCATCTGTAAAATAAATGACAGTTTTACTGCTTTCTTTCCAATCTTCTTCTATTTCTTTCCTTGACTTATTGCATTGGCTAGGACCTCTGGTAAAGTGTTGAATGTAAGTGGTGATAGTAGACATTTTTGTCTTGTTCACAAACTCATAAGAAACGTGTTTAGCCGAAACCGGTTTGGCTCAGTGGTAGAGCGTCGATCTGCGGACTGAAAGGTCCTGGGTTCGATTCCGGTCAAGGGCATGTACATTGGTTGCGGGCACATCCCCAGTAGGGGGTGTGCAGGAGGCAGCTGGTTGATGTTTCTCTCTCATCGACGTTTCTAGCTCTCTATCTCTCTCCCTTCCTCTCTGTAAAATATCAATAAAATATATTTTAAAAAAAAGAAACGTGTTTAATATTTTACTAGTAAATTGAATGTTAGCAGTATATACTTTGTTGGTATTATAATAAAGGGTATCAACAAAATACCTACAAAACCCAAATGCCCATCAAATCAATTTACATATCAACGAAAAAGAATGAATTACTGCTACGTTCAACAATACAGGAACTCTCATAGGTATAACAAGGAGCTAAGAATGACAGAAACAAAAGAGTGTGTGAAGTTCTCTATCAGGTCTCATACAGAAAATTCAGGAACAGGCAAAGCTAATCAGAATAGCGTTTTCTAAAGCAGGGGATTGACAAGAGAGGGACACGGAGAAGCTCTCAGGGAGCTGGAAGCGTTATATTTTGATTTGAGTGGTGGGCATGTAGACATATATATATGTAAAAATTCACCCAGCAGTACACATACAACTCCTGCGCTTTAATAAAAAATGTGAAGTTCCTCTTCGATAGAAAATTCAAGGTTCTCTGCCTTTTACAATGAACTAGATTGTGTTTCCAGCAGCAGCAGCTGTTATCATCAGCTAGCCCACATGCCTACACTTATCTACAAAGCTTTCCTGAGAGGTTTTGTCAAATATCCTTTCTGATATCTGGTCTTACCACATCTATGATACCGGGAGTGCTTCTCAAACTTTCCCCCCCCCTTTTGTCCAAGCCCTGTGTAATGATGATTTACCCTAGGTTTTAAAATGTCCCTACCAGTCAAGGAGATTTGGTGGAGACTCCCTCTGGGAATTCTGATAGTTGCCATGGTTGTCTGCCCACAGAGTCTGAGAATCACTGGTCCCCTGATGCAGTAATTCTTTTGAAAAAGTAAAAAAACAAAACAAAAAACAACTATCTGTAGATGACTTGTTCTTGGTGAATTTGGGTTGGTTCCTTGAGATCAAGACACTCATAGAGCATTTATTTAATAATCAGTCTAGAATTTTTCCAGGGATGGGCATTACGTTCTCTGGTGGTGAAAATGCTATAATGATACCACAAACTGGTAAAAAACCCAGGACTTTTACTTACTTTGGCACATTTCCTTGTTTGCGTGAGCCAAGTTGAGTCTGGCTATCTGCTACTTGCAATTGAAAACATTCTAATTGACGAAGAAAGGAAACTAACCCTGAAAAATTATCCTGTGGCAAGCACTTCAGAGCCACTTTAAAATTTAAATCTTAAGACAGCCAAATGATGCCATGGCCTGTGTGGTTCAGTGGTCAGAGTGTTGGCCCGTGCACTAAAGGGTTGCAGGTTCAATTCTCGGTCAAGAGTATGTACCGAATTGTAGGTTCAATCCCTGCCCCCGGTCTGGATATGTGTCGGAGGCAACCAATTGATGTGTTTCTCTCACATTGATATTTCTCTTTTTCTCTCTCCCTCTCTCTCCCTCCCATCCATTCTCTCTCTCAAAATAAATAAATAAATGGGGAAAAATATCATTGAGTGAGGATTAACAAAAAAAACTGAAAACAACAACAAAACCCACAGCTGAATGAAGTGAATGTTTACTCTCTTAACATAGAGATGAGGAAACTGAGGTTCTGAGAGAACAAATGGCGGGCCCTCGCAGCGGAGTCAGGGCCTGAATGCAGATCCCCGTCTCCCCTGTGCTCATGTTCTTCCCACAGCTCCTCATCTCCCTCCTCACCACCACGCCCCGTGTGTCCTACACTTTCTGACTGGAAGACATTTTCTTAGATGGAGGCCGACGTGAAAATAGACGGTGACTAGTTCTGCTACCTTCTAATCACACCTGCCCTCCAGTGTCACAGAGCATCTCCAAGAGCCATTTCCCACGGAGCCCTGATGTTCCTCTCGGTTAACAGGTATGCCGTGAAAAAAACACACAAATGTTTAACAGTCCACTGGCTGGGGAAACGCCGCTGCGCCTTAGAGTCACAGGTGCATTAGCACGTTACAAGGCTCCGCTAAATCATGCCACATTCATATACAGGGCTGGGCAAAAGTAGGGTTACAGTTGTTTGTATGTGAAACACAGTTTATTCTTGTACTATTTTTTATGAATTATTATATTCTTTTCTATATGAACAACTGTAACCCTACTTTTGCCATGCCATGAATAACCATTTAATTTCACTTAATTTAATGTTTCTCAAACTTATTGCCACAAAACTCTGTTTTGAAGAGATATTTATTAAAAAGTTGGTGGTGCCGAAACCGGTTTGGCTCAGTGGTGGAGCGTCGGTCTGCGGACTGAAAGGTCTCGGGTTCGATTCTGGTCAAGGGCATGTACATTGGTTGTGGGCACATCCCCGGTAGGGGGTGTGCAAGAGGCGGCTGGTCGATGTTTCTCTCTCATTGACGTTTCTAGCTCTCTATCTCTCTCCCTTCCACTCTGTAAAAATATCAATAAAATATATATTAAAAAGTTGGTGGTGAGGCAGTGTTCATTGGAACAGAGTTTGGGAAAGGCTGATGTAATGGCTCAAACCCTTGGTATCAGAGACTCTTACAAAGTTTATGTATCTAAACTTTGGCGTAGCAAAGGAAAATGGGCCAACAATCTCGTCCTGCCTTACAGGGTACCGTCAGAATTCAAATAAGAGATGGGCCATCATAGGTCACATCGGCTGTGTGTGTGTTTGTGCCAGGCATTGCTCAAACACTCTATACGTGAACTCGTTTCACCCTGACTGCACGCCGTGCGGTGGGTTCTGTCAGCGTGCAGCGGGAGAGGCTGGCCCCGAACGGCTCCCAGTCTCAGTGGAAAAGCCAGGATGCGATCCCCGCGTGGGCCTGGCACCTGCGCCGCCGCCCCACCCTGCCTCTCGGCCTTCACCGGCGGCTGGTGACCAGGAGGCCCTGCAACAGCCTTTGCTGTATTTCCCCCTCATGCCCCTTCTGCACGCCAGCCTTCCAGCTCCTGCCCTGGCCACTTTCCCCCAAAACAATCTTGGAATGCCTACCCTGGCGGAGCTGCTGGAAACTCCAGCTTGGCGAACCACACAGCGTTTCTCCCCCGGGTGTGGGCCTGAGCGAGACCGCCCATTCCTACCACAACTGTGGATGAAGCGCTGCAGGAGCCCAGCCACAGGGGGGAGGGAGGGCAGACTCGGCTTCATGGTGTGGCCAGCGGGAGCCCTGGGGCCTGGGCTGGCTTCCTGCTCTGAGACAGCCCTGAACTCTGCACTGGCTTTTCAAGAACTAATGCCCACCTACTAATCCTCTCTCCCCTCTTTGTCTCCCTCCCTCTTTTCCTTCCTTATGTTCTTTCTTTAAAAAAAAAAATGTTGTATTGATTTTTTTATAGAGAGGAAAGGAGAGGGATAGAGAGTTAGAAACATCGCTGAGAGAGAATCATCGATCAGCTGCCTCTTGCACACCCCCTACTGGGGATGTGCCCGCAACCAAGGTACATGCCCTTGACTAGAATCGAACCTGGGACCTTTCAGTTTGCACGCTGACGCTCTATCCACTGAGCCAAACTGGTTTCGGCCCTTATGCTCTTTCTTTTTTTTTTTTTTTTTAATATATATTTTATTGATATTTTACAGAGAGGAAGGGAGAGAGATAGAGAGCTAGAAACGTCGATGAGAGAGAAACATCGACCAGCCGCCTCCTGCACACCCCCTACCGGGGATGTGCCCGCAACCAATGTACATGCCCTTGACCGGAATCGAACCTGGGACCTTTCAGTCCGCAGGCTGACGCTCTATCCACAGAGCCAAACCGGTTTCGGCCCTTATGTTTTTTCTTAATGTTTAAGTTACTAATAGAGGAAAGGTATGCAGGGTAAAATAAACCAAACAGGACCAGAGAGGACGGTATAAAAATGAAGTCTCACTCGCAACCTTGAATCTCTCCACACCCAGTTCCCTTTTCCAGGGGCACCCTCTGTGCCAGTCTCCTGCATCTCCCTCTGAGACACTGAATGCACGGAGGCATATCTACGTAGATATATCACCCCCCCATCGGTTTTTCATGAGTCATATGATACTTTCTGTCTTGCTTTTTACACTTAAAAAATCTACACGAGAGGTCATTGCATATTCGTGCATAAAGACCGGTTTTGTTCTTTGTAACAGCTACAGAGGACTTAGTTTATTTAATGTTAAGTTTAATGCAGACTCTTCTGGCCACAGTGTGTGGCTCAGTTGGCCTTGCCCATGACAGTGAGTTAGGGGTCCACACAGGTGTCTGTGTGCACACCTACACAGATACCTACCTGAATGGGGGGGGGGTAGCTTTAAACCTGGACCCGAGGGTCTGGTGCACAGCAATGAAAAAGACATAATCTTGCCCTGGCCAGTGTTCCCAGTGGTTAGACTGCTATTCTGTGCACCATAGGGTCTCAGGTTCGATTCCTGGTTAGGACACATGCCCAGGTTTGATCTCCATTCAGGGTGCGTGCATGAGGCAACCAATCGATGTTTGCCTGACCCTAAGTGCTGGGAGGAGGAGCAGATACATTTATTTTCCTAGTCGGTCATCAAATCTGGATGTGACTAAATCTCTGGGGACCGCTTCTTTCTCATCCTGGGAGGCTGGGCCAGCACTTTATCACGCCTGGGAGGTAGCACGGCAGAGCACATTCATAAGAAATGGTTCTTGACAGCACTTTGCTGGAGAGATGGGGAAACGGCTTTCTACTACACGCTTACGTAACTTCGCAAAGACCCCCAAACCCCCTTCCGATGCTCGGCACTGCATCGCCCTGCTGCTCCCCAACCTCACTCAGCTCCTCTTCCGCTGCAACTTCCTCTTGGCCGGAACTGAACCTGCGACCTTCCAGTCTGCAGGCTGATGCTCCATCCACTGAGCCAAACCGGCCAGGGCTACAGGATGCACTCCTTGTGTTTGGCCTTTTTGCTCCACATTTGTCGGTGAGATTCATCCAGGTTTGGCATGTAGTAGAGATTCAGTCCTTTTTTGTGTGTGTGGCTTTTTTTTCATCCTCACCTGAGGATATGTTTTTCATTGATGAGAGAGAGAGAGAGAACAGAGAGAAACATCGATTGGTTGCCTCATGCACGCACCCTGAATGGAGATCAAACCTGGGCATGTGTCTTAACCAGGAATCGAACCTGAGATCCTATGGTGCACAGGATAGCAGTCTAACCACTGGGTAATACTGGCCAGGGTGAGATTCTGTCTTGTTCATTGCTGTGCACCAGGGATCAGCAACCTGTTTCTGTGAGAGGCCAGTGTAAATATTTTTGACTATGCAGACTCCGCCATTGTAGCTCAAGTGCAGCCACAGCCAACACGCAATGGACTGCAAGTTGGCCCGTGGAGCATAGATGCTGAGCCCTGCTGTAAAAGATTTGTTATACAGAGTTCACAGCGTATGTAGTCATCCAGTCTCCCGCTGTGCGCATCTGGGTTACCCCCTCTTGGATGCAATGGCTCGTGCCGCAGTGTGTGTTGTGAACATGTGCACTCACTCTGTGGAGTGGAAGGCGTGGGACCATCAGGCCATAAGATGGACATGCGTGCAGCGTTAGTATGTACTGCCAAACAGTGTTCCAGTGTGCTTGTGCCAATTCACACTCACCAGCAAAGTTTCCCCATGTCCTCAATAACACTTGGCATTGCCATTTTTATTTATTTTTTTTAGTTTTAGCCATTTGGGTAGGTGTGTCGTGATTTCTCCTCGTGGGTTTTAATTTGCATTTCCCTGATGAGCAATGATGTAGAGCGTCTTATCCAATGCTTGTTGGCCTCTTGGGTATTCTCCTTTTTGAAGCAAAAACTGTTTACTATTTCTAAAAATGGAATCATTTGTCTTTTTCTTATTTACTTATAGAATCATTTGTCTTTTTCTTGTTTGTTATGTATTTTGGATACAAATCCTTTGTTAGATATAAGTATGGCAAATATCGTCTTTCAGTCTAGGACTTGCCTTTTTGCTTTTTTAATAATATATTTTGCCCGGCCAGCATGGCTCAGTGGTTGAGCATCGACCTATGAACCAGGAGGTCGAGGTTCAATTCCCAGTCAGGTCACATGCTTGGGTTACTTGCTCCATCCCCAGTAGGAGGCAATCAGGAGGCAGCCAATCAATGTTTTCTTTCTCCCTCTCCTTCCTCTCTGAGATTGATAACAAAAAAATTTTTTTAAATAAAAAATAGTAATATATTTTAATGAGCAGAAGTTTTTAACTGTAATGAGGTCCGATTTATCAACATTTTCTCATATGGCTGGCGCTTTCGGTGTTGTTTAAGAAATCTCTGCCTGCCCCCAAGGTCATGAAGACATTCTTCTATGTTTTCTTCTAGAAGCTTTATGTTTTACCTTTCACACCTAGTCTTTAATTCATGATGAATTAATTTGGTTGTTTGCTATGAGGTAGAAGTCAAAGTTTCACGTGGAAACCCAGTTGTCCCAGTACCAATCAGTGAAAGGACTATCCTTTCCGCTGTGGTGAAGACTGCATTTCACGTTGAACTCTAGAAGGGATCTGGACACCTGTGGTGTGTTTGAAGCTGAAGCTGTCTCTAAAGCAGGGGTGGGCAAACTTTTTGACTCGAGGGCCGCCATGGGTTCTTAAACTGGACCGGAGGGCCGGAACAAAAGCAACCTGACCATGCTGGCACTCTCCTCTTGGGCTGCTGGTGAAGGAGCGGAGGGGAGAGCAAGAGAACTCTCTGCTCTTTAGGCTCCGCGGGCCAGATAGAACAGCCGAACGGGCCGGATCCGGCCCGCGGGCTGTAGTTTGCCCACGGCTGCTCTAGAGTATGCCCCAAAGGGAAGAGATAAAGGGGCGGTGTCTAGATGCTCTGGGCTGGACTCGTTTGAAGGCATCAACTCTCAGGGGGATGAGACAGGGGGAAAGGAGGTTGTTTCCCTCTGTCTGTGAAAGTCTCTGTCTCCATCACCCTTAGAAGGATGTCTCACCAGGCCCAGATGTTTCCTCGGTTGCTGGAAGAACAAGATTTCCAAGAAACTACCCTCAGGAGGAAAAAAAAAAAGGACCTGGTTTTGCATTTTAACATGTTTTCATTAGTCTTCCTATTGCTGCCGTCCAACTTTCGCTTCCGGAAGAAAACAGGCTTTACACCATGAAGGACTAAGTGAGCCAGTACTGGCAGCAGTGGTAACCAGGGAAAGTCCTGGGTATTTTGAGACTCAACAAAATAACTCTGTTTATTTCTCCAACAGAAAAAGTGTCCCAGGCTCAGGTTCTGCAGACACCAGACGGCGGACTAATGTTTTCCAGGCAGATGACTCCTGCCCAGAGCTTTCCTGGACCGCACCCCGGGGCCTTCTCCCTGGCTACGTGCGCCCCGGCAGGCACCCTGCCACGTGCAAGGGACAAGAAGGCGGCTTTTGTATACATCACACGGACGCTTGGAAGACGGGGCAGAAAGAGCACTTGCTATTTCTCGCCATTTCTGGAGCGTGTGCGTGGGCCCGGAGCCAGGCAGCAGACGTGGGGCGAGGGCCTTGGCGCTTGAGTGAACGCTGGAAGAGTATTTCCTTCTCTGACTCCGGTGTTATCCCTGAGGATCTGGAGTCTGCAGGGGCGGCTGCACCAGGGGAAAAGGACGTGGGTGGGACGGGTGGGCTCCACCAACCAAGGATTGCAATGGAGAAATGCTTCATTTTCTGTCCTATCATGGCAGAGAATGTCAGTCATTCACCTGACAAAGACTGAGGCAGGCACTGTGCGTATGTCTATGAACAAAGACAAAAATTCCTGCTCTCATGGGGCCTGCATGCTGGTGTGTGGGAGGAGCAGACAATACACACATAAGTAAATTATATAGGATATGAAGTCAAGTTCCGGGTTGGTGCATAGAGCAGGCTGAGGGGAACCAGGAGGGTCAGGGGAGGGCAAGGCCTGTAATTTTAAATGGGGAAGGCAGGGTTGGCCTTCGTGAGGAGGTGACACACGAACAAAGGCTCCAAGGAGGAGAGAAAGTGAGGCATGGGTTATCTGGAGGACATGTTGTTCATACAAGGCTTTGCCTCACCCTTAGATTAGGCAAATTCTAGTTTTAAATCTCATTTCCCCTTTTCTTTCCTTCCTTCCTACTCCCTTTCTTCCTCCCTCCCTTCCTTTCTCCCTTTCTTCCTCCCTCTCTTCATCCTTTCCTTCCTCCCTCCCTCCCTCCCTCCCTCCCTTCCTTCCTTCCTTCCTTCCTTCCTTCCTTCCTTCCTTCCTTCCTTCCTTCCTTCTCCCTTTCTTCCTCCCTCTCTTCATTCTTTCCTCCCTCCCTTCCTTCCTTCCTTCCTTCCTTCCTTCCTTCCTTCCTTTCTTCCTTCCTTCCTTCCTTCCTTCCTTCCTTCCTTCCTTCCTTCTCTCCTTCTTCCCTTCCACACACATTAATTAAATGTCCACCATATACCAGACACTTTCTCACCCCCTACAGTTCTCCTCTCACTGAGAGACAATGGACAGATGGGAGAGCTCTCCAGTCCTCATGAAACAGGGCCTGGACTCCTTCAGAAATGCCCCCAGTATGGCAGAGGAGATGAGAATTTAGTGATGGATTGTCTCTCTGATACTAGAACCTCATAGGTACCCCCTGGAATGATATTAAATTGTAGCATGTTCACTCCAACTATTTCTATTTCATCCCAACTAACCTCTCTCTTCTGAGGCCTTTGATGGGCATTTTAATTAAACCATGAAGAGCCCTTTGTCTCCTGAGAAGGAGGACTGAAACTTTCCCATCTCTCATCACCCCTCTGCTCCCCCCTCTCTCCTCTCCCCTCCCCACTGCTGAGGAATGCACCCTGTCCCCAGCAGGGTGCGGATGGCAGGACCCAGTTCTACAGGCAATGCCCACTGTACCCTCCTCTAGGCTCAGAAGAAGGCTTCCCGGTAGGAACAGCGGCAGCCTCCATGGTGGAGCAGTTGCTGGGTCCCAGCTTCTGGATAAACATCGTTGAAAACAACCTGCCCCCAGGTCTCGCGTGTCTGTGTGTCTCTCTGCTCTGGCCTGTTGCAAGCAGCTGTGACCCTTTTCAACGTTACACTACAGCCTCATGGCTTCCCTGACGTGGCTGCCCAGAGCTGTCTGCTGCCGGGCTGTAAATGTCCTTGCTGGGGGAGGGTCCTCCATCCATCCATGCATCTATGTTTTCATTCTGGGGTCGTTCATCCATGTTCACTTTCATGTCCCACAGACCTTAACACATCCAATTGTCAACTCCCTAACCAGATCCCACCCCTGCATCAGCTCCTCCCCCTGGCTTCCCCGGCTCAGGAAGTGGCACCATCAGCGGGTGCAAGAGGCAGCTGCTGCCCCAATCACCCCTCAGGAGCAGGGGAAGGTGGAGAAGCCCTCCGGGGCAATCAGGGCCGGCAGATGCTGCTTGCACCCATTGATGGCGCTGAGTAATTGGACCAGCACTGGGCACTGGCAGCAGGTGTGAGCACCAGGCAGGATCGTAGTACATGGGAGCAAAGAATTTTTAGTATCCACCAGAGGCACACCCCGATGACAGCAACTGGTGCCTCACCTTGGTCTGGCGCACCCCCTCACCTGCTCCACCATCCCGCAGCAGCCATAGGGCGCCATGTTCTGCACCCGCCCCCTGGTGGTCATCATACGTCATAGTAACCGGTTGTTCTGGTTGTTCTGCAGTTCAGCCTATTTGCATATTAGCCTTTTAGTAGATAGGATGTCTAGAACAGGCAAATCCATAGAAACAAAAGACTAGTTAGTGGTTGCTTAGGGCTGGGGGCAGAATAAACTGGGGAGTGACGACGGATGGAAGCAGCACGAAGGGCAGAGAAGGGAGGATGTTCTGGGGTGTGTCGACAAGAAAATTCTTGGCTGGACACCCCCAAGAGCCCCAGCTGGTCAGGTCCTGGCCCCCTGTGCCAGCCCTGCCCGTGAAGTGCCAGGCTTGCGCCAGCCAGCGTGAGTCATGCCCTAGGGATTCAGCGAGCAAAGCCACCCTGGGTCTGTCCACCGCAGGTGACCACCTGGGCATTTCCAGCAAAAATCCCTCTGCTTCTGCCATGTCCATGTCATTCGAATTAGTACACACCGGAGAGACCTGGGCTGCTGAGCTGCCTGGAATTCGTGTGACTCACGCCCTCCAGTGGTCAGTCAAGAAATGACGTGGGGCTCAGGGGCCTGTTTGAGACCTATCCACGGATGGTTACCAGAACTGGGAGGGTTCTTAGAAAGCCTTTTCCTATCACTTTCCTTTGACAGGGGCATTGGGCATGTGACTTGCCATGACACACACACACACACACACACACACACACACACACACACACTCTCTCTCTCTCTCTCTCTCTCTCACACACACACACACACACACACACACACACACACACACAGGCAAACTCACCTGTCCCCTGGTATACTTTCCTTGCGGTTATTTGTGTCTCACTTTCTTAATTTCTGTCACACCTGCAGACCATCTACATTGCTATTGCTGAAACATTTTCCCCCCATAGAATTCAGTTTTTTTTTAAAAAAAGCTTAAATGTACTTCTAAAATAAATTTGTTTTATTTCCCTCAAGTGGAAAATCAGTGAACGGTCACAGACGGTAATCACATCAATACTTCAGCTACTACAGAGGGGGAAAAGGTTATTCCAGGTGCCACCCCAAGCCCCCTCTGGATTGCCTCAAGTACAATGACCCCCAGGGCAGGCGGCATGACCCTCTGACCTCCCCAAGACCCCTGTGGCTCACCATGACAACCACACTCTGATGTCTTGTGACTCCTGTTGGGACACCAGGGGCAGGGGCTGCTGAGCTGGAGCTTCCTGGGTGAGAGTGGGAATTCCCTGGGCCCAGAGACACGGCGTCTCCACCGCCGAGAAGGGTCACTGACGCTCTCATTTAGAAGCGATGGAAATTGAGGCTTTGCCACAGGCCTAAGCAAGCCACCCTCCTCTGTCCCCTCAGCCTGTCTAAATTTTTTTCTCCTTCAAGTGCCCCTTTTGCCTGAAATATCTTAGCCTTCTTGGGCAACCCCTCTCCCCCATCCCCTGCAGGCCTGGTGCCCTTGGCATCTGGGCAACACAGCTGAGCGCTTTGTAGAGTTCTAAAGTCAGTGCACTGCTCCCGGGCACAGCTCCCTGTCTTCGGCGCCGGGAGGACGCAAGTCTGCATTTCTGGCTGTCCAGTTGTGATCCATGGGTTCTTGAGCAAGTGGGCCCATCTCTCTCAGCCTCAGTGTCCCATCCCCCCATCGCCCGCCTGTAAAGTGGGAATGCTGTAGGCGGTGGGACCAGCACCAGGTGTTAGACCCATGGGGTCAGACCAGACCTGGGTTCAGCAACCTGAGTACCTGAGTTCAGGGCTAGGAAAGAATTCAGAGCCAAGACTCAAACTGTAAGAAAAACTATTTATTGGGTCAATCACAGAGGTAGGAGAAGTAATTCCCAGAAGAAATGGACTTAAAAAGCAAGTTACAGAGGTAAAGGAAGGGCCCTGCGAGCTTAGAAGTGAAGGAGGTAACGGTGAAGTGCTTGGGAGGAGAGGGAGGGGCGGGGGGGGGGAAGGAAAAGGGGCAAGCTGGGCCCTCCTTCCTAAGGTCGAAGGGTGTAGGTTTTAGGGGAGGCCCCACCGGAAGGTCTCAACAGAACATTCAGCAGTTTTCCAGGTGTGTCCTTTCAGGGTCCAGGTCTCCACTGATTGGTTGGCACCAGGGCAGGGGGTCATCATCAATCAGCGCAGCTGGCCCTGAGGTCAGCCCTGGTGTCGCTTGTCTGGTTCTGCTGCTTTTCTGGGCCCGGAGCTGAAACACAACTGAGGCCTAGAAGTTATCTCCAGGAGGAAAGGCCAGGGGGTCCAAACAGCACGACCAGTGATACCCTCGGAGGGGAAAGGTCACGCTGGGGACTAGGTCCCACCCTATAACTGTCCTTTGCTAGACACTCAGGGCTTCCCGCCAAGGTCACCTGCTGCCCCCGGCCGTCGGCCTTGCTCTACGCATGTCTGTCTGACCGCCTCCCGCCGGAACAACGGCTCGTTCGCTGCAAGGTTGTCACCGGTTGGGTCAAGTGCCACGCCCATAGGAAGCGCACCATTCTCCATGCAGTCCGTGTGTGAGCGCCCGCTTGCTGTGAACCACGGGCGCACGGCCGTAAGTGTGACAGGCGCCCCACAAACACGTGACACAGAAAGAGCCTGCCTTTGGAGCCAGACAGTTCTGGGTTCGACTCCCAGCTCTGCCCCCAACGCCCTGGGTGATTGTGGCAGGTCGCCTTCCTTCTCTGGACTACAGGTCCCTGCTCTGTAGTTGGGGATGACAGCCGCTTCCTCAAAGGGCCGGCGAGAGGGTTCCACGGGGGCTTCTGTGAAGCAGGGGCACCCAGCAGGGTCTCCTCCTCCCCGCACCCCCCCCCCCCCGCCCCATATTGCTGGCACCAGAGGCTGGTTCGGGGGGAGAGGAGGGAGAACATTGAACCACAGGTCATACTCAGCTCTTACCTTGGGCCTCGGTTTTCCACCCCCATCCTGCCCCTTCTTCACCTTGCCCCAGGGGTGTGCCCGCATGCAGAAATGGGCATGAACACAGAGGCGCATGACGTGGGAGCGGGGGTCACCTGCAACCCAGCGAGGACCGTGGTCTCAGACCAGGGCCAAGCCTCAGCTCCGTCCCTTATGAGTTGAGGGACTTAGGGCTGGTGGCTCACCGCTTTTGTGTCTCGGTTGATGATTCTTATCTCCAATTATTATTACAGGAGGGGGCGGGGGAGAACGACTCCAAGACAGGATGTGGAGGTGGTGCAGGAGCCTGGGGCTGTGTCCAGGTTCTGCCCTTCGCAGGGGGTGGGTGGGAGGGAGAAGGCAGGGGGCTCAGGGTTTTAGCTTCGCCACCCGCCTGGCTGTGTGATCTTGGACACGCCATTTAACTTTGCTGAGCCTCAGTTTCCCCACCTGTAACATGGAACCAGTAATAACTCTCACCTCAGGCTAGTGCATGGATTCAACGGTGGATGCATAGAAGTGCTCTCGTTAGCAAGTGTCCTCTCCGATCACTGTGTTGGCAGGAAGAGCTTCGAAGTTGCTAACTCCCGCGGGTCCAACCGGAGCTGAACCATCTCCCCAACCTGGTGTGGGGACAGACCAACTTGACGTGATGGGAAAATCGGCCTCCAGAATGACTGAGAAACTCCGGCGCTGGTTGGTATTGGTGGGGAGCCCATGCTGTGCTGTATGAAGAGAGGAGAGCCTGTCTCCACAGCGGCCTCAGAAGCCTCCATCCCCACCCTCCCGGCTCCCACTCTGCCCTCAGGTGCCGGCAGCACCCATCCGCAGTGCCCATCCTCAGAAGGAGCCCGGGAGTGCGGCCTGGAGGGTGAGCTGGGCCGAGGGCGAGGCAGCCGCGGAGCTCAGGTAGCCACGGGGTATGCAGAGAGGGAAGCCCGTGCCCACCTCCAGGAGGGGGCCAGCCCTGGACCCACAGACTAGATAGAGCTCTGGCTGGGCACCAGGACCCCCAGTTTGTCCCGGCTCTGAGACCACCTGCTGTGTGTCCAGGGTGGCCCTCTTACCCTCTCTGGGTGTCACAACCCTTCTTGTTATTTTCACTCCCCTCCTCCTGCTCACCAATGAAGAGGGTATTGGGAGAGTGGTGACAGTTACACACAATGCAGCGAGCACATCGAAAACCGCTGACGAGTACACTTTAAAACAGTGAAATGGATGAATTTTGTGTTCTGTGAGTTTTATCCCAATTAAATAAAAAATAACCGAATGCAGTACTACAAAGAGAGAAAGAGTAGGGGTTTCAAGGCAAACGGGGTGGAGCCCTGCCCGTCTGCAGAAGGCCAACACTTACATTATTACCCTTCTTGCTCAGATCGCCCGCTGGCTCTTTGTCAAAAGGTAAATGATCATTCTCTGACACGGCAGGGACCAACAAGTTTTGCTTGGCTGCCTTTTCGCACCACGGCTCAAAGCATTTTCTTACGTCTCATGACCCGCTTTATCTTGGCCGCCATCTGTCATGTAAAAAGTGGGGCTCACCCTGACCGGTGTGGCTCAGTGGATAGAGCGTCGGCCTGCAGACTGAAAGGTCCCGGGTTCCATTCCGGTCAAGGGCATGTACCTTGGTTGCGGGCACATCCCCAGTAGGAGGTGTGTAGGAGGCAGCTGGTCGACGTTTCTCTCTCGTGGATGTTTCTAACTTTCTATCCCTCTCCCTCTCTGTAAAAAATAAATAAATAAATAAATAAATAAATAAATAAATAAAAAATATTAAAAAATAAAATAAAAAGTGTGGCTTCTTTGAGGTCCCACGGAAACTCAGTCTATTCCGAGAACCCATGACCTTTCAAGTGAATTCCAGCCATGTGCCCAAAGCCCGGCGCTCCGATTGGGCAGTGGCTGCTGACCTAAACCCTGCCGCGGGCCGGGAATGTCCCGTTAGGCGGATGACGGGTGAGAGCACGGCCTGAGGTGAGGTGCTAGCCTCGAAACTCAGGGTCATAACTTTCCTAGAATCACAGGGACATGATGACCAAGCCCCCGCCTTGCACCAGGTGTGGGAGGCAGTGAGACAGACATGAGCGGAGCAAGGACGACTGGCCCGACGCAGAAGGTCACCGTGGTGGAGAGCCTCGGGCCACAGGCACGGCTGGGACAGTGAGGACCTCACCCCGTGGGTGACCTTTTCTCCCCTGGCATATGGCTGGTCATGCGGTTTGGACGCCCAGACCTTCCATATCTCTGGAAATGTGGGCTAGACCCCTGACCTTTCTTCCTCGGGAACACCTAGGCCCCAGTTGCGTTTCAGCTCCAGGCCTTAGAAAAGTAGCAAAACCGGACCAGTGGCTGACCTCAGGATCAGCTGCACTGACTAAGGACCCCCTGCTCTGGCGCCGACGAGGTAGTGATGATCGGGACTCTGAAAGGACACACTTGCAAAACTGGTGAATGTTCTATTGAGATCATCCCGTGGGGCCTTCCCAAAAATTTCCACCTTGAAAGCCCTTAGGACAGAAACTCCCTCCCGGAAGCAGGCCCTTGCCTTTTTCCTCCCTTCCTCTCTCTTGGATCCCCCGCCCAGGCCCAGGTGAATTACTTTTACCCTCCTCCCTCCTAAGCTCCAGAGACCTTTCTTTTGTCTCGATAATTTGTTTCCTGAGCCCATTTCTTCTACCACTCACTTCTTACCTCTGTGGCTTTCTAAATCAGTGCTTCTCAGCTTTCCTAATGCCGCAACCCTCTAATACAGTTCCTCATGTTGTGGCGACCCCCAACCATAAAATTATTATTATTTATTTTATTTCTATTTTTAAATATATTTTATTGATTTTTTTACAGAGAGGAGGACAGAGGGATAGAGAGTTAGAAACATCGATGAGAGAGAAACGTCGATCAGCTGCCTCTTGCACACCCCTACCGGGGATGTGCCCGCAACCAAGGTACATGCCCTTGACCGGAATCGAACCTGGGACCTTCCAGTCTGCAGGCCGATGCTCTATTCACTGAGCCAAACCGGTTTTGGCCGTAAAATTATTTTTGTTGCTACTTCATAACTGTAATTTTGCTACTGTTAATGAATCATAATGTAAATATCTGTGTTTTCTGATGGTCTTAGGCTCTGTAGCAGCCCACAGGTTGGGAACCGCTAGCAGGGTCGCCTAAACCAATGGAAAACACAGATATTTACATTACGATTCATAACAGTAGCAAAATTACAGTTATGAGGTAGCAACAAAAATAATTTTCTGGTTGGAGAACCACTGTGATGTTCTCTTATACTTTGGGTCTTGGCTCTGAATTCTTTCCCTGCCAGAACCCAAGTACCCAGGTTGCTGAGCCCAGGTCTGCTCTGACCCCGCCATTCCCACCGCCACCAACCCAGGCAACCCAGACACCCTTTGATTGACACTACTCCTCATCCATTCATCATCCCATTCAGCCACTTCTTTTGTGAGTGCCCACTCTGTGCCAAGCAGTAGGTGCTGGGGATATTGGTGGTAAGGACAGCACGGTCCCTACCCCTATGGGCAGGGGAGATTCAGAGGGGAACCAGTCAAGAGATTTGGGTTCCTGCCTTTCTGTGCCACAGACTCACCTGAGACTCCAGGTGCCTGTCCAGGGTATGAGGAATCAAAGAAGGCAATGGACACCCAGGGAGCTGGGTGGTTAGAAGCATCACACACTTCGGGGTGGGTCGTGCAAGGGAGGCCCCTTGATACGAGGACATAAAGATGCCCCCGGGACTGCATCTGGGAGCGGCCCTCTCCAGCTAAGGTGGAAGCAACCAAGGGAGTGAGCCATGCACCAGTCTCAAGTGAAGGGCAGTGCACGCATGTCCTGGGATTTCCCATGCAATCACATGTTTAACAGATCGGATAATGGAATAACTGTACTTTCTGAGGCAAAAACCAACCAGCTGTTCTGATGCCAACTAGATGGGATTCTAGAGGATTCCATGAAAGGCAAGTAATAGTACCCACCTCGTAGGGTTGTTGAAGGAGTTAATACATGTAATTTGCTGCAGGTATAGCCAAAGTATGTGAAAGCAGGTACAGGAGTTAGAGTGAAACGGGGAACTCTTAATCATCCCACAAAACCCTGCTCTAGAGTCCTCTACCCTGTGAACCATCTCTGAGCGAGCAGATTCAGCTACTTTGGTGCTGTTCCATCCCTCCATCACTCCACGTACAATAATTGATGGCTTTGGTAGGTTGAAACTCATTGCAGTCGGCTACTATTTTCATTCATTCGTTCAATTCACAAAGATCCTATTCACGTCTCTTTTTTGTAACTTCATCTTCGACAAATTTAATTAATCATACGCTGCATTGAATTTGGGAAAGATTGGAAGGAAATGAATGGATGATGGCCGAGATGCGTTAGGATGGTGAGATCAGGGTGTGTGTGTGTTTTCCTTCCATTTTTCTACTTTTCCCTAATGTAGTTGTTATTTTACTTTTCTTGAAGTATATTTGTATTGATTTCAGAAAGAAAGGGAGAGGGAGCGAGAGATAGAAACCTCAATGATGAGACTCACAGATGGACTACTTACTGGGCATTGAGTCTGCAACTTGGGCATATGTCCTTGACAGGATCAAACCTGGGACCATTCAGTCTGCAGGCCGATGCTCTATTCACTGAGCCAAACCAGTTAGGGCTATTTTACTTTTCTAATGGGACGATTCATACCACATAGGAATGTTTTCTTTGAAGTACTATATTATAAATGCAATTATAAAAAAAACTTATAATTTAAAAAAATAAATTAAAAAATTGTTTCCATATCAGACGTTATATGATGATGTCTATGATCACGAAGGAATTTTTTCTCTATAGAAAATAATTCTAGCATAGCTTATGTAGAGCTGCAGGGTGAGACGTCAGTGACCCCACCATCTGAGAGGTCTCTCTGTGCCAGTGGCTCCTCTTCCCTTCCCACAACCTCAAGCTGAATATTTCCGGGACCTGCTTGGAACACGGGCACCACCCAGCATCACCAGCCTGTTGGAATGGGGCATTTTCCAATGTGTTCCATAGTGTCACTGCTCCCTGGCTTCCTGGACTCCTGCCGCCACTGGAAAACTGAAAGGCTGGACAGGAATTAACCAGAGAGCCACCCGCTAAGAGTAAAAAAAAAAAATCCCCAGATGTTGAAAGTGAAACACAGTGAGCTCCAAGATGACCCCTTCGTCGTCCTTGCTACCTGCCGAGGAGCCACTTAACTGCCTTGGACCTGGGACCAGGAAGAGGTAGATTTAATGACCATCTACCACCCGGGGTGATGTCACAGCAGAGGCCGGTCACCCATGGGCCAGGAGTCCTTGTCATAAATGAGCTAACTGCACACCCAGCCTGGGAAACTCCCTTTGGAAAAAAAAGAAAAAAAGAAAGAAAAAAAAGGGACCTTTATGCAAAATCCCTGAGCAGCACAGGGGGATATAAATACCTCTTCACTGCCGGTGTGATCACAACCTTGCAACGCGGTGAGGACGAAGGCTCTCTGGCCCCAGGAGAGACTCAGCATCGCAGGTTTACAACCCCTCAGCCAGCCTCGGCGAGCGCAGCTGCGGACGGTTCCGAAGGTCTCGAGGCTCAGGTCTCCTCCCCAGTTGGCTTGACCGTCGAGGCCGCACAGCCCAGAGGTGAGTTGTCTTCATTTCTGGGGAAGCTGCTGTTTGGGGAGGGTTTGCGTCTTCCTGTTTGGGGAGGCTCAGAAAACTTTGGGAATTTTCTGCCGGCAAAGATAAACCGGCGGGAAGCCTGGGAAATGTCAACAGGGGGGCCTGGCCATCGGAACAGGGCATCTTATTCAGATTTTTCTTTTTCCTGCAAAAATTTGCTGAGCTTGCTAGAGTTCAAGGAAAAAACACTTTTTGGAAATTTCAGGCTGGAGAGTGGAAAGTAATCTAAGATTTTTAAAAAAAACAACACCACCACCACAGAGAGTAACTTTATCCAATTCTTATAACATGCACCTCTCCCCTCCTGAATACATTCTTTTCAGATGGATATTTGTTAAGCCCATATTATGGATGAAGAAATAAGTCTGCGTTAAATAACTTGGTCCAGGTCATGTAACCAGTAGGGGGCTCTGGAATGCTTACCTGAACCACATTGCCTCCCCCTGGGAGGGGTTTTCCAGTGAGGAGGTATGCTGGCTGCAGCCCATCCCAGACCTGGGCCTCCACTTAGGTTTCCTTTTACTTAGTTACTTACTTATTTATTTTCTAAATATACTTTTATTGATTTGAGAGAGAGAGAGAGAGAGAGATGATGAGAATCATTCATCAGCTGCCTCCTGCACGCTCCCTACTGGGGATGGAGCCCGCAACCCTGGCATGTGCCCTGACCGGGAATTGAACCGTGGCCTCCTGGTTCACAGGTCAACGCTCAACCACTGAGCCACATCGGCCGGGTACTTAGGTCTCCTTTTAGTCTTTTTAAAAGAATATGATTGATCTCAAATATTAAGAGTTGAGTGCATTTTTCACAAATAATTATTTCCCTCCCAAATGATTTTTTTTAAAAAAGGTAGCATCAACATCAACTGCCACCTCTTAAAAGAAAGACGGCTACAATTGAGTGCCTTCCCCAGGTACCCATGTAAAACCTTGTGTAAAACCGACAGCTGACCGTTGCTAATTAGAGCTGCTGGAGAAGATCTTGCAGCCTCAGGCAAAGGCGCCCAGGTTGCAGGGCCAATCAGCGATAACTCTGGCTCAAGTCAGGAGGGCTAACAGGTCCTGTAAAGGAACCCCTCGGGGGCTGTATCCTGATCTTTGAGCCATGGACCAGCATTTTTCCTTTAGATTGTTATGTAGCCTTGTAGAATTAAAGGCTATCTCTGCAGGATCCCCAAAGCCAGCATTGCTGAAGTGGCTGTTCAAGACCTACGTTAGCTTTTGTATGATTCTTTAGTAAACCGACCCTATGGAGAAGGCCCAGTTCTGTAATGCTTCATCAACCTTCTGTCACCATCTCCTCCCCTTTCCTCAGCCTCACAAAGAGCCTCTGAGTTCAAATCCAGAGAAGTGACCTGCTTCACAAGACCGCAGAGATGGCTCATCTCTGGAAGTTTCTGTTCAATGCTAAGTCACTCTTGACGAAGGAACCAGATATCAACAACAATATCGGAGAAACCATCTGTGCTCCCTACAGGTGAGCTTTCCCCTGCCATCTCCACCTTCTGCTCATCTCATCTCTGCTTTCGTTCCCCCACCCTTCGCCACCAACTCACGGTTCCTCTCTCTGACCCTGGCTTCTCACTGGAGGTCATATCTTGGATGTCAGGTCTGATCTAGTTGCTTCTTGGATGTACCTGTTGGAATTGGAAGCGACCACTGTTTATTGTGTGCCTCGTTGAGCCTGATGCTGTGTGTAAAAGGAGGGGACATGGCACAGTCCTGGCCCACAAGGAGATGGGAATCTCTAGGGGAAGTATATGGGAAGGGAATGTGGAATCCTTGACTGGAGAATGGTTAGAACTGGGGCAGCATCCTGGCCAACTTCTTCTTCTTCTTCTTCTTCTTCTTCTTCTTCTTCTTCTTCTTCTTCTTCTTCTTCTTCATCATCTCCTCCTCCTCCTCCTCCTCCTCCTCCTCCTCCTCCTCCTCCTTCTTCTTCTTCTTCTCCTCCTCCTCCTCCTCCTCCTCCTCCTCCTCCTCCTCCTCCTCCTCCTCCTCCTCCTTCTTCTTCTTCTTCTTCTTCTTCTTCTTCTTCTTCTTCTTCTTCTTCCCAGGTTGAATTATTTACTCAATATCTGGAACGTGGTGGAACTGAGATTTGAACCAAATTCAAACTCATAAGCTCTACAGTATATGGGTTCTCCTTGAGGGCCTACCATGTGCTGGGCTGGGAAAGGGAGAGAAGAGACCCAGTTCCTGCTGTCAGGTGGGGAAATGGTGCCTTCCTCACTGGTTTGGGGAGGAGTGCATGCAGAATGGGGGGTTAACGAGCACCATAAATTGGGCTGGGGTGGGTCAGAGGTAGGAGGTGACAGAGATAAGAGGTGACAGGGTGGACAGAGGTAGGAGGTGACAGGGTGGGACAGAGGTAGGAGGTGACAGGGGAATGCGGAGGCTCTAGGAGCTCTACTGAGGTTGGCCCCGCTGGACTGCAAGCTACAGTTGCAGGGAGGTGGGGGCAAGGGGTGGAGGAGGATATTACTGGAAGAGGAAGCAGCATCGCAAAGGGGATTTTATACGGAAAGCAATGGGAACCAATTAATATATTTTGATTTTTTAAAAGTCATGTCCAAATCCATTCAGGTATAAAAAAATAAGACCCAGAACCTATTGTATGTGAGTTGGAACACAGTTGAGCTAGGTTGCAGTTGGCTCAGAGTAAATGGGTACCTTCTTTCATTCGGCTGTATTCTGGGTTGGGGTTCAACGTACTGGAATATGTCCAGGAGGGCTCTGTGTACTCTTCGGTCAGGGGCTGCTGCTCTGTCCTTCTGGACCCTGGGAGTTATCCTGCTTCCTGGGGAGCAAAGTCAAGAGGCCCTGTGCCTTCCAGATTGCAAGGCCCAGGAGCTGGGAAATGACCTGAAGGGGCTCCTGGTGCAAATGCCCCCCCTCCATGTCTCCCTCTAAAAGTGACCCCCCCAGTCCTGCTCTTTCTTTGGCTTCCTCCCAGGAATCATACTGACCGTGCAGAAAAGTAATAGCACCTCCCAGGGCAGCCCTGCGAGGGGAGAGAGCTTGGGCGCTTGGGCGCTGGGGCTGCTGGGTGGCCCGGGGCACGATCCTTAACCTCCCTGTCCCGCCCCTCCCCAATAAAGCGGGGATGGCAATGCAGATTTACCTTCTTGAGTGGACTAAGGAGTAGATGACATAACAGGATACGGTTTGCTTTGTAAACTGTGCAAGCTCCGCGGTCCTTAGGCCCAGGGGGCTCAGCCCAGAGAAAGTCCAGTGGCATCCAGAAGGCAGACTGCCCTGAGGACGGACGCCTGTTGCGGACATGCGGGTCCCGCGAGGACACTCGGGCCCCGGGGCTGCGCACGGGCTGGAGCCTTTTCCTGTTCGCCCCTCCCCGGGGCGGGGCTGCGGGGCGGGCGGTATAAAGCGGCCCCGGCTGGGCGCGGAGAGGCGAACCCTTGGAACTGCGCCCCCGCGGGAACCATGCGCGAGGGCCTGGGCGCGGCGTGCGAGGCGGCCCGGCCCCGGCTCTGCGGGCTTCTCCGCAAGATCCTGCAGCCGGCCTGCGGCTCCCGCCGACCCAGGTACCGCCCCGGCCGGGTCCGCCCTGGGAGGGAGGCGGGCGGCTCCGCGCGGGCACCGGGCTCCGACCCGACGTGGCACCGACCCTCTCTCTGGGCGTCGGTTTCCCGTGACAATAGAAGGGTTAGGACACTCGTTCCTGCAGGATTCCGATGGGTTGGGACGTGCCCTCCTCGGTTGGGGCGGCTAAGAGGTTGCGATGCAGTGGCCACAGAAGCCAGGGGAGCCCCGCGTGCGCCCGCGAGCCGCGTCGAGGAGGGCTGGCGTGGGAACTGTGGGTGTCTCGGCGCTTGGGAGCTCGCTGCATCTTTCGGCACGGGGGCTGCTGCACCCTCTAGGATAGGTATGAGAGCGAGAAGGTTCTTGCTTTACACATAAGGTCCGTTTTCCAGAGCTGACCCCCTGACCCCCTCCCTCGGTGGTTGGGTAGGGAGGAGTGGGGACTGCGGGAGAGGCAGGACCAGGTCAGCCCCTTCTGCCCCCCAAACCAGGCTGCAGCTCTGCTCCTGGGTCTGAGCAAGCACCACGCTGGCAGAGGGCAGGTCCTTAAGGGTCCCCTGTTCCCACGAAGGGGCAAGCAGGACCAAGCAGGACCAAGCACAGCTGTGGTTACCCAACTTGCACACGGAGTGTCCGAGTGGACAGTGCAGTAATTGTCAGTCAGCACCCAGAACCTTCATATGCTCGTCTGGCTTCTGGTCACCCACCTCCCAACAGCTAGCTGTTAGCTGCTGGCCCAAGGAAATCTGCTCACCTGGGGAGAAAGGTGACTGTGCATCGCTTTGTTTATTCATTTTCAAATTTAAAAATTGCCCCCATTTTATGAAAGGGCTTTGTGGTCACGGTAAGAAGTTGGAAAATGCAGAGAAGGCTCAAGAAAAAATTTAAATGCCCATGCTCTCATCCCTTAATGCTAGTCACTGTTAACACTGACTGGTGTTTTTCTATGCTTTTACTAGCACACACACACACACACACACACACACACACACAAACACTCAGCCCATGTTCACAGTTTGGGGCGTTGTTTATACTAGTGAAAGAAACTGGGCACCACCTAAATATTACTTTTGTCAGTAATAAAAGCGATGCATGCCCATTTGTCACATTCCAACATGACAGAGACGCATAAAGTGGAAATTGAGAGGCCCTTGTAACCCTCTCCAACCCCCTGCCCCTTTGATGGGTGTGCACACCCGGAAAATAGTGCAAAGAACATGGAACACAACCAGCTTTCCTACTGAAGTGCCCCTGTGGTGTGACCCACCCCGGGAGGAGGCGTATGTGGGGTGTGACACTTGGGGGGGGGAATCTCATGAGTATTCGGCCAGGGGAGTCTCACGTCTTCTGTCCCCTGCAGCATTTGCCAGGAGAGCGAACCTGAAATCCCAAACCAGAACCAATGGTTTCTCGGTGATTTCAAACTATCGGGGTTTTCTCCAAAGGACAGGCTAAATTCTTCTTCTTCTTTTTTTTAAAAATATGTTTTTATTGATTTTAGAGAGGAAGGGAGAGGGAGAGAGAGACAGAAGCATTGGTTGGCTGCCTCCTGCACGCACTGGGACTGAGCCTGCAACCCAGGCAGGTGCTCTGACTGGGAATCGAACCGTGACTCCCTGGTTCAGAGGGTAATGCTCTCCACCTTGAGCCACTCTGGCTGGGCCAGGCTAAGTTCTTTAAATCTATTGTGTTAAGATAACGTAACCAATATGTCTTATTTTCAAGAGTCCTCATCTTCCAGAAACGCTTACTGAGATATTTAAGGACCACAGGGCATCTCGGACTTGCTTTGGACCGATGGTGGGGGCGGAAAGAGTGGAGCTGGCCGGCCATGGGCTGATAATTGTTGATGGGGTTGAATCTGGGTGAAGGGCTCATAGGGCTTATTATTCCACTATCTCTGTAGTGTATGTTTAACACTTTTCATGATACAAATGTAGAATATATAAACAAACGGAGACAAATCGAATGCTTTAAATAAAAATGCTCAGGTCCTCCACAATGAGTGGGTGGTGGGCAGTGTTACTGGGCTGGGTGAAGCTGTTATCTGCCCACCTACGATTGTACTCCGCTTTAAAAAATAATTTTATTGATCTCAGAGAGGAAGGGAGAGGGAGAGAGAGAGATGGAAACATCAATGGTGAGAATCATTGATCAGCTGCTTCCGATGCGCCCCAACTGAGGATCGAGTCTGCAACCACGGCATGTGGCCTGACCCGGAATAGGACTGTGACCTCCTGGTTCATAGGTTGATGCTCAGTCACTGAGCCACACTGGCCAGGCTATACTCAACTTTTGAGAGAGGCATCTTCCTAAAGCTTCTGTGGGTTGTCCTGGCCCCCAGCTTAGGTTCAGCTCCCTTCGTGTTGTTTTGGCTTTGTAGAGGGAAGGCAAGAGGAGAAGAGGAGGGGGTGGTGGTGAAGGTGGGGTGATTGGATTTGACTGACTGCTTCCCCTGCCTCATACACACTTCCTCCTTGGCTGGAGACCATGAGCAATCCATTCCCACTCTCCGGACCTCGGTCCCATCAGCCACCAAATGACAGGCTGGCAGAAGGGACGCTAAGACCCCTCTCTGCCCTCAGATACTCCGTCTCATCACAGTTGTTTCCTTTCACAGTCCAGTGACACAGAATGACCCCAAGTGTCACAGCCTCAGCAAGCACCGGAACGAGGCCCCCCAGCCCTTCACCGGGACGGCAAAGGTCAGTGAGTCACAGGGTGTGGGAAGCCCCTTCCTCCCTCGCCCAGACAGATGCAGGCTGAGCGGCCTGGAGGAAGCTGGGGTCTGAGCGGTGAGTGGAGCCCCAGGGGACACAGGCGGGATGAGGAAGGGCTTTGGAGAGCACGATGATCCGTGGCGATCTGGAGTGGTGGCCCCCAAGGCGCACTGGCACCTGGAGGGCTTGGCATGGGTGAGAGGAGACCGTTCCTGGAGTCAGAAGTGGCACTCCAAAATTGCCCAGACTCGACAGCTGAGGCTTTTGGTCCCCAGCCTCAATCCCACCGGCTCTCTCTTCCCTAAGTGCTTTGGACCTCAGCGTTCCAGGGAGATGTACAGAGAATTGATCTCAGAGAGGAAGGGAGAGGGAGAGAGAGAGATAGAAACATCAATGGTAAGAATCATTGATCAGCTGCTTCCTATGCGCTGGGCGGGGGGGGGGGGGGGGGTGAGACTGGGAGAGAAGATGGTTTTCATTTTCTTAAATGCCTCTGTGGAAGGCAGGGATAGGCTATGCCTCATGCTGGTTTCTGTCCTCAGCGGTGTTGACTGTGACAGTCGTCTTCTTCCCATCCAACCTTAGTTCCCACTGCTGCAATGCTTCTGAGGGAGCGCTTGGCAGGGTCTTGGGTGCGGAGAGAAGCCTGGCCAGTGGCCCAGGCACCTGGAACTCTGAGCAGGCGCCGGTCCAGGCGGCCAGGCTGCCAGGAAGGGAGGAGGGACATGGATTGACACCCTGGCCTGTGTATCCACCCTACCTCCCCACCCCACCCAAAGCCAAGGCAGGGCCGAGGGGCCAGGGAGAGACCCGTGGGATCCTGGAGTTAGAGGCATGTGGAAATTCCCATTTTCTTCTCCCTTTTAGAAGTCTCCAGAATCCCCGGTTAAGCTGGATGCGCCCCCATCGGCCTGCCCACGACATTTGAGGGTCAAAAACTGGGGCAGTGGGATGATTCTCCAAGACACACTTCACCACAAGGCCAAATCGGTGAGAAGACTGGGGCTTCAGGGGGAACCACCTTTGTCCCAAGTTGGTGAAGCCATCAGGGCCCTTAGAGGATCAGACAGATGTCCCCCTGGGCAAAGCAAGCAGTCTTCCACTTGGGCAAAGGGTGCTCGGAACAGAGATCTGTGTTCCTCAGAAATAACAGTAGGAAGTAAATGAGGCCAATTCCCTGTGAACCCCCCTCATGGATAATGGATAATCCAGAGGTGATATCAATGGTTACAGGAACAAATTAATTCTTTTCCAGAGAGACATAGATTTCAGGGAGAACTTTGTAACAGATCTGCCCAAACTTAACTGAACTACATCAAGAGGTAGTGAGTTTCCCGTCACTGGAAGGTTTCAAGAGTTATCTATATCTATAAAAGCCTAAGCGACCATTTGACCAGTAGCTTTGGTGTGAACTGACCACCAGGGGGCAGACATTCAATGCACAGGTATGGGAACGTGGAACAGACTGAGGAATCTCAGAGGGAAGGGGGGAGGGCAGGAAGAGATTAACCAAAGATCTTATATGCAAACTAGAGGCCTGGTGCACGGATTTGTGCACTGGTAGGGCCCCTGGCCTGGCCTGCACCCTCTCACAACCTGGGACTCCTTGGGGATGTCAGAGAGCTGGTTTCAGCCCAATCCCCGAAGGCCAGGCCAACGGACCCCAGTGGTGCACAAATAAGTGCACCAGGCCTATAGTTTAGGGATACTAGAGAGAGGTTCAAGCACCCAATGAGTAGTTGTACTAAGTGTCCTTTAAGGTCCTTTGATTTTCTACATTTGGCATTCTCAATTTAGAATGCATTCTATCTAATGCATCGAAGTGGGAAAGAATCAAAAATTTCAAGACTGTGAAAGGAGAATGATTTCCCACACTTTTTCCAGAAATTATCACAGTGAACATTTGGGTGTACTTCCTTCCAGTACTTTTTTCTATGCCACCCTCTGACTTTGGGACTTGCACCATCTCATTTCAGTTCATTCTGGCTGAACACCAGTCGTGTGTTCCCAGGAGCCACATCAGCCTCTTTAACTGAGTAGGTCGTTGAGATGTCCCCAGGGATGGAGCTGTTGACTTTGCTCGGGGTCTGGGGCCGGCTGGGAATAGGACCAAGAAACTAAACCTGGGTGAGGGGGAGCAACCTCAGGTCACACCCAGTGGGGTCCAGCCAGGAGAGGAAAAGAAATCTAGGCGGGGAGAAAGCCTGGTGGACACCAAGGAGGAGGTGCCAAAGGGGTGGAGAGGGCTGGTGGTGGGGTCCTGGAGCAGCCAGAGTGGAACGACATGACCCAGAGGGCTAGCCCTGGAGAGGATGGCCATCAAAACTGCCCACCTCACCACCCACCTCTCTCTTGGCAGGATTTGGCTTGCAAGTCCAAGTGTTGCTTGGGATCCATCATGAACTCCAAAAATTTGACCAGAGGACCCAGGGACAAGCCTACCTCCCCAGACGAGCTTCTACCTCAAGCCATCGAATTTGTCAACCAGTATTACAGCTCCTTCAAAGAGTAAGGCTCCCTTCCTGCAGGGCCCGCTGCCTCCCCCTTCCTGGGAGCTCTCCTGTCTCCAGCCATTTGTTTCCCTCCGACTCCAGGCCCCTTTCCTGCCCAGATCCTCAGTGGATCCAGGGCTAACGCACAGTCTCCCAAGGGAAAAAGACCCAGGGTTTTCATGGGTTTTCATCATCGTAAGACAAAGAGGCAGAGCCATCGTGGTTAAAAGTGTGCGTCAGGAGTGTAACTGTTTGAGCTCGAACCCTGACTCCCCCAGTAACTAGTCCTGCATCCTTGGGAAATCTGTTCACCCTCTCTGTGCCTCAACTTCCTCATCTGTAACAGAGACGGGGGTGGCGATAGAATCTTGCTCATAAGATTGTTGTGAGGCTTTCAAACCCTGTCCTGGCTCAGAGTCACCCTGATTGTGACTGGATATGCGCATTTTCATTATTGAATGTTTGCGATAGATAGGACCTTGGCGACCACCTAGCCAAGTCCTTCTACAGGTATGAACAAGGAAGCATAGTGACACACCTGGGCCACCCAGTGGCTAGAATTCAGGCCACCCGACTTGGAGAAGGCCGGCCATGCTCTTTGCACTGAACTTGGTGGGGTTCTACACCCCTGGGTTTCATAAAATATGTGACTTTTCACCGAGGCCCCTTTAACACTTTAAAATAAGGACTGTGAGACAGAATGGCCAAGAGCATGGATTGGCTGGTTTATGGGCTGGGAGGGAAGCGTGGCTCTTACAGTGCAGCCCCAGGTGGCACTCTGCTGCATGAAGTGGGCCACAGAAGTCCGCCTGGGACCCCCAAGGCGGAAAGAGTGGTTCTGGTGAGACCACATGCCCTCTCCTATGGCCAGACAATGACTGAGCCGCGGGGACCACTTCCTTTTTTTCAGAACTAATAGGCATCATAGCATTTTTAGTGCCTCAGAAATGTGACCTCCTAGGGCCAGGGATCCTCAACCCTGGCTGCGCAGTAGAGTCGCCTGAGGACATTGCAAAATGCTGATGTCAGGGTCCCTTGGCCACGAGGGACAGGAAGTGGGGAGGCATCAGACATCCAGGTTCTTTCAAAGCTCTCCAGGCGACGCGAACACACAGCTGGATCGAGAGCCCTGTTCACGCAGGGGAGTGCGGGCTGTGTCTTGTGAAACTGGAGGGTGCTGGCTGACGGGGAGGCTCGGGCTCCTTGGGCTATCAGTGAAGCTAATTGACTAATGAACTAATTCATTAGTTGACTAATGAACCTTTCAGGGGGCGGGAATTTCCCCCGAGGGCTTCCTTGGGCCACTGTATCGAGGCTGACACGTTCTGAGCGCTAAGTATGTTCTGGGCCCTGCGTAGGTGCCTCGTGAGTAATGCTCACCACGCCTCCGTGAGATTGGCACCCTTGTTATCCTCCGCATGCTTCAGACATGGAAACTGAGGCTGTGGAGGAGATGAACCTACTCAACGTCACTCATTCTGAACCCCCCGAGCTAGGGTTTGGTGCGAGAGCCCCTGCTTTCACCCCAATGTCCCATGCTGGTCCCGGGGGGTCCTGCCGGCGTCTGGAAGGCAGCCGGGGGGATGTTAGGGGGGGGCTGCTCTGCTTCTCAGGGAGGGAAGAACCGCCGAAGTCCATGCCTGGGACCCCCAGGAGGTCCTGGGGGCTGTGGAGGGCAAATGGCATTCCGTCTCCACAATTACATGAGCAGCCACAGGCAGCTGGGCTGGCTCAGCCTTTCATGAAGGAAGGAATGTATAGATAGAAATCATAACTTGCTCAATATTCTGTTCAAATCCAGTTCATCGATGCCAAGAGCCACTTTCTTTTTTCTTTTCTTTTCTTTTCTCCCCCCCCCCCCCCCCCCCCAGAACTAATAGGTGTCATAGCATTTTCAGTGCCTCCAAAATGTGACTGTGTGGAAGCAGTGGCAAAATGTAAAACTGTAAAGGAGTGGGGTAAAAATGTAAAAAAAAGGATTCTTTCTTACGTGGTCACGTGGTAACAAGTATATGCGAGGCACCTGTGTCCTGGTCGTGGCTGCTGCTTCCACGCTCGGGTGCAGCGCACGCAGCCAGGGTTGCTGGGAGCTTTGTTCAGGGGGGAAGGGCTCCTTCCCGCTTCACCCAGCAGAGGCGGATCCTTGAAGATACATGGTGTCAAGTGTTTTGTCTTTGAGCTTTTTCTTTAGTCAAGGAAGAGTCATCGGGACACTCTTCATCCACAGAAAGGCCATTTTGTTCTGAGTTGTCCGCTCTCCTTAATCAGGAGTTCATTCCTTAAATAGTTTTGTTTGTTGCCGTTTCAAACATCTTTGGTGCTGATTGGAAATCCCAAGGTTGCGGTGTGCCGTGTGTGTATGTGTGTGTGTGTGTGTGTGTGTGTGTGTGTGTGTGTGTGTGGGTTTCAAAGCCTTTCTGCCTGCATGCCTCCCTGTGGGGTATTTTTGAAGCCTGGGAGGGGCGGGGAGGGGAGGGGAGAGAGGGGAGGAGATGGAAGGGAGAAGAGGGGAGGGGAGGGCCAGTGTAGAACCCTCACCTGGGATTGCTGGCTGAGAGGGGCGGAGGTTGAGAAACCCTGGGCTGTGGAGAGCCTGGGAGGTTGGACCCTGCTGCGGAGGGCTCCTCCTGAGCAGGCCCTGCGGCCCTGCAGGCGGTGTCCTGAGAGCCAGTCCCTGTCAGAGTGTGAGCCGGAGAGCAGAGCGTGGGAAGGCCCTCAGCATCTCCGGGCTTGCACTCCCCCCAGGGTAGGAGGTGGAAGGTGAAGAGCTTGGGCGTGGCATCAGGGAAACCCGAATCTGAGTCCTGACTTTGCTCTTTATCACACTCCCGTTCCATGGGGGTGCTTAGCCTCCTAGAACCTTGACACATTTGACTAGAACACAGACACAGAAATGCCTCCCTCACAGGCCCAAGGAGACCCCGACTGGGAGGGACTTCACCAGTGCCTGGCTCCTGGCAGGTGCTCGGTGCACAGCAGATGCTGGGGAGGGATGGATGGGCCATCTCTTCACCACGGGAAGGGGGTGGGCTGCTCCCCAGCCGCGCGGCAGGACACGTCTGTGGCATGATGGATGCTCCTCTGGGTGTCGAGTGTGTCTGAGGGGGCTCCATGCCCCCCCTTGCCCATGCTCGCTAGCGGAGGCGTACACGATTAGAGAAAACCACGCACCCAGAAACCACGAGGGCGCTGACGGGACCCGGAGCAGCAGTGTAGCTTGAAAACATGGCTCCTCGTTCTAAAGTGATTCCGAATTGGAACACGGGGACAGCAGAGCGGGGAAACCAGGCACGGGGCTCTTCCAAGCTCAGGGCCCAGGCCACTCACCCACGCGGCTGCCCCCGAGGGGATGGCGTCCAGGAGACATCTTGACCTCCTGGTGTCCTGATTCAGTTCCTGCTTCTGCGGCCTGAATTAAGGCTATCTCCTCGCCGATCTTTCCTGATGTCTTCCTGTCCCGCAGGGCAAAAATAGAGGAACATCTGGCCCGGGTGGAAGCCGTAACAAAGGAGATAGAAACAACAGGAACCTACCAGCTGACGCGGGATGAGCTCATCCACGCCACCAAGCAGGCCTGGCGCAACGCCCCGCGCTGCATCGGGAGGATCCAGTGGTCCAACCTGCAGGTGCACTTCCGGAGAGCCTCGCGGGAGAGGAAGCGGTGGACAGACGGGCCCTGGGCAGAGCCCCCCCCCCCACCTCCCCCCAACAGCCAAGCAGAGCAGCGCCCAGGGCTCCCAGACTGAGCCCAGGGCCTCAGCTTCTCTCTGCACACCCCTGCCCCTGAGATGGGCCTCGGTGGGAAGTCTAGAGTCCCATTGCAGCCCCCAGGGTTTCCAGCAGATCTTCTCTGTCTGAGGCTAAAGTTGGAAGACTAGCGGCCAACATCAAACATCAAACCAAGTGACCTTGTTGTTATCATTGTGGAAGCCCTGGTGCCCCCCCCCCCCCCCCCCAAGAGAGGTCGTCCGCCCGGACTGTTTGGATCCTTGGTCCCTAGAAAAATAGTTTCTTTATCTTAGCCTCCTCGGGCATGTTTACATTGAGAGGGTCTTGTATTGCTGGAGAATACCGCAAGCCCCGGGAACAGAGACATCGATGAGCGACGCCAGTGAAAGCAACTCCGCCTGTAGCAAAATGTGCTGGGGGCCTGGTGTCCCGTGCGCTCACCTTGTAAAGAAGCTAGGCTGGGCTGTGGCTTGCCATCCAGTGTTCTTTTTTTTTTTTTTTTAAATATATTGTATTGATATTTTTACAGAGAGGAAGGGAGAGAGAGATAGAGAGCTAGAAATGTCGATGAGAGAGTAACATCGACCAGCTGCCTCTTGCACACCCCCTACCGGGGATGTGCCCACAACCAAGGTACATGCCCTTGACCGGAATCGAACCCGGGACCTTTCAGTCCGCAGACCGACGCTCTACCCACTGAGCCAAACCGGTTTCGGCTATCCAGTGTTCTTGGGACTTGGGTTGTGCTCGGATCTTCCATGTGGGCGTGCTTGGGCTTCCCTAGGAGAGCAGGAGAAAGGCTGGACGGGGCAGCCCTGAGGTGGGAGGTGTCGATGCAGAGATGAGAAAGCACTTCTCTGCCCCGTGTTTGGCCCCGGGGGGGGGGAGGGGTGTCTTGGGGCACACCTTTAGATTCCTCGTAATTTAGCTTCTGACCATCCCTGAGACGGGAGTTCTCACGGATGTCGGTGGGTGTGGCCTGGGGGGCTGTGTGCAGGTCTTCGACGCCCGGAGCTGCTCCACCGCCCGGGAGATGTTCGAGCACATCTGCAGGCACCTGCGCTACGCCACCAACGGCGGCAACATCAGGTGGGGGCCCCTTTCCCCGGGCGATGGCGGGGGTCCACCCGCCTCCAGACGCAGCCAGATGATAGGAACGGGGTGAGGGGTGGCGTCTCTGGCTCCAGGAAAAAACCAGGGAGAAAGAGAGAGGAGACTCGGGCTTCCTTAGGGAGCCCTGGTAATGAGCAGAGCCTCCAGGAGCATAGCCCCCCTCAATAGCCTGCATCCTTGGTTTCCTTCAGACTTGGAACCATTTGGAAGGGGCGGGGGGGGGGTCTTTAAGATGGAAGAGGGAAGGAGACGGTATTTCAGGAAGTGGGGCAGGTTACACAGAGGCCAGGGGGAGCTGGGCATTTTGGGGGAGCTGCAGGAGTTGGGGTCAGTAGGCTCAGGTGCAGAGGGCTAAGGAGGGGGGGTGGAGACAAGAAGGGGCAGGGGACTAGAAGGGGATGGCCGGGAGCCCCCGCTGGAGCCAGGTGGTGAACAGCCCTGTCCTTGTCTTGGGGAAGGTCGGCCATCACCGTGTTCCCCCAGCGGAGCGATGGGAAGCACGACTTCCGGGTCTGGAACGCCCAGCTCATCCGCTACGCCGGCTACCAGATGCCCGATGGCACCATCAGAGGGGACCCTGCCTGCGTGGAGTTCACCCAGGTGCCAGACCCAGCCGTGGAGGGTGGACGGTGGAGCTCAGAGGGGGGCAAGGCGCCTGGGTGTGCAGACTCACTGGCCTGTCTCGTCCCCCAGCTGTGCATCGACCTGGGCTGGAAACCCAAGTACGGCCGCTTCGACGTGGTGCCTCTGGTCCTGCAGGCCGGCGGCCGCGACCCCGAGCTCTTCGAAATCCCGCCCGACCTGGTGCTCGAGGTGCCCATGGAGCATCCCAAGTAAGCGGGGTGCGGGCGCTGGGGGTGAGTGGGCAGGCGTGTCCCCCGCCTTTCCTGGGAGGGACCTCAGTCCTCAGGCCCCTCGTCTCATTTCCTCCAAGGCCCAGTCAGCAGCAGGTGCCCGGAAGGGCTTGCTTTCAAGCCCCCCCGCTTGTCACCCTTATGCGGCAGCTCTGCACTTGTGCCTGGGGCTTGTGACGTAGGAGGGCATGTTGATGAGGAGGGGGAAGCGCAGGCTGGGACAGGTGGGGCCCTAGGAGCTTGGGAAGCAGTGACCTTGGGAGAGGAACGCTTGGAGGGCTCTGAGAGCCTCACTCTGAGCAGCCCAGGCCTCCCTCTTTGGCCTTCCTGCCAGTTCTCTTAGCGGTGCCTCGACTGGCTGTGAGGAAAGCATAGGTTACAGTGACTTCAGGAGCCCATCTGGGTCAGCCTTGCTCCAGGCAGCTCTCACAGTCACAGAAACACCTGCCTCTGTTGAGAATCACTACGTCGCGATCATCGGGGTGGGCTCTCTTTCTGTGTGTGCGCCTGGAACATCCGGAACTCAGTCCGCCTCAGGGCCTTTGCACGTGCTGTTCCTCGGAGCTCATTTCTTCTTGTCAGTGCGGTATTCCTGCATGTTACCCCTCCCAGAAGCCCCTCCCGATCTAGAGTAGTGCCCTCACCCCCTGTTTAACACATCACCTGGTTTTTATTTTCCTATTTATTTGTTTGTTTACCTGTTTATAGTCTAGACTGGAGTCTATAGACTGTAAACTCCTTGAGACTAGGGATCTTGCCTTGTTGTTGTTAATCCTTATCTGAGAAAATATATATATATATATATATATATATATATATATATATATATATATATATATATATTAGGGAGGAAGAGAGAGAGAAAGAGAGAGAGAAATATAAATGTGAAAGAGACACATCGATCCGTTGTCTCCCTCACGTGCCCTGACCGGGTTTGCGCCCTTGATCGAGAACCAAGTCCATGACCCTTTGGTGCATGGGGTGACTCTCTAACCACTGAGCACACCGGCCAGGGCAGGGTCTTGCCTTTCTTGTTCAGCAATATATCCTCAACACCTAGCGGGGTGCCTAGCACATAGTAGGTGCTCAGTTATAAATAGTTCTGGGGTAAATGAACACACAAGTGAATGATACTACTATCTTCACAGCGATCTCACGAGTTTGATGCTATTACCTCTGTTTTGTTGGTGAGGATAAGTGAGGCTCAGGGAGGCTAAATAACATCCCAAGTTCACACAGCTGCTCAGCAGCAAGGCAGAACCCAGAACGAGGCTTTCTGACACTGGAGTCCTGAACCACTATGTGTTGTTGGGTTCTTAGCATTTGATGCTTACTCTACGACTGGGTGAATTAATGAATGAGTGAATGAATGCATAACCAATGGAGGACACCTCGTGCACCCATTCACCCCTCCAGGGGGGATATGAACTTAGAGATCAACCCTTGGAAAAGAGCTTTCTTGGTTGACTCTTTCTGAAGCATTTTTTTTGGGGGGGGGGTGGGGAGGGTGAGGGTGGGCAGAAGCGAAGGCCCCAATACCCACTGGCTGTGTGTCCCCGCCAGGTACGAGTGGTTCCGGGAGCTGGGGCTGAAGTGGTATGCCCTGCCCGCCGTGTCCAACATGCTGCTCGAGGTGGGCGGCCTGGAGTTCCCGGCGTGCCCCTTCAACGGCTGGTACATGGGCACAGAGATCGGGGTCCGGGACTTCTGCGACGTCCAGCGCTACAACATCCTGGAGGTGAGGAGGACCGTCCAGCGGGGCCGGCCGGTGGGGCGGGAGGGGTGGGCCTGTGGTTTGGTCCCGAGGACTGATGCACCGCCTTGTCTCGGCCTCCGCAGGAGGTGGGCCGAAGGATGGGCCTGGAGACGCACAAGCTGGCCTCGCTCTGGAAAGACCAGGCTGTCGTTGAGATCAATGTCGCTGTGCTCCACAGCTTCCAGGTCTGACCGGTGTTCTGTGGGCTCTTTCTGGTTAGAAGGTCAGCTGGCCCAGCCTCGCGGGCCATGCTTGACTTCCCCTTACAGCACGGCTCACTTATTTATGCACCAAACAAGCGTGGGGCACCCAGCTTGCGCCACACACGGTGCTAGGTGCTGGGGATACAGACAGATAAGCCCTCTCCCTAACTCCAGGTCTCTCCTCGTACAGCTCGCACGCTCCTGGCAACAGGCAGCTACTTTTCCTCCCAAGACTGGTCAACCCTGCGTTTAAGCACTGACCCCTGTCCTCTCTCAATTTCTCAAGGACTTTAGTCTTGAAAAGTGCCCCCTTCTCTCTCCTGTCTCACCAGTGTCTCCCTCTCCACCAATATCAATAGTGATATTGATATTCCCGTCAATATCAATAGGCTGTAACAGTTCTCATCTCAAAGAAATCAATGGCTAGCTACCCGAATGCCTCCCCCACCCACCACCTTGTTTTCTGTGTCCCTTTTCAACAAAACTGAGGAGGGATCTCCTTACACCTCCGCATCCCACAGCCACTCCCCTCAGGCCTTTATCTCCCACCAACCTTCCGGTCACACTCGAATTCTTGCTGTTTTTCAGACTCACCAATATAGTTCCCACCTCAGGGCATTTGCGCTTGCTTTTCCCTCTTCCTAGAACACTCTTCCCACCAATCATCCCACAGCCGGCCCCTTCCCTTCATCGAGGCGCCGATGTCACCTCCTCAGAGGAGCCCTTCCTGGCCACACCTTATAAAACGGCACCCTCACCCCATCTCCACCCTGTCTCTCCCTCTTCTTCCCTTAACGCTCTTTATTTTTCTTCATAATACTTGTTAGCTCCTGACAGTAGACGCTACATCTACTTCTTCCTTTCTTTGTTGTTTTGTCCCCACCCCCACCCCACCCCAGAATGTAAGTCCATAGGGCAGCAGGTCTATTGTCTCTCTTGTTTACGGCTCTACCTCTAGAGTCCAGAAGAGTGTCTGGTACATGGTAAAAAAAAAAAAAAAGTGTGTTCAGTGAATGAATGAGAGACAGTGTCCACCCCTTGGACCTACACACAGCAGGTTGGTTCCTGTGTGAGACTGGGCCCACTGGACCATCTGCTGCTCTTACGCATATAAACATACCCCTTTCTTTTGGGAAGGAGCATGGGATGTGTGAAGATATTACTTTAGAACCTGGGACCATCTCCACAAAAACGGGCAGGTGTCCTGGTGGCCAAACCACTGGGCAGAGAGTCATTCATTCATTCAGCAAAGTTTTATTGAGCGTTTTCCATGTGCCAGGCCTTAAGCTGGGCCACAGAAGTGGGTGGTGAACAAACTAGACAAAAATGTGTCCTTGTGAGGTGCAGTGGGGAGCTGACATTAAACAATCGCCCAGTAAATATTTACGATCACACACTGTTCCCCGGGGCAGGTCACCCCATAGGTAGGTCAAGCTTGTGCTTGATTCAGGGAGGGGGTGGCCTTGAGACAGGACAGGAAGAGCCCCCTGGGGCTGGCCCAGCTGGGGAAGGCCCCGCTGGCCACCCATGGACCACACATCCTGACTCCTGGGGCCCCCGGCATCAGCCCCGACACTGGCAGGATGCGGATCTGCCTCAGAAAATCTGCTGATCCTTCACTGGCTCTTGACCATGGCTGGTCATGTCCTGTCACTGTTTTTGAGTCTCCAAGACTTCCTTGCCACTGACCCTCCTTACGGTAAACTTCAAAAGACTTGGCCTCGTTTCCTAATTTTTAAAATAGAGATAATAGTTGTCTCTCCCTCCCTAGGTTACTGTAAGAATTAAATGAAATAGACGCAATTTAGCAGAACTGCCTGGCCCATAGCGAATACTTGGCAAGCACTCGTTTTGTTGTTATTATTTATCATTGTTACTGTCATTATCACGACTGTCATCATCAATTCCAGAGCTTAAAACTGACCTGGAACCCAAGAGCTGCCATATATATATATATATATATATATATATATATATATATATATATATATATATATATATTTAATATTTTATTGATATTTTACAGAGAGGAAGGGAGAGAAATAGAGAGCTAGAAACGTCGATGAGAGAGAAACATTGACCAGCTGCCTCTTGCACACAACCAATGTACATGCCCTTGACCGGAATCGAACCTGGGACCTTTCAGTCTGCAGGCTGACGCTCTTCCACTGAGCCAAACCGGTTTTGGCAAGCTGCTATATTTGTATGTGTAAATTTTGGGAGGTGTGAGGGGGCCTCCTGGGACATCCATCAGCTAGCTCCTCTCCTCCTCTTGGCCTTGACTCATGATTGTGTGCTCTTTCAGGAATGCCCGCCTCTGGCCTGATTTATACCCATCTCTCAGGACTCACCTCCTCTTATAAGCTGTCCCTGGAAGCCCCATCTCTCCTCCAGGCCTCTGAGCTAAGCCCTCTCCTCTGCCCTCCATCAGCACCTGCACCCACCTCCACGTAGCTGCTGTCAGACCACGTGAAAAGCGGACTTTCTTCTTCCTTTCCTAATTAGAATACAATCCGATGCATGAAGGGGCTGTGTCTTTCCTGTCTAGAGCGCCAGTGCCTTATGCACTGCCTGGCAGATAGAAATAATAGCAGTAGCTAACTTTACTGAGCACGCGCTGTGCTTTACTTGTAATAACGTGTTGCATCCTTTCAATAACCTCATGAGGAAGTGTTAGCATCCCCACTTTACAGACGAGGCAATTGAGGCTTAGTGAGGTTCAGGAACGAATGACTTGTGGTCACAGGGCCAATAAGAGGCCAACGTTGGAACCACTACATGAAGCAATTGTCTCCTGGCTGCATGGGTTGCCTCTGGCGTTGAGGTTGTAGCTTTTGTTGGGTCATTGTGGGAAGCTCAGACCCCGTGGCTTTTAATTTGAGGATTTTGGTCACTTGTCTTCCAGACACTACGGTTCCCCCCGTGCTTCCATCCTGTTCAGAGGGGTCTAGTTTCTTCTTGGCCAAGAGAGCCATATCCATGGGGAAGTGACTCCTGGGATTCTCTCCCCACAAAAATGCACCCTGGTTGATGTATCAGCATCCAGAGAGAGAGAGAGAGCCACCTGCGAGAATTTGGGGAGACCTGTGGGCATGGCCTGAGAAGCTGGACACTGCCCCAAAGGGCCACTAGGAGGCCACCATCTGACCATGGTGACGGTGATCTTTCTGGCTCCGTCAGAGTGCCTTCCTTTTGGATATTTATTTTCAGCCCTGAGGAGGGACCAGGAGAAATTGCTGTCCCATTTTACAGATTCCCAGGCCTTCCCATGGTTTACCTGGGAACCCTGCAGTTAACAGACTGCTCTCCTGATCCCCCCTCCCTTGTCTCAACTCCCCCTCTCGCCTCCTTCTGATTTAGAAGCAAAATGTGACCATCATGGATCACCACTCAGCTGCAGAGTCCTTCATGAAGTACATGCAGAATGAGTACCGGTCCCGGGGGGGCTGCCCCGCCGACTGGATTTGGCTGGTGCCCCCGATTTCTGGAAGCATCACCCCCGTGTTCCACCAGGAGATGCTAAACTATGTCCTGTCCCCTTTCTACTACTACCAGGTAACAGAGGGATTTCCTCTTTTCTCTGTCTTGGGAGCTCAGGGGGTAGAGACGGTGTGTGTCTGCATATGTATGCGTGTATGTATACATGCATGAATGTGTATGCGTGTGCATCCATGTGTGCATGTGCATGATCACTTGTGCAGAACATATGGGGAAGGACCAAGAACACATTCTTAATACTTTTTATTTACTTTATAAAGGTATTCTTTAAAAAAAATACTTTAAAAATTAATTTTAGAGAGAGAAATGGAACATGGATGAGAGAAAGACACTGATTGGCTACCTCCTGCATACCCTTTCCCGGGGATTGAGCTTGCAATCCGGGCGTGTGCCCAGAATAGGAATCCCATGGGGGAAATCTTGGTTCATGGGTCGATGCTCAATCAGCATTCCCAAGTCCAAGCTGAGCTGGGGCCTGCCTGGCTCTCACATGTGCCTTCTTTGCTGAAGGTGGACGCCTGGAAAACCCACGTCTGGCAGGACGGGAAGCGGAGGCCCCGGAGAAGAGAGATCCGGTTTCAAGTCCTGGTTAAGTAAGTGGGAGTGGCCGGTGTTGACATCTCCCTTCCAGTCAGCCTGCCCTTCTAGGCCTTGAAGGGCCGGGAACGAAGAAAGATGATCTTGATGGAGTTTGGCTCCCAGAGGTCCCCACACAAATTCCAAGGGTCACCTGTCACTACTGTCCCAACCTCCTCCCTCCTCCACTTTCCCAAAGGGGCCGAGCAGCAGGTGGAGCGGGCGAGGGGAGGAGAAGGTGGCGAGTCGGGGTTGATAGCTGGTGAGAAACGTGGGTTCTTTTCACTCAACCTGCCCACTTTGAACACTGTCCCCTCCCACCCTCCTGGGCCCCCGTCTTCCCCTGGAAGGATGACCCGGCACAGTGTCTGTCTGTCTGTCCCCACAGAGCCGTGCTCTTCGCCTCTATGCTGATGCGCAAGACCATGGCGTCCCGAGTCAGAGCCACCATCCTCTTTGCGACAGAGACGGGGAAATCGGAAACGCTGGCCCGGGACCTGGGGGCCTTGTTCAGCTGTGCCTTCAGCCCCAAGGTACCTGACCCGGCTGGACATGTGCCGTCCCCCTGTGTGTTCTGGGAAGTCTGGGAACGTCAGAGGGCTTGCTCTGCTCCAGGACGTCTCAGAGCTCGGATGTGCGGCTCTACATTGTAAATCAGTGATAGGAGGATAGGTGTGTCCAGGGGTTCTCAAACTTACACAGTTGATATGTTTTTCAGAGTGCTCCGGGGAACATAGCTTGAAAAACCCTCCCTCCCTTCTTCCCTCCCTCCCTCCTTCCTTTTTTTCCTTCCTTCCATATATTTTTTATTTCAGAGAGAAAGGGAGAGAAAGATAGAAACATCAATGATGAAAGAGAATCATCCATTAGCTGCCTCCTGTACACCCCCACTGGGGATTGAGCCCATAATCCGGGCATGTGCCCTGACCAGGAATTGAACCGTGACCTCCAGGATATAGGTTGATGCCCAACCACTGAGCCACACTGGTTGGGCAAGAAACACTTTCCTAATGAGTCCAAGTCTCAGTTTCCATGAGCTGCTCTAGATGGATTTTATTCCCATTCACGGCACACCTTCCCTAAAGGGTGCAGTGCTAAATGCGAAGGAGGCAAAGGGTGAATAAAATGCAGACAAATAAAACCCCCCAAGGGTGACTAACCCATCCCGTCAGTGCTGGACTTCCTTCTTCACCCCTGCAGGCCCCCCAAGGCAGGTGGGCCAGGTAGAATCGAGGCAGTGACACCCTTCACCTGATATTAGCGTCAGGCAAAGGGTCTGGGCTCCGGAGGTGCCAGAGGAATTGTCATCTTTGTAACCTGCTCACCCCATTTTTGGGGAAGAAGCGTCCATGCACTAAGAATCCAAAATAGCCGTGGAAGTGGCGAGAGTGTTTTGATTTGGGACGGGCAGTGGTTTGGAGGCAGACCCCCAGCTTGCGGACGTGGTAGTGGTGGGGTCCGAGGCAGGGAGAATGGAGGCCGTGTATTCAAGGAGGTTCATTTGACAGATTTGTTAAGCACTCACCTTCTCTGTGCCGCACCCGTGCTGGGGGACGGCGGGGGGAGCCTGGGTGATGAAGGGAGCTAAGGGCCTGGGTCGGGGCAGGACAGCGCAGGGTGTCTGGGGAGGGCACAGAGGGCTCCAGCCTGGGAGCCAGGGCTGATGCCCACCCTCGGTGCCACGCAGGTTCTCTGCATGGACGAGTACAGGGTGAGCAGCCTGGAGGAGGAGCAGCTGCTGCTGGTGGTGACCAGCACCTTCGGGAACGGAGACTCCCCCGGCAATGGAGAGGTAGGTGGCCCAGGTCCCAGGGGTCTGGGGGTGGTAGGGCCCAAGGAAGGGATGTGGGGGTTCAGCTTATCCCAAGGTGGACATTTGGGGGGGGTGAGTGCTCAGATCTCTCTGGGTTGCCCATCAGCCATTTGCCTGTAATGATTGCCATGTGTCATCTTGCCTACGACACACTTAATAGATTTCAGCAAACTGATCTACCTTTCAAATTCAACAATTCATGTGCAGAGGAAACTCTATCTCACTCTCACAAATCCAATGAAAGCAAAACGGAGTTACTGAATTTTAGCTAGATACTATTAGCCGTCCATGGCTTGCTTATGTTTTTGTTGTTGTTGTTGTTGTTGTTGTATTTTGTTTTTTAAAGAGTAGTAGGCAAGTATTAGAGAGGTATTAAGGCTCCCTTAATACCAATCTGAGACTTTCTCCCTGGCGTTTAAGAGAACAACAACAACAAAAAGTTGAAATGGGAATTACCTTAAAAAAGATTACAGAGGAGAGAATGCTATCTGACCATGAGATCCGACACGGCATCTGCGAGGTCATGTGCCACCTGAAATTATCTTGAGCTCCTGGGAAATCAGGGCTACTTTAGAAAACACGGGAACCCCTCTTGCGCTCACCAGGTTCCAAACAGGAAGTGAGGCCCCCTGGCACCCCCCCTTAGGAAACCCTCAGGAGCTGCCCTGCTGTAAGGCAGGCCCCCTCTACCAGGGCTGGGTAGGGTGGGGGCTGGGCTGCTTCCGGGTCCCCCACTGAGGGTCGAGGCCACATGAGTGGCTAAGGCTGGACCTGTCCCTGAGCCCTAGCCAGGTACACATCACCCAACTTGCAGCGGTGGGTCTTGAACCTTCTGTCAGATGTGGCCAGTTCTGAAATGGAACAGCAGCATTTGCCTTTATAAGTCCTGTCCTGACACCTTTGTGCGTCTCCCTCTTTCTAGAAACTGAAGAAATCCCTCTTCATGCTGAAAGAACTCACCAACAAGTTCAGGTAAGGCTGTTCCCACCCCGCCTTGTCGGAGCCCTGCCCGATGGGCCCAGAGTCTGGCGCCGGGTGTATGTATATTAGAGGGTCCTCTCTGGGGTGTCCAGGCACGGAGAGAGCCTGTCCTCAGGCCAGGGGGTCCAAGCCCCTCTTACAGGCCTGCAGGCCAAACTTCGGGCTGGTCATGGGCGTTGGTGACAAGCTTCTGGCGCTACGGAAGCCCAGAAGGGGGCATACGCTGGTTGGCCCTGTGCCCGTCTGCCCTGGGAGCGCCTGAGCCCGGCCTATGGGCCGTTGGACCTGCTGGGAGCTGCTTGCGTGGCTGGCTCACGCCAGTCTCTGTGTGTGTGTGTCCTCCTCGGGCAGGTATGCCGTGTTTGGCCTCGGTTCCAGCATGTACCCTCAGTTCTGCGCCTTTGCTCATGACGTCGACCAGAAGCTGTCCCACCTGGGAGCGTCTCAGCTCGCCCCGACAGGGGAGGGGGACGAGCTCAGCGGGCAGGAAGAGGCCTTCCGCAGCTGGGCTGTGCAAACCTTCAAGGTCAGTTCACAGCTGGTGCTGCCCCACAGCACGGACAGGGGGCAGTGGTGCTTTTGTGCCCAGGACATCCATGCAGGGCATCCTGGGTGGCATGACCTCCACCGGGTCTTGTAGAGGTCGCAGCGGTGGCTGGGGTTGCAGGCCTGTGAGCTCAGGTCGCTGCTGCTCTTCCTCAGCCCCCCCTCCCCCCTTCCCAGGAGAACTCCACTTTCGGCATGTGCCCCTGGTCAGGGTAGGAGAAGGTATCAGGACACCTCCCTGACTCCTGGGAGCTTTGGCCTAAGGTCTTCTCCCCTCGGATTATCTAGCGCCTCTTGACAACCTGGCCTTGTTGGGGACAGAAAGCCTGGGGATGGGGACCACACAGCGCAGGCCTTTGTCGCCTGAGGTTTGACGCCTCTGATTTATCACACTCCTCCCTTAAGCGAAGCGTTTCCCCGGTGGTGGTGGTGGTGCCGCCGCTGGACAAGGGCGCTCACGGATTCCCTCTGTCTCCTTCCAGGCGGCCTGTGAGGCGTTCGATGTCCGAGGCCAACACTGCATCCAGATCCCCAAGCTCTACACCTCCAACGTGACCTGGGACCCGCACCACTACCGGCTCGTGCTGGACTCTCAGCCTTTGGACCTCAACAAAGGTACCTGCCTCCCGGCACCACACGGGGCTAGGTTTGCCCTTCCTGCCCGGTGGGGGCTTTGAGCGCTGGACCCTCTGAACAGGGGCAGCTGGCCTCGGGCTGCCTACAAGAGCCGGGTGGGGTGCCAGAATCAAGGCCTTGCTTCGTCTCTGAGGGAGGCCGTTTGAGGAGGAAGGAGGTGGGGAGAGAAGGGGTCCACACCAGCTGAGGGCCTCCTGTGTGCCAGGCACTGTGCTGGGCTCTTTGCCCACCCGCTCTAGGCGAGCCCTGACACTCATCCTGCAAGACAGGCACAGAGGAAGTGAACTTCAGGCCGGCGCTGTGAGCTGCTAGCATGCGGCCAAGTTGAGGTCTGAGCCCCACCCTTCCAGCTCTGATGGCAGCCACGTATGGTAAAGAACATTCTGCAGAGGCAATTCCAGAACATTCTGCAGCCCGTGAGCTCTCAGCGGTGCCCCCCACAGATGCCGTGCTTCGGTGCTCCCCTTTTGTTGTCCCATGCGTCCGATGGTCCTGCAGAATTCTGCCTGTTTGGGATATCCCCGACTTCCACGATGCTCTCCTGCGGACCCAGGATATTCCTCAGAATCCTCATATTTGGGCATCTGAGTTGCATTTCTCAACACCCAGAAGCAGCACAACCACCCGGGGTCAGACCCAAGGTCCTTATTTGTGATTCAGAGACACAGCAGGGGGAAAAGGAAAGAAAACCCTCCATGTCCACAGCGGGCCCTCCCGAGGACAGTGTCCGGATGGCATTGACCCAGGCACACGGAGGCTGCCCCGCCAGTGCTTGGGAGCCGTTGGCCATTTCACCGCCTCTCTGTCCCCACAGCCCTCAGCGGTATGCACGCCAAGAATGTGTTCACCATGAAGCTCAAATCGCGGCAGAATCTACAGAGCCCCAAATCCAGGTAGGGGAGAGCACAGGGCTCTGGGCGATGGTCCACAGGTTTCATTTTAGTGAAAGGAAGTGCAGGGCAAGCCAGTCTTGGAGCCGAGAGAGGCGTCCACGGGCATCAGCAGTGAGGACCAGCTGGACCGGCAGCACCGTGGCCACCAGCGCCTCTACCTCTGGTCTCCATTCATCCTGGGCCAGTTTCCCAACTGGGGGCCTGCCTCACTTCCTGCCCTTTGTCCCTTAACTCTCTCACCAACAAGGCAGATAAGAAAAATTCAACCATTTGGCTCTTTTTTTATTCTTTTTCCAAAAATATATATTTTTATTGATTTCAGAGAGAAGGGGAGAGGGAGAGAGAGACAGAAACATCAATAATAAGAGAGAATCATCGGTTGGCTGCCTCCTGCATGCCGCCTACTGGGGATTGAGACGCAACCCGGGCATGTGCCCTTGACCGGAATCGAACCCGGGACCCTTCAGCCCACAGGCTGATGCTCTATCCACTGAGCCAAACCAGCCAGGGCCATTTGACTCTTTCTTAAGAACTTTCAGGAAAAGTCTAGCAGGGAAGGACTTTCCCGCCAGGGTAGGCCCATGCTGTGGGTTCTCTGTAGGTTTTGTTTCTCTGTGCTTGTCCTCCCCATTCATTAGCAAAACTGGGCTTTGTTCTAGCAAGAGCCGGATTTGCCCCCCATCTCTCCTGGAGGGATGCTTTCTGTAGGCAGAGTCTGTGGTCAGGCCCTCGGGGGCTTGGGAGGACTGCACGGGGGGGTGGGGGTGCAGCCCACCCTCTCCCTATGGAGAAGCCTCAAGTAGTCTGGTCAGCCTCAGGTCCCCTTGGGTGCTCCGCCTCAGGGGGTGCTGGTGACCGCGCTCAAGGCAGCAGGCAGGGAAATGAAAGGAGGGTGTACTTCCGGGGGAAAGCAACCCACCTGCCGGGCGCTCCTGAGGAAGGCCTGGTGGGTTACCAGCGGCTTCTCCTTCCATTTCCAGCCGCACCACGCTCCTGGTGGAGCTCTCCTGCGAGGGCGGCCCAGGCCTCAGCTACCAGCCCGGAGAGCACCTGGGCGTTTTCCCAAGCAACCAGCCAGCCCTGGTTCAAGGCATTCTGGAGCGAGTGGTGGACGCCCCCGACCCCCACCAGCCCGTGTGCCTGGAGACCCTCAGCGAGACCGGTGAGCCCTCTACACGGACAGACCCTCTGCTGAGGCGGCCCCAACATCCCCCCTCCAACCCCCCCAACCAGCTGATGGGCTGGGGCTGGGGCTGGGCCTGCACTGCAGACGGCTAACCCCGCCCTTCCTGCTGGGGGAGTGGGCCACCCGAGCCTGCGCCTGCCTTACAAACAGTTCTCGGCCAGGAGGCTGGCCAGCAAAAAGGGGTGCTTCTTTGGAACTATCTGCCCAGCACCAGAGGCTGGAACGCCTTTTCCCTTCATCTGTTTGCTTATCTGGCCACTTTTTAAAACAATATATTTTATTGATATTTCACAGAGAGGAAGGGAGAGAGATAGAGAGCTAGAAATGTCGATGAGAGAGAAACATCAACCAGCTGCCTCTTGCACACCCGCTACCGGGGACGTGCCCGCAACCAATGTACATGCCCTTGACCAGAATCGAACCCGGGACCTTTAAGTCCGCAGACCGACGCTCTACCACTGAGCCAAACCAGTTTCGGCAATCTGGCCACTTTTTAAATGATTGATTGATTCCTTTATTTTTTTCCAGCGCAATTTTAACTGGTCTCGTCTATATAACAGGCAGGCCCTGGGCTAATAGATGATTGAACGTTGGTGTCTGCCCTCAGAGAGCTCACCACCTAGTACAGGAGGTTGATATGCAAGAATATTATTCATCAGAATTATTATAACGATAACAGTAGCAGCCAGCATGTGTTGGTAATTAGTATATGCCAGCATGTTACATGCACTGCCTCTTCAGTCCCCACCGAAGGCATATATGGGCAGCTTGCCTGGTGACATAGAGAGAAGTGAGGAAACAGTGTAAAAATGGTGAGGTTTGAAGGTTCAAGTCCCCAATCCAGCTACGTGACCTTGGGCATAGGAGCTAATCGCTCCAGGCTTCATTTCTTTTCTCTAAAATAGAGGTGATAAGAGCCTTCTCTGGAGGCTTGTTGTGAAGAACAAATGAGTGAATGCAAGTGCAACCTTCACCACAATTCCTGGCAGCAAATAAACTCAGGAATGGAGAGGGAGGTTCAAATAAACTCAGGGATCTGAGGAGGCTCTTATAGAGTGTATTCTACGACTTTTGGATAGGCTAATGAACATCTGTCCAAAAGTTGTAGAATACACCCTAAGAGCCTCCTCAGATCCCCAAATATATAACCTCTTCGCATGTTCATGGCATTCCGATGTCATACTGCAGCCCTGCCAAGGGTCTGGTTTATTCCCACCCTCCCGGGGCAGTGAGCAGGGCTCACTGAGAGTGTGGCTCCTCCTGGCATTCCTCACCGGGGAGAGGACACTGTCCCTGGGAGGCCCCAGGCACCCCCTTCCTGTGCTAAGGGGAGGCTCTCTGTCCATGTGGAGAGCACAGCACATGTACAGGCAGGAGGAGAGGTAAACTAGTGAAATCTACCATCTCGGGCCTCCCAGCCATAGGACTAGCTCCCTGGCCTTATCGTCCTCAGTGATAATGACACTGTTAGGGATGTGTCCCCTAGGGAGAGTGGCCAAAGTCGGAAAGCCAGAGTCAGGGGAGCAAAGTCTGGCATTGGACCCCAATGTCCTGGAGAATGTGGGAGAGACTGACACTTAGGGGTGAGGAGATAGAGATGTCCTTGTGACTGTAGGGAGATAGATTTGGTTCATCAGGGCTTGGGTCTAGAATGAAACAATGTAATATTAATATTTTTACCTAATGTTTATTGAGCACCTGTGTCCTCGACACTGTACCAGCTATCATACTGCATTATTTCATTCAATGCTCATACAAACCCAGCGAGACAAGTTGTCTTATTACATCCATTTCACAGAGACAGAATCCAAGGCTAAGAGAGTTCAGTCACCCAGCTAGTAAGTGGGGAGCCAGAGTTTGAACTCACATGTTCTGGTCCCTTGGACTCCTCGAGACTCACTACCCCACTTAGGGTGATTGGCAGCTCTTCTAGCACCTCCTGATATAGGACCCCAGGGGACTGCAGTCATGGGCTCTTCTCTACACAAGCAACTGGCCTCTGGGCATACAACAGTCTTTGGTGGACTTAGTCACTGTGAGCCTGTAATCCACATGTGGGTATTAGGTCTGGGTGAGGGAGGGACTGGACTCTGGTGCATAGTTAGTTTATAGGTTTGAGTCACCCTGGGTGCCCCTTGGAATGCTGTTGACCAGCCTTCCCTGCACCCATATGTCTGAGCCCATCTTCCTGCCCATGAGTTGGGCACATGAGCCCTGTTGCTGTTCCTGAAGCCAGAACTTCAGTGTCTGCAGTTGGAGGGAGGAGGGCGTCTGTCCCAGAGGCCTCATCATCCTCTGGGAAACCTAAATGGGACCTTTTCCATCTGAATGTTTTTCAGGCAGCTACTGGATCAAGGACAAGAGGCTGCCCCCCTGCTCCCTCAGCCAGGCCCTCACCTGCTTCCTGGACATCACCACGCCCCCAACCCAGCTGCTGCTCCGAAAGCTGGCTCAGCTGGCCACAGAAGAACCAGAGAGGCAGAGGCTAGAGACCCTGTGCCAGGTGAAGTTGGGGCTGCCTGCTGGGTGAGACAGTGGCAGGGGTCTGGAGTTGGGGAAGCCGGAGCTCAGAGCTGGCCTTTCATCTTGAAGGGGGATCCACCCCAGCTGTCCAAAGCGAAGCTTGCCCAAGTCAGGAGGGAAGTCAGGCATCCTGTCCCATCCGGTTTCTAGGCACAATTGTGTTGAGTAAACTGGATTTTTCTGGGTGTCTGCAGGATGCAACCAAAGGGCATGTCCTTAGAAATTATCTAGGAAATGTGAGCCACTGTGTCTTGTTTTTGTATTTCCAAATCTTGGACAAGCCTGAGACAAGTCTGGGATGTAGAAAATGTTGGAGGATGGATGGTGTAGCTGAATGGATAAATGGGCAGAGTGACAGATGGGTGGTTGAGTTAATAAATTAATAAGAGAATGCGTTAACCCACCTGCAACTTTCTAGGCCCAAAGAACTTTCTTTCCCTTTGCAAAAGGCACTGGATGTCATTATTACATCAATATTATTGCTAATTATGGTGATTCCAGACACCTCCATGGCCATTATTTTGAGGTTGTGCTGCTGTCACTTGGCACACATTTTCTCACTTAATACAAGAAAGTAGCTGATGCTATCCTCATTTCACAGAAGTTAAGCAATTGGGACAGGATCCCATAGCTCTAAGACAAGCATCCAGTCAAGATTTGAACCCAGGCCTGTATGGTTCCAAATGAGATTATAATAAAGATTTGGTTCTTGCCCACAAGTTGCTGACAGTGATGTTCTCAGCACAAAAGTGAGATCAGTGCTACTCACTGGCCTGTGTTCTTCCAGGACAGGAAATACTAGTATTGTCTCTCCAGCTTGGTAGTCTCAGCACCCTGGACAGAGCCCGGTACTCTTAGGTCTTTGTTGAGGAAGGGAATGAATGAGAATGAATGAATGAATGAATGAAACCTGGACTGTAGCCATCCCTAAGGGCCTCTTTCCCCTCGGATTGGGGCAGGTGCCCTGAGTAGCTCACACTGCCCTTACCTTCTAGCCCTCAGAATACAACAAGTGGAAGTTCACCAACAGTCCCACATTCCTTGAGGTGCTGGAGGAGTTCCCGTCCCTGCGGGTATCTGCCAGCTTCCTGCTCTCCCAGCTCCCTGTCCTGAAGCCCCGGTACTACTCCATCAGCTCCTCCAGGGACCGCACCCCCACGGAGGTCCACCTCACCGTGGCCGTGCTCACCTACCGCACCCAAGGTAAGGCCGAGGCAGAGGTTCTGGTGCAGTCCAACTCTGCTATTTACTGGACAGCTGTTCAACGTGGCTGGTCTCGTCAGCGAACTCCCACCTTGCAGAGTTGTTACAGCAGGTGGAGGGGGGTGGGAGAGAGATTACTCTGAACCAGGCACTGAGCTCCCCCCGTTGTATGCGTATCATCGGTAATCCTGTGAGATGGGTACTGTGTGCTTTTTACAGGTGAGGAAACCGAGGCCACTTGTTCGAAGTCACACCATTAGCAAACTAGAGAACTGAGATTCAAACCCAGGTCGTCGTCTGCAGAGACCAAATGCTTAATCACCCTACACCACTTTGCAGTCCTACTTCTATTGGGGCAACGTAATGGGATCGGATGTGGAAAACACCCAATACTTTAGTGGGAGCCCAATGAGTCTTAGTTTTCCTGAGAGTCCAGCCTGAACACAGGGTTGATTCTGCCTTGATTGTTCATTCCTTCACGCACTCACCCAGCGATGATTTGTTTCATACTTCTCTGCCCTTGGCACCATGGTCAGTGTGGAAATACAGCACCCTGCCCTCATGGAGCTTCCCATCGAGAGGGTGCAATGAAGAGACCCACAGAAACAGACAGTTTTCATTGTGGATGTGCTGAGAAGGATGTGCAGGGTGCTATGAGGACAGGGGACGGGGATGGACTGACACAGACTGGAAGGTCCAAAACCTTGTCCAGTTGGGCTTGGCTCCTCCCCTGGAAGGACTGTGCCCCTGCCTTGCCCTTGGTAACAGAGCATTGCCTGGGGTGGCAAAGCAGGGGAGCCAGCACACACCTCAGAGCCCTCTGTGCTCTGAGCAGCGCAGTCACACAGTTCTGATCTCTGGGCAGAGACCATTTGCCCTGCTAGACAATGCCGCACAGGCCCAGGCTCAGTCCTCAGCCCAGGAGAGGGGAGGCAGGCACGTTCCATGAGAGCAAGATTCCATCCAGAGGAAAACCAAAGGGACTTCTCAAGTTGGTTGGAGGTCCCTTAAATTCTGGACCATTGTGAAAGGAATGTACTCCAGAAAAGGCTGGGGATTCCAGAAGTCCAGGAGGGGCCACACACACATGTCAGAACCGACCGGAACTCTCAGGAGGTCGTCCATCACCCAGGCTTCCTTCCAGTCGGGACTGTATTTGGGAAGACATCCTGGGGCAGTGACAGTAGCATTGCAATTGTCATTGGAGCCCAGTGGTGGCTAGGAGGGTCCCTGGAGGAACTCTTAGAAGGAGCGCTGGAGTAGGGGTCAGGGAAGCTGAGCTGTGGCTGCTTCTGCTGCTACCCAAGTGGCCTTATGCAAGTCGCTGTCCCCCTGAGACTCAGTTTCTGCAGTGGCAAAAGGAGAGGCTTGCCTGCTCTCATGTCCCGTTCCATGTCCGCCAGCTCTGAGTACATGGAGGGCAGAACTCAGAACTAGGAGCAAAGCAGCTCCCCTATTAAAGCTCACAGAGTCCCAGGAACCACTGGGGCAGTTCACACACCGGGGGTGGGGGCCATGGTGGTCAGGCCTGTGCTGTCCTTGCAGATGGCCAAGGTCCCCTGCACCACGGTGTCTGCAGCACATGGCTCAGCAGCCTGAAACCCCAAGACCCAGTGCCCTGTTTTGTAAGAAGGTAAGCACCCCCTCCGTTCTGCATGCGGTGGAACCACTGGCTCTGGGAGTTTGGGGTTGAAAGGGAGGGACCCGGATGTAGGTGCTTCACTGGGCCCCTCGGCCCTTAAGGAAGGCATAGGGGTCACACGGGGCCTCTCCATTCCACCTCCTGGCTAGAGAACATGGCCAAGACTCTGGAAGGGATGGAGAGGACAGTGACGATGAAGCTCAGAGGACAGTGAGGCTTGGCCTCTTTCAAAAGGAGCCCAGGGCAAGGTGATGGTGGGTCAGGTCAGAGGAAGTGAAGCTACCTGCAGGACTTGGGAATCAAATTCGAGATAACTGTCTTCTCCACACCCCCCAACACTACCACCCAAAGCACACACCCCAGCTACCCAGCCTCTGTCCTGCATGTGCATCCGGCCCATGGTGTCTGGGGACTAGGGCCTCTCTCTTCCTGTCCCCATCAGTGCCAGCGGCTTCCAGCTCCCCGAGGACACCTCCCAGCCCTGCATTCTCATTGGGCCCGGCACGGGCATCGCTCCCTTCCGCAGTTTCTGGCAGCAGCGACTCCATGATGTTGAGCACAAAGGTACTGCTGGGGGGATTCTGCGTGTTGGAATGGGGTGGGGGGGCACCAGGTGGCCAGCACCTGCCAGAACTGAGCTGCAATAGAGTTGTGCCACTGCCCACAGACATTGCTTGGCCCCTATCCCAGGTGGCCTCAGCCTGTGTGGACAAGTGATATGCATGCCCTGGGCATCAGCTTCCTCATCTGGGAGGCGGGCAAAGTACTAGATAGGACACTCGCAGGGATGAAATGAGAATTCAAGTTGGGTGGCCAGCTAGCTAGTCAGGCCTTGAAGCCGCCCTCTGGTGGCCACCCTTGTAACTGCAGCCTGCTGCTGGGTCTTGCAGGGCTCCAGAGAGGCCACATGACCCTGGTGTTTGGGTGCCGGCGCCCAGATGAGGACCACCTGTACCGGGAGGAGATGTTGGAGATGGCCCGGAAGGGGGTGCTGCGTGAGGTGCACACAGCCTATTCTCGCCTGCCTGGCCAGCCCAAGGTAATGGGGCAACTGCCTGTGTGTGGGAGGAGCATGAAAAGCACAGACTAGGGTGGGTGCCCTGGTGCCCCACCCACACGCCCCTCACATCTCTGAGCCTTCATCTGCTCAGCACTAAAATGAGGGCAGTTACACTGTCAGAGCGATGCTGGGAGGCTCTTCCATTCACTCTTCCAGGAGAAGAGACCGGCCCTGAGACCTTCAGCACTAAGTCAGGGCCACGTGGTGGGTTAATCCCTGGGGCACAGTCTGCTGAGATCCTACCCCCGAAACTACTTGCCTGGGGAGAGGTGGTCCAGGCCGCTTTATGCACAACCACAGGCAGGCTGGAGGGTGGCCACTGCTCCCACTACAGGCCCAGGAACCTCTTTACCCCTTGAGCCTGGGGAGTTGGGACAGACTCTTGGCTCCTCCCTTATGAGCTTGTCCCATCAGGGCTCCTCCCAGAACCAGTGCTCCAGGCCCAGTGCTGGGTCACTGGGAGCCCCGATTGACTTTTGGACTTGTATGTCCCTGGGGGGCCCAGGACTCTGCATTACAGTGGAGAGCTCACAGACAATCTGCACTGAGAGAATCCCTTTCTGGGGTGTAGGCAGGTGGGCCTCAGAGCCCTGGGCAGGGCAAGTGGCTTGATTGGTGCCTCTTGGAAGCATGGTGAATGCAGAGTACGTCCAGGACCCCACTGGACCACCAATTCCTCAAGGGCAGGGCTTTGGCCAGAATTCATCTCTCTAGGGGCCCAGCCCAGGACTGTGCAATGTTCTACCAGGGAGATGCTCAGCCTGCAGCCCGTCACCCACCTCATCACTTCCCGATGGCCAGCAGGCCTGAGTGCACGCTAGGCTGCCCTCCCCACCCAGCAGCAGGGGCCTGGGCTCACCTTCTCCTCTGCTTTCAGGTCTACGTTCAAGACGTCCTTCGGCGGCAGCTGGCCGACCAGGTGCTCCACGTGCTGCACCAGGAGCAAGGCCACCTCTATGTGTGCGGGGACGTGCGCATGGCCCGGGATGTGGCCCGCACACTGAAGCAGCTGGTGGCTGCCAGGCTGAGCCTGAGTGAGGAGCAGGTCGAGGACTATTTCTTCCAGCTGAAGGTATGGCAGCTGGGGCGTGGGCTAGGGATGCAGGTCAGGGGCCTGGGCCAGGGAGCCAGGACCAGGGGAGCCAAGCTCAGCTCAGTCATGAACGTCTAAGGAATCCTAGAGGTGGCAGAGGCCAGAGCAGGAGCGGCTGTCAGAGGCCTGGCCGGGCAGCCGGGTCTGGTTGCCCAGGTAAACAAAGGCGGATGCTGCTTCACAATAAGACTTGCAGAGCCTCTAACATGCTCCTGTGCAGAGTGATGCTGCTTCTAAACATGGAGAAAGTAGGTAGCATCCACCAAACGTGTATCTATCACAGCCCGCATTTCTGGGAGCTTCCTGTGGGAAGGGCAGGAGGCCAGCTAGCTACTCTGTCCACCCTAAAGCCTGGGAAGATGTTTAGGAGGTGCCCATCAGAGCACGCAGAGGAGGAGTTAAAGCTTCTAAGTGAGGTTCAAGCATGATCTAAGCATGACAATCGGGAAGACAAATGGCTCATGAGCGTAGGAGTGATGGGGAAGCTGGGGAACCCCAGGATCTCATCCTAGCCTGGACCTGATGAATGAGAGGTAGCTGGACCAGCAGAACTGACTCGGTGATCCTTTTCCCTTAAAGAGCCAGAAGCGCTATCACGAAGATATCTTCAGTGCCGTGTTTCCCTACAAGATGAAAAAGGATGCCTCCACAGGGGCAGCGGGACAGCCTAGCGATCCCAGTGCTCCAGCTGCCCACGGGAGAAGTTAAAGGTGCTGCCGCAGAGTTCCAGGATGGAGCCGACTCTCCATTATCTGACGTCACAGGGTCTGGGGAGATGGTGGGGAATTATATCCCCAAGTCTCCCATCTTAATTCCACATCTCCTTCCCCTTTATTTGACTTGCTACCAAGTAGCAGCCTGCGCTGAGTGGAACCTCTTGTCTCCTTTGAGCCCACCCTTCCCTGGATCCTGGAGAACTGGATTGTCCCTGGTCCCTTGGAGATTTAGATCAGCAATGTCAGGCCTGGCCAGTGGATGAGGATGGATCCTTCTTCTGGCTGCACCTCTAGGAGGGACCACCAGGAGGCGACGATGAGCCACTCTGTGTTTAGCCCGGCCCTTCTCCCTGTGTACAGTTATTTATGCACTTGTATTTAAAAAAAGCAATCTCTAGTCAGCTCCTGAGCCTTGTTAGGCCTTCCCTGTATGACCTCTTGATGACGATATTTATATGAAATGCATTCTATTTTAACCACATTGTGTGTGTTGTGTTTTCTAAGGGGAACAGCCCTAAGTTATGGAGACTTGGAGACTGTCTGGTGCAGCAGCCCGAATAAACCCCTCACCCCCAAAGGGGTACGCTAATTTGACCTGAAATGGATAGGAGGGCAGCACACCTCACCTGGCAACCCAGGATGGAGGGAGGGAGCACCACAAGAGGCATCTCCCGGGGGCGATGGATGGGGTGATGCCAGCTCTTTCGCGGAGGCCTGAGCACAGCCTGTCTTACAGTCTCTGTGTTTTGCTCTGGGGCCTCCAGCTTCCTAAGAGTTTGGCTGATGATGATTGGGCACCTGGATGATGAAGCCCGGGGGGTGGGGCTAAGGGTCAAGGGCACGGCAGTGAGTGAAGGACACACGTGTTCCCCGGGGAAGGCTGCTGAAGGGACTCAGCCATGGTTCCTGTTCTCAGTGGGAGTCAGGAAGGCACTCAGCCGGGCCTAGGTGGGGACTGGCAAAATCTGGCTCCCAGCGTGGGTTTGGCATCTGATTCCTTGGCTCCCTGGCCTCCCGACTCAGATGGGGTGATGGGGGCGGGTGAAGAGGACACGCCAACCTACGGGGTCCCAGCAGGTCATCAGAACAACGGTGGCCAAGGACACGGTCACCCGGACCAGCGACTCTCATGCTTTCATACACGCCACCTCCTGGGATCTCCTGCCAGTGGAGACTCTGATCCAGGTCTGGGTCTGGCCCCAGGTTCTGCGTTTGTAACAAGCTCCCCAGGTGCTGTAGGTAAATGGTGGTTCCAGGACGCCACTCGGAGCCAGCACCCTGGTCCTGGGGCGCTGGATTCTTCGTGGGATTAGCAGGATGTGGGCGCGGACCTGGGTCCCTCGGCACTGGCCCAGGGGCTGGCAGAACCCCACACACTGAGCCACTCGCCCCCGCACACTAACCCCTAATGCCGGGGGCCCCACAGTGGAACAACACACACAAAAGCCTCTCTTCTGAGTCAGCTTCTCCTGACTCCAGCTGCCACCTCCTCCCGCTGGGACATGGGCTTCTGAGGAGCCGGCCCTGCTGTCAGCGCTCCTGGCCCAGCCCTCGGCCCTCCTCAGAAGCTTAGGGCTGTTTCCGGGGTTCACCTCTGTTATCAGGCTTCCTGGCAGGAATTCTGTCCACAAAGCCCGAGGCCGGCTGCTTCCTCCCACACCTGGTGGGATTTGGGGGGACCCACTGAGAGCAGAAATGGGTCTGCACCCCACCCCCACCAAAGGGACCCTATGCTCTCTCCTTGGCCAGGACGCCCTGATCCCAGACACCAGCCGTGGGTAGGTGCCACCCCCGTGTTTTCTAAGGGGCGTCCAGCTGGAAAAGGTCCGTTGGTAGAGACCAGCAGGTGTCCATCAAGGGAAGGGTTGGTACAGGGTGCAAGAAAAGGTTAAAGGTTGGAGAAAGAGGGGGGTGCTGAGGAAATTGCCTCCAAGGGGAGTGACCGGTGGTGGCTGGAGCCCGAGGGGGACTGGAATGGAGGGTGGGGATGGGGCCACGAGGTGGGTGAGGAGCAGGCCCGGCCTGGGAGCTTAGGAAGGCCCAGGACGCTCCCAGTTCTGCTGAGGGGACTGCACATGGGCTGCAGCCTGCACTGACCCCCACACCTCTTTCCCCACGACCCACCCCTGTCCTCAGACGTTAGGATCTGGGCAGAGGGAGCCCCAGGTGCTGCCCAGCCAGGGGAAGCTATGCCCAGCCAGAGGCCTTCTCCACTCCAGCATGGCTGCGGCCAGGAGCAGGGCAGACAGGGGCCTGGTCTCTCCAGAAAAGGCCCAGATCCAGGACGGGCTGGGAGGCGGGGGCTGCGGCAGGGGCAGGGGAGGCACAGGCGAAATGCAGACACAGACAGCAGCGTGCTCCAGCTCGAGGTCCCAGGGCCGGAATCCCGCCTGTGTCTGTACCAGGGTCAGCTTCCCTTTTGCTAAGTGAGAGGACAGGCTCAGAGAGGTTAAGCACCTTGCCCTAGCCTGTCCCGGTAGCAAGCGATCAAAGACAAAATGGTACCCAGTTGTGTCTGGCTGTGTCAGCATCCCCTGTCCTCCCAAGGCCAGGGCCAACGCCGGGCTGCCCTGAAAAGGCTCCCAGGTGCTCCGCCATCCTGAGGTCAGTGTGGCAGGTGGCAGGGGCTGACCCTGCACCGTGATGGGCCACAGGAAGCTGGGTAGGGAGGCACCCTGGCCCTTGCCCCACTGCTCAAGTGCCAAGGCCCCTCCCCACCCAGCAGACTGGTCTGCTTTCCCTGACTGGTCTCCCCTTCTACTGACTGTGCAAACCACACCCTCCTTCACTGATCCAGTCCCTGCTGCACTCCAGGCACTGGGCACAGTGCTGGGGACACACAAAGGGACAGGTCACAGTCCCAAGCTCACAGGTTTGGGCAGGGGCGGGTGGAGTGACAGAGACAGACATGCAAATACAGTTACAACAGGACATGGTGGTGGCGTGCAGAGTTGTGAAATGTCCATTGAGACAGGGAGGGGCTGGGGCCTCCGGCAACCTGCCAGGCAGGGCAGATGCCCTGAGGAGCCACATTTCAGCACAACATTGAAGGGCAGTTAGGGGTTGGCTGGGAGAGGTGGCAAAGGGTCTTTTTGGCCCCCGTGAGGAGGTTAAGAGGACTAATTCCAATGTAACCCTGATATTTGGGGCTAGTGATCTGAATCCAAGCCAGTAAGCTCAGTGTACATTCCTGATAACCTGTAATAAAGTCACTGCCTCTTTCCCAGATTCTGGTCTTGCAGAACTGGTTATAGAGGCCGTTGGACTGTGGACAGTACACTGCCCAGAGGGAGGGCTATTAACTCTGATGCCAGGTCAGACCACCAGATATGGCGTGGAGACCTCCAAACACCCGGGGGCCTTCTTGCAAGGCTCAGGAAAAGGACCAGAAGCATAATCCACGCTTGTGGGGCAACGATCACAGGGAGGGCCCATGCCTGTTCCTGCACTCAGATTTGGAAGGCTGTTCCCCGGGTCCGCTGGTGTTATGAAACAGCGTCCCTCCTTCTTCCTCAGAAGCGTCCTTCGTCTTCTTGTCTTCTGCAACAACAGAACAGCAGATTCCAACGCGTGGTGGCCGGAAGGAGCCTGGAGTGATCGGTGGAGGCTGACGGAGGGTCTTCGTGGGTGAGGTGGGAGGCCGGCAGGTAGGCTGGGCAAGACTGGGGAGGACTCTGCTCCTCCAGCTGCGGGGTTGAAGGTTCATTTGAGCCCGGGTCCTTTAAGAGATTTAAGCAAGACGAGGATGACATCAGATTTGCTTATGTGACAATCACTGTAGCAGTGGGTGGGTATGACAGGGGAGAGGGCGGGGAGAGGTCAGATGGCCTGGACCCAGGCAGTGGCTTCAGGAAGGGGAGGCGTTTGGTGCACTGGAGGGATATTAAGGGAGGGACGAAAGGATCAAAACCTCCTCCCAGGTCCCGGGTCTGGGTGTCTGGTGGTTGGAGATAGGCAACCTTGGGTGCACATGATGGGGTATAGACGCCCTAGTTTCCTACTGGCAGGAAGTAGCCTCTCTCTGAGACCCCTGTCCTTCCTGCTGACTGCTCAGCCTCCCCGGTGTCCATGGTCAACTCACTTTGGGTTTCTGCTCTTCGGACTCAGGTGAGCCACCGGGACTGGGGTAGGATAGCACCTCAGAGGTCATCTTCTGGACAGAGCCTGCACAGGTGTCCTGTTAAAAGAAAAGGTGACATGGAGTGAAGAGAAGCTTTAATGACCAACGAGGAGTGGAAAGGCAGGGGCCTGGAGAAGAGGGAGAAAGCCAGGCTTGAAGGACAGAATAGGTGAGAGAGAGAGAGAGAGTAAGAGATGGGACCAAAGAGAGAGGAGCTTATATCTATTGTGGGCCTACTGTGTGTTTTTCCCACCTCAGGAGCACACTCAAACACCGAAGTGGAAATAACATCTCTACTCCAGGCACCTGGGGCCAGGCCTACCCCAATCTTCTGTTTTCACAAAAACTGAGACATTCAGATTTCCTTGTGATATCACCTGACCTGGAAAATGTTTGGTAAAATGCACATAAAATTTAGCACCTTCACCATTTTCACGAGCACAGTGGAGGGGCATTCAGGGCCTTCATATTTTGGTGCAGCCATCACCAGCACTCAGCTCCACAACGCACACCGGCTCCTGACCTTATACACATTGGCACCACATTCAAAAAATGGGAAAACACAGAAGGGTCAAATGGCCCACATGGGGGACATTTTGTGACCTCTGACATGTATCACCTCATCGTGCCTACACAATACCTCCTGGGGAGGCTGTGACTAGGCACCTTGCACAGATGAGGAAACTGAGGCTGGGAGAGGCAGACTCACTTGTCTGAGATCCCACAGCTGGTGACAATGGCAGCGCTGGGATCTGAGCGAGATTCAGTGTGATTCCCAAGCTGGGTTCTTTCTGGAACCACATGGCCTCCTAACCAGGGGGAAGTAGAGAGGGACAGGCAAGCGTGGAAGGAGTCAGGCTGAGGCAGCTGCTCTGGACAGAGACAGTGACACAGGAGGAGGGGGATGGGGGAGCCAAAGGTGTGACCCTACAGTTACCTGAGAGATTGGCTGGAACTTTTGGACCCACCCAACGGGGCCTAGGCATAGCTAGACTGGCCCCTCCCCCCAGACAGTGGGACAAGTGCCAGATGGAGAGTCTAACCTCAATGCTTATGTGTGTCACCTCCACACCACCGGTGAAGGAGATGGTGTCCACGCGGTGGAAGGGCACGCGGTGAGAGTACTTCTTAAACTCCTTTCCATTCACCATCACCTGTCAACAGGAGCGCATATATCAGGAGAGAGGACCCAGACCCTCAGGGCGGGGAGCACACCAGAGCACTAGGACCCCTGCTTCTAGAAATTAAGGCCTGTCCGGTTTTCACCTCCATCCCCTGTAGGTGGGGGCCCAGCCTTCGGAGCTGCTCCAGGTAAGGAACACGCATGTGATCCCAAATGCAGCCCAACCCAGTCACCACTTGGCTCTAGTTTTGGCTTCTGAGTTCCTGTTTGATTATTGCTCTAGGTGTGTCTTCCTCAGCTCACCCGGGATGCCATTTCAATGTGCACATTTAAATGCATTTAAAGGGCTCCCGGGAGCAGAGGAGAGGGGGCCTCAGGTTGCACACTGAGGGCCTGGGAGCGCCCTTCACACAGAGAAGCAAAGACACAGCCATCCCTCTCCCCCGGCCCAGCAGCCCTGCTCTGCCTGCAAGAGCAGTGACTCCTCCCCGCAGCCCTGAGCCACCCCCGGGCCTGCAGAAGGGCTGCTGCGGCATCCCCACACACAGGTGCTGTCAAGGCCCTGGAGCGGACCAGGCTGCAGCCGAGGATGGAAGTCACCTGGACCCGCGGCCAAAGAGCAGGTGGGGACGTATCAGCTCTTATTTCCCGGTAACGGAAGCAACAGGTGCTCTGTAGGTGCAGGTGAAGGTGTGTAACGACCTCTGATCTTTATAATGGCATTGCTTGGGTCATTATTTACAGGCTTTTCTCCAGGCCTCATAGGGGGACAGGGATGGGATGGAGGGAGGAGAATCTTGCTCACCTGGAAACCGGAGTTCTCCACCAGGAAGCTGATCTCAAAAGGAATTCCCATCTGGAAGGGATTCCTCATCGTCCTCTCTTCCTGCCCCCACCACCATTTCTTGGTGTTACAGACCACATACCCGCCCTCTTCAAACCGCGGGTTGAAGTGGAAGGCAATGTCATTGTCACTGAAGCCGGTCTGAAAGTTCACAGCAAACCTAGGTGGACGGAAATCAGTGTTCTGGTTTATTCCAATGGTAGGAGCAGGAGGACCCGGGGCCTCTGACTTCTGTGTATGTCTGCTAACTTGCCTCCAACCTGTGAGGCAGGTGTGCACCCATCCCACCTTGCTGCCTTTTGTGTTTACCTAATTTGCTCTTAGTGTGTTTTGTGTAGTTATTGCATTTTGGCATTTCCAGTGTGACTTTAAGCAGGAGCTGGGTCAAGAACAATGTGGACTGTAGCCACAGGAAGCATAGGACTTGGAAACTGACCTCACATTTGCATGGAGATGCAAATCCAGGACTATGCCCAGAAGCAAGAGCCTCTCATGCCCAGTGGGCACTGGTTAGAGGCCAGCCCACGGCTGCTCAGTCGGGAAGCAAGAGAACAAATGGAGAGAACAGGCGACATTGATGGAGTTTCCCTACAAAGACGGTGTCTAACAGGGAGGCATGGGATGGATATGGGCTCTCCAGGCATGAGAACTTCCAGTATGTGTGTCAGTCACTCATCAGAGGTTGGTGTGTGTCCCACCCTGACCCCAACTCATACTGTTAGTTTTTGGTGGTGACCCAGAAAAAACTACCCTGCTGTCAGTGCACCCAGGGCAGTCTGACTTCCTTCCTTTGGGGATGATTAATGAGGTGTTCAGGAAGCCTCCACAAAAGTAAATTTTAATTTCTTTCTCAGAAGGAAGCCCTCCCCTTCAAAACTTCCTTTGGGGGTAGTTATGGCTCTAAGGTGAGGAATTGGAACAAAAGAATCTTCCCAAGGAGCCAGGCTCATGACAGGGGCCCAATAAATGTTTGCTCTGCCCTTTCCCAGGCCCCTGTCCTAAAACCAGTCCCAATCCGAGGAGTCACTGTCTACTCCTGCCTTCCCCGAGCTCAGCATGAGCATGGTTCATAGCTGCTTCTTGGGGTCATTCTGGTGTCCCCAACTAATGCACAGCACTCAGGGAGGGTCCCCCCCCCGCCCCGCTTTCCTGCCTTCTGCACCCCCCCACAGGGCCAGGCTCTGAACCAAGCCCAGAGGTGACCCTAGATAGACATTCTATTCAATTCCTGCAGAGCCCCACCCAAATCAGGCAAGAGCCCCACACCTCCACACCACCCGGACCTCAGCAGAGGGCAGACAGGCCTGCTTGAGATAGAGGGCTCTCCAGCCTCTAAGAAAATGTACAAGCTCTTCTCTGTTCCCCAAAGTCTCCTTTTGGGTGGGAAACAGTCTGAGATGTTTGTATTTTGAAATGACTTAGTATTTTCCAGGAAGGAACTTGAAACAGAAAGAGATCAAATTACATTTGAGCCTTAGGGAGTTTGGCTCAGTGGATACAAGCATTGGCCTGGAGATTGAAGGCTTCTGGTTTCCATTCTAGTCAAGGGCACATGCCTGGGTAGGGGGCATGCAGGAAGCAGCCATTCTCTCTCTCATCATTGATGTTTCTATCTCTCTCTCTTCTCTCCCTTTCCCCTCTGAAATCAATATAAATATATTTGTAAAAAATTACATTTGATGGCAAATTTAAGCATTTTAAATACAACCAAGATGACTTTACCCATCAAAGCTATTGCTTAGAATTGAAGATCAGAATAAGAGCTTCTCAGACCAGAAAATGCTAAAGAAGTTCATCACCAACAAACTAGTATTACATGAAATATTCAAGGGTATTCTTTAAGAAGAGGGAAAAAATGATAAAAATAATATGAACCATGATATGGCAATAAATATATATCCATCAAAAATCGAATCTAAAATTCAAAATAAATGACAAGAAATCTTATGAACAAAATAAACTGATGAATAAAATAGAATCAGGGGCATGGAAACAGGGATTAAACTGATGAATCTCAGAGAAGGATCAGGAAGAGGTTAGCCAAAGACCTTATATGCATATATGCATTAACTATGGACACAAACAATAGCGTGGCGAAGGCCTATGGCAGAGTGGGAACTGGAAGGAGGGTGGCAATATGGAGGGGGGGGGGAGGAATAAAGAGGAACATCTGTAATACTCTCAACAAAAAGACTTTTTAATAAACAATTGGGACTACATCTCAATAAAAAGCTTCTGCACAGCAAAAGAAACCATTAACAAAACAACAAGAAAGACCACTGCATGGGAGAACATATTTGCCAATGTTATATCCAATAAGGGTTTAATCTCCAAAATTTGTAGGGAACCCTTACAACTTAACAAAAGTAAGATAAACAACCCAATAAAAAAAAATGGCAAAGGACCTAAATAGACACTTTTCAAAAGAGGATATACAGAAGACCAAAGGCAAATGAAAACATACTCAAAGTCACTAATACTCAGGAAGATGCAAATCAAAACAACAATGAGATACTTTCTCACACCTGTCAGAGTGTCTATCAACAAATGAACAAACGACAAGTGCTGGTGAGGACGTGGAGAAAAAGGAACCCTCCTGCACTGTTGCTGGGAATGCAGATGGGTGCAGCCACTGTACGCATTTTCCTCAAAACATTAAAAATGGAATTCCCATTTGACTCCATAATCCCACTTCTAGGAATGTATCAGAAGAAATCAGAAACACCAATCAGAAGGACATATGCACCCCTATGTTCATAGCAGCACAATTTATAGTAACTAAGATTTGGAAACAGCCTAAGTGCCTGCCAGCAGATGAGTGGATTAGAACACTGTGGTACATCTACACAACGGAATACTATGCTGCATCGAAAAAGAAAGAACTCTTACCATTTGCAATTGCATGGATGGACCTGGAGAGCAGTATGCTAAGAAAAATAAGCCAGTCAGAGAAAGATAAATATCACAAGATCTCACTCATCTGTGGAATATAATGAACATAAACTGATGAGCAAAAATAGATCCAGAGACATAGAAACATCAGTCAGATCATCAAACCTCAGAGAGAACACAGGGGAAGATTTGGGAAAGGGGTAAGAGATCAACCAAAGGACCTGTATGTGTGCATATAAGCATAACCAATGCACACAGACAGTAGGGGGGTGAAGGTATGTACAGGGGGTTAGGGGTGGCTAGGGAGAGGTCAATGGGGTGGGAAAGGAGACACATGTAATACTTTAAACAATAAAGATTTTAAATAAAAAAAGATATAGGTAAAAAAAGATTTCCACATCAGCCAAATTAGGGCTTCGATGTGAATGAAGGTCGTTACGGGAAGGAAAGGAGGCATCATTTTGCATCTCTGGGTCTTCCTGTGCAAAATTCAACCCTAGCCCATGGTCTGCCCTGGGGCTGGCCTTAGCCTATGAGTTCCCGTTCTCCCTGTGTCTATGGGGAGTCTACGTTAATGGTGTCCAGATTCTACCGGCAGAGGGCAGGGGTACCATGCAGTGTTGGCAGGGGCCGGGCCCTACCCAGCCAGCATCCTCTGAGCCCAGAACAGTCAGCTTGGAGAGTGTCGGGTGAACCACCCTGAGCAGACAGTTGACATTTCGCTAAGGGCCAAGGCTGGACAGGAACAACACTTCCAGGTACCTGGTTCCGCAGGACTGAAGAAACATCCCTTTGACAGTGATCTGATGTCCACAATCGAGGATGAACCGGTCACCTGTTTGTGTGTCCCTAAAGAAAGGGACGATCTGCAGGGAGAAGAAGGCAGTCAGCTAGAGTCCTGCTCCCTCTGTCTGATCCCTCTGGCACTTGCTAGTGGCAGGCATGGTGCGTCGGGCAACATGCCAGGGGCCAGATTCAGTTGGAAATTGTGCATATGGAGTCCCAGTCTCATGGAACTCCCTGCCTGTGAGGAATTAGACTTGAATCGGGAGTTACACATTCCTTCTGAGGCTGAAAAGGAGACCGCCAGGCTCTGAGACGATGTAACCCAGAGCTGACCTCTCTTAAGGGGAAGTAGCAGCTTTCAAGAGGAGGAATTAGCTTGAACATGACCCTGGAAGGGGAAGAAACCAAGGTGGTGAGAGGGGCTCCTGATAGAAGACTCAGGAACCCAAGGGACCAAGGAGGCCACAGCCTATCCTCAAGGATAACCCTTCTGCTCCCCTGAGAAGGCCAAGAAGAAGGCAGCCTCCTGCACACCCACCATAGAACAGTGGGGACGTGACCTTTGCCCTCCCAGCCACCTCAGGTAGCACCCGGTCCTGGGTGCTCTGCAGCCTCCGGGCAGCCTCCTCTCCTGCCCCTGCTCCCCATCCCTCCCCAGGCCCCGGGCAACCTCCGAGGCCCTAGTGAGGTGTCTGCCCGCCTCCTGGGCCCCACAGAGCCCACTTTGTCAAATGCCCTTCCCGGCCACTTGGAAGGAACAATGGTTATGGTGAGGCTGCAGAGCCAGGCATCGTCCAGGTTTGGAGCCTCATTCTGCTGCTGGTTTCCTGAGTGACCTCAGGTAGCTTATGCGGCCTCTTTTGCCTCTGTTTCCTCATCTGTAATATAGGAATAAATCTCACCTTCTGCATAAGATCCATGATTTAGTGAGAAAAGGGCTGGGGAAGAGACTGGCACATAGTAGGTGTGTCTAGCACCCTCTTTCCTCTTGGTTTCTCTGAGCAAAATTCCAAACTAGGTTTCTTCTTGACTTTTAAGCTAACCTCCAGGACGCCTTTGATCTGATGTGCTCTTACCCTGCATTAACCTAGGAGATTACTTGTAGCTCTTAGTCAATCTTCACATTTCTCTAGGAGTTAACATCTCTCTAAGCCAACGCCCTACAGAAATGAAATGCTTATAGGAGCCAGGCAGGCGGTGTGTATGAGGGAGATTGTCAGGTGGGGGACAGTAGGGAGAGGCAGAGACGATGACAAAGTAGACACCATGTCTCTCATCGAAAGGGACAGCATCCTCTCAGCTCTCATCAGGACGAATTAATTAATTTAGGTGAATTAAGCCCTCTGCAGGGTCAGAGCTTGCTCTCGGCTCCTGGCCAGGCCTGCAGGCAGAGGACTCTTTCCTCCTCTTCCTCTCTGGAGGGTCAGAGCCCCAGGCCCCCTGGCCAGAGGGCGCCCAGCCACAGCTGGCCCACGGGGCTCCATGCAGGACCTGTGGGAGCCTTTCCGCCAAAGAGGCTGCTCCCCAAGGGTTCCGAGGTGCTTGTGGGGCCCATCTCCCTGGCTGTTCCTAGTCATCCTGGAAACAGCCCCGGCCATTATCAGGGCCACCCTACAGAGGAGACAGCTGGGCACAGAGGGTCTGCTAACGTGCCCAAAGCCGCTCAGCGGGTCCTTAATAGAGTGGGGTGTGGATCCCGCCCCCATGCTGCGAAGCCCCACCCAGGCTGCTTCTCAGGATGGAGCACAGACACCCTGGCTGCTGGGCTCCCCTTTCACCCCAGCAGAGCCCCACTCCTCCAGTGCTGCCCAGGCCCTCCTGCCCTCACACCCAGGACAGGCCAGGCGCCCAGAGGGAGCTCAGCGCCATCTGTGCAATGCCCCACTGCGGGGACCATCAGCCCTGGGTCCTGAGAGGCCGGTGAGACCGGCCTGGGGCAGAGGGTGCGTCCGGATTGCCCCATCGGGCATGTCAGACCCCCATACACCCTCTGCCACCCCAGTCTGGTTTCCTAGGAGACCCAGATCGGCTTCCCTGGCAAGGCAGCCAATCAGCCCTGCAGCATCGCCTGTGCCCACAGCCTGGGAACTCACCGGGTTCACGAAGGAAAGCGGGAACACGCTGCTGAGGGCCATCTCTCCACCACCTCTGTGGTCACAGCTGCTCCTCACACAGGTCTCTGCACTGGACAGGATTTGATAAAGAAATAGAAACAACAATAACAAAATGGGGGGCGGGGATTAAAGGGAAGCTAGGAGCAAGAGGAAGAGGGTTTAGAGAAAGAGAAAGTGAAAGTGCTGGGGGATGAGGGGGAAGGGTGGGAATCAGAAACAGGAAAGTAGGTGCTCCCACTCCCCTGACCTTTCCTTCACTTCTCCTCCTGTGCTCCACCCAGGAAGGAATTGTGTGGTGTCCGGTTTCGTATAGCATGCTCAGTGACAATGTCCAGAAAACAATGGGCTGCTTGACAGGGAAATGGGGAGGGGTGGTGGTGGTGCTGGAAGGCCTGGTTATACCCATTTCACACCCAGAGAAACTGAGGCCCAGAGAAGCTAGGGCACATGTCCTAAGTCACTTGGATTCAAAGTCACAAACTTCCAGGCTCACTCGTGGCAGCCCAACCTATATGAGGACAGTTAGATTTGTAAAGAGGTATTTCTCTCCTCATATAAAGGTATCCTGTAGAAAAAGAAGTGTTTTCCAAACAGAGACTCTCATCACGGAGGGTGTGATATCCCTATTATAGGGTACCCTGGGAGCTTCTGAGGCTCCGCTCTGTGAATGTGTCTCTTTCTTCTCTCCTCTCGCTCCCCTCCTCTCTCCCTTTTCTTGTGGGGCTTCAGAACAAGGAGAGGTGCCCTAGCTGGTTTGGCTCAGTGGTAGAGCATTGGTCTATGGACTGCAGGGTCCTGAGTTTGATTCCAGTCAAGGGCATCTGCCTGGGTTGCGGGCTCAGTCCCCAATAGGGGGCGTGCAGAAGGCAGCCGATCAATGATTCTCTCTCATCATTCATATTTCTATCTCTCCCTCTCTCCCTTCCTCTCTGAAATCAATAAAAACCTATTTTAGAGAGAGAATAAAAAAGAATAGGGCGAGGAGAAGTCTTGGGCATAATGGAGCACTCCAAAAGACATGGCGGTCAGGGTTACATCAAATGAATTGCCATGAACTGGCCTCAGCACCTACTTAAGGGACATGATTAAACACAGATGAACAGGATAGGCTGCGTTGGGGAGTGGGGAGGAGAGGAGAGCCGCGGCGATCATGAACTTACCTGAAGTCAAGCAGGTCCCTGCAATGTGCTAGAGAGTACCAATGAGATACCAGTCCAGCCTGAGCGAGCAGTTCAGGGTCAGATAGGTGCCATGTGGGTAGAAGGTGCCCAGGGTCACTCATAGGTCTGTACCCGTCTCGCTTCCTGAGCCTTATCTAGATGCACCAGAATTTACAAGGATTGACTTCTTTCAGATGCTCCTGTAAATTGAGGTCACGTGTCCCCGCATGCCACCCTCCTGCCTAGTATATCACTGAGTCAACTGGAATTTAATTGGGTTCAGGGGGGCAGAGGGGACAGAAGCACAAGTCTTTGCTCTCCTCTCCAGCAGCGGGGACACCAGGGACAGGGCCATCACTGATGGGGACATGGATCCAGGGTGACTCTCATTCCTTGTAGATTGGAGTGTGAAATAGCACAACTTTGGAAAACAGCTCAGGAGAGATGAGAGCAGACATTCACGACAGCTTCACCCCCATAGCTCCAAACAGGAAGCCACACAAGCGTGCACCAGCAGGAGGAAGAAGGAACAGGTGGTGGTGCTGGTACCATGGATGCGCCCCAGCACCCACAAGGAGCTGTGGCACAGGAAGCCTCAGTGACCTCAGATTGGACACTGAAGCTGGGCGGGCAGTTTCCTGGCAGAGGGAGAAGTTCTGGAACTTGATCTGGGTGGCGGCCACACAGCTGTTTCACCTGTGTAAGTGACTCATTACAAATATGTAGGTTTCCATTTCTCCACAGATTAAAAAAAAAATATCTACGAAGAATTACATCATTCAAATGGGACACAAATGTTTCCCATAAGAAAATAGGCTTACACATTTGCGGCTAGTCAGTTAATTCATTTTTCCCCCTTACTTTAAAACAAATCACAGAATGCTCTAAGTTTTAAATCAGAGTACGTATTCCACAGTATAGGTGGAAGTGTTTATAGTCATTCACTTCGCATATTACCTTGCTATAGTATCAAATGACTAAAAAGGTACATTCTTCTGAACAGTTTTTGTCTTCTTTTCTAAAAATATGACATTTTTTTTTGCCCTAGCTGGTTTGGTTCAGTGGATAGAGCATCAGTCTGCAGACTGAAAGGTCCTAGATTCGATTGTGGTCAAGCGCATGTACCTTGGTTGTGGGCACATCCCCAGTAGGAGGTATACAAGAGGCAGCTCATCGACATTTCTCTCTCATTGCTATTCCTCTCCCTTCCTCTCTGTAAAAAATAAATTATATATATATATATATATATATATATATATATATATATATATATACTTTTTTAAATTTTTGTAAGCAGTGATTGCAATCATGTTTAAAAACAAAAATACTGAACAGATTCATTTCTTTTTAAAAAATTATTTTTATTGACTTTAGATAGGAAGGTAGAGGAAATAGAGAAAGATAGAAACATCAATGATGAGAGAGAATCATTGATCAGCTGCCTCCTGCATGCCCCCTACTGGGGATGGGGCCTGCAACCCAGGCATGTGCTCCTGGATGGAATCGAATCCGGGACCCTTCAGTCCACAGGCCAGTGCTCCATCCACTGAACCAAATTGGCTGGGGCAACAGATTCATTTCTTAATCCAGATGATACAAAATCTATAAAATTTCCACAGGCATTTCACTTTCCATGAAATTTCATTTTTTTAAAAAAACACACATTTTTATTGATTTTAGAGAGAAAGGCAGAGAAGAGAGAGATAGATAGTAACATCAATGATGAAGGAGAATCAATGATGAAAGATGATTGGGTACCTCCTGCATGCCCCTCCCACAACTACAGATCTAGCTCACAACCTGGGCATGTGCCCTGACCAGGAATCTAATCCTAATCAGCTGGTGTATAGGTCGATGCTCAACCACTGAACCACACCAGCTGGGTCATGGAATTTCTTGTTCAGCAGGTATATGCAAAGGTGTACATTCACTTTAACCTCATCAAACATTTCCCTTAAAGCCACTCCTTGAGATGGCATCTCAGGTAAATCCTGAATATGGAGCTGCACCTTCTCCATCTCAATACCCAGGAATCTGGATTTGACATCAAAGATGCCCACATCTTCAGTAGATATGATTTCAAATGTGACTTTAAAAAATATATGTTTTTTTATCGATTTTTAGAGAAAGAGGAAGGTAGAGAGATAGAGAGACAGAAATATCAATGACAGAGAAACATCATCAATGGGCTGCATCCTGCACACCCACCCCCCTGGGGTCTGAGTTCTCAACCTGGACACATGCCCTGATCTGGAATGGAACCAGTGACTTCTTGGTTCCTGGGTCGATATTCAATCATTGAGCCACACCCGCCAGGCAAATGTGACATTTCAAAGCTGGTTTGTATGCAGATGGTCGATGCCCAGCAGGACACTCTTCTCAGGAACTTTGCAGCTTAGACTTGGTTCTCTTGGGCTCTCCAAAAAGGAGAGAAGTGCTGACTCATGCTACATCTTAGATGAGCCTGGAGGGCACTCTGTTAAGTGAAATAAGCCAGACACAAAAGACAAATACTGGGTGGCTCCACTCCTATGCGGTCCCTGGCGGTCCCTGGCGCAGTCAAACTTATAGAAAAGCCATCAGACTTGGTGGTTTCCAGGCACTGGGGGGAGTGGGGAATAATTTGTTGTTAATAGCTACAGGTTTTACTTTTGTAAATTGAAAAATGATTTGTGAGTGGATGGAAGTGACATGTCAGAGAGGGAACATTTTTCCTCTACTTTATAATTAAATTGATGTGAGACAGATTAACAGGAGGAAAACCAAATATAATGCTGCATATACAAGGGCTCCTTGAGAGTAGGAGGCCCACAGGCAGGCAGACAGTGGAGGCTCATATGCTGCCCTAAGGTCAGGGGGAGGGGAGGGGCCTGGGACTTTCCAGGGAAGGAAGACAGTTCACAGGGAGGTGGGAAGAACAAATGTTTGCCTACCCAATGTTTGCCATGCCAGGCGGGGAAGTCTTTCTAGTATAAATAAATAGAGGCTGCCTTTGGTAAGAGCTCTCCTCCTCCCTATCCCAATTCTCTTAAGCACTTGGAGGGCAGAGGAGGTTTAAAATATTTCCTGAATGTTCTACGTCTTAAAAATAACCAGTTAAATTAACACATATGCCAAAGACGCATATTTGGGGGTGGAGTGGGGGAGTTTTTGTTCCCCTTCAGTCCTGCCTTTGAAACTTTCCCGGGAAGCCTCCGTGCCGAAGTTAAGCAGGTAGGTTGCTCCATCTCAAGGACCCCGTCTCCTGGTCCTGACAATAGGCCAGTTTAGGGCGCAGGTATGCAGCGGGGTTCCAAAAATGAGGACTATGGCTAACGCTATCGGGTGTTTCCTGCAGCGTTCCTGTGGAAACACAGGCTAATGCTGGGAGAAGACTGTGCACCAGTCCGAGTCTGGAGTCAGCCAGTGGAGACGATGCCCAGCTGTCCGGCTCCAGCGTGTGTAGATGGAGAGAGGGCAGGCAAGGGCCATGCCCGCAGCTGCTCTTAGTTTGCAGTGTGACTGTCCCTAGACTCAAGGATTGACCATACATGTGCTGGGTTGACTTCTCTGAAGTTTATTTATATCAAGTTGTCCAGGTTCAGCTTCCCGTGGCTTCAGGAAAAGGGCAGTGTTTAGTTCTCCAGGATTCCAAGGCTGAGGAGTGAGAGTGGAAATTGGAAACATGCGTTTGGAGAGTTGTAGTCAAAAGTTGGGGGAAACGAGACAGATTAAACCGTACATTAGACATGTACTGTACAAAAGAAAGGTTCAAACAGAGAATCATTTGTGGTTCTGGGATAAATTAACTCAACTTACATTGTATCTAATGGGAAAATTGATTCGGTTTTTTAAAAAATAAATTGCTATTCCAACAGCCTTCCAGAATTATTTCAGTTTGAGAACCGAGGTTCTACTGCATTAGCATGTATACCTGTTAGAAATAAGGCAGAGCCCCCTGGTAGAATAACTCAGAGGTCCTGGTAGAACACAAATCATACTTGGGAGCCAGGCAGCAAGGCGAACATCTTTATTTCTATGCAGAACGGTGCGCACATGAGGTCTGGAAGTCTGTGCACACCAATCAGGTGGGCTGCTAGGCTCTGTAATCCCTGCGGCAACTCTTGATTGGAGCTCAGGCACACAGTCTTTCTTGATTGGCTAATTCAAAGGAGGGCATTGACCTTTGCTGTTTCAAAATGGTGGCACCCAGGGGGGCTTTATTATGCCATCGCGGGCACTGTGGATTTCTGTTGAAAAGAGACCAGGAAATTCAGTGTGGGCTCTTACCTGCACCCAGGCCCCCACACACTCTAGAGGCGATGCTCCAATGTGAGGCTTCTGATCCTAGATTCTCCCATTGGCCTTCCCTCTCCTGTCAGCCTTGGTGCAACTTCCTGCCATCATCATAGACCCCATCATGGCCACCTGCCCTCAGCCCCTCCACAGGCAGCTCCCCTAACTCCAGGGCTCCCCGCCCACTTGTACCAGCAGGAGGTGTGTGCTGACAGAGCTTGCAGGCTTACAGGGGATATCTGCTCAGGAGTGCTCTGCACTGTGTGGACCAGTTTGTGGGTGAAAGAAAAAAAAGGGGGGGGGGGGTTTCATCTGCTCTCAGCGGAGCAAAGACCACCATCTGCCACCAGAGGGCACCACTTAACACACACCCTCCCAGAAGTGCAGGTAGGTGGAGAACCCTCTCAGTAGCCCAGACCAGACTCTGAAAACTTCAGGGTTCAGGTGTTTCTCCTCTTAAGAGGGTGAAGTAGGGGGAAAAGTTCCTTCTAGAGAGGAATGTGCCTTCCGTTGTGGCCTGTTGGCCCATCTTCCTTCTCTGGGGAATTTCTCTAGCGTAGTTTCACTTTGCAGGAAGAAGTAATTGAGGGCTATCATGACTATAGAAAGGCAGGGGCTTGGGCAATTCAGCTTGTTTACCGGTTCATCATCAGCCTAGCCAACAACTGTTGCGCCCCAAACTCTCTCCCACCCCCAACAGGTTCAGGAGGGTGGCAGAGAGGTCTGGCCTCAACTGCACAAGTGGCCTGGTGGCAGAGGCCTAATGCCTGGTGCTGCCTCTTCCTTTCAACCCACAGGAAGAACCAAAGTGAAGAGTTTCCAAAGAGAGAGCAAGAGACTTACAATTTAAGCTGCCGTGGCCTGACAATTACTTGGAGGCTGAAGGGGACAAACAATAAATAGGTGGTTAATACTGGTGCCACTGGACGGGGAGATGACAGCAGAAACGGTGGTCAGAAATGCCTCCCAGACCCACACTCGCTTACTTCCTGCTCCCAAGCAAGCCTCCCTGAGCTGTGGTGCCCAGATGCTCACCCACCGTCCCAGGTAACTGTGGATAAAAAGAGGGATGGGGAGGGCAGAGGAGACATCCTGCCAGAACCTCTAGAGAGCCAGAAGGATGTGTCTGACAAAGGACATATAGTTCACCTCAGCCCCCAGAAGCAAAACCATTACTAGCCATGTCCTATTTCACCAGGAGAGTGAAAACTAGTGTTTAGTGAGGCCTACTGTGTGCCAAGCTCTGGCTTCAGTGCTTTATGAGGGAGGCATCCTTAGCTTCCCTTTTGCTAAGTGAGAGGACAGCTCAGAGAGCTTAAGCACCTTGCCCAAGCCTGTCCCGGTAGCAAGCGATCAAAAACAAAATGGTACCCAGTTGGGTCTGGGTGTGTCAGCATCCCCTGTCCTCCCAAGGCCAGGGCCAACGTCGGGCTGCCCTGCAAAGGCTCCCAGGAGCTCTGCCATCCTGAGGTCAGTGTGGCAGGTGGCAGGGACTCACCCTGCAGCGTGATGGGCCACGGGAAGCTGGGTAGGGAAGCACCCTGGCCCTTGCCCCCACTGCTCAAGTGCCAAGGCCCCTCCCCACTCAGCAGACTGGTCTGCTTTCCCTGACTGGTCTCCCCTTCTACTGACCGTGCAAACCACACCCTCCTTCACTGATCCAGTCCCTGCTGCACTCCATGCACTGGGAACAGTGCTGAGGATACACAAAGGGACAGGTCACAGTCCCAAGCTTATGGTTTGGGGGAAAGAGTGGGCGGAATGACAGAGACGGACATGTGAGTACAGTTATAACTGGACATATTCATAGCTTGCACAGAGCTGTAAAAAGTCCATTAGGTCAAGGTGGGGTGGGCATTCAGGTACTTGTCAGTAGGGAAGATGCCCTAAGGAGCCACATTGAAGCAGAGCACTGAAGGGCAGTTAGGGGTTGGCTGGGTGAGGTGGCAAAGAGTCCTTTCAGCAACAGGACAGCAGATGCACAAGGGTGCTGGCCGGAAGGAGCCTGGAGTGAGCAGGGGAGGCTGACGAAGGGTCTTCATGGGTGAGGTGGGAGGCCAGGAGGTGGGATGGCAGGACGGGAGGATTCTGCTCCTCCAGCTGGGGGGACTGGAGCGCTATTAAGCCTGATGCCTTTTGGGTTTTTAAGGAAGGAGTAGATGCTATTAGATTTGCTTTTGGAAAGGTCACTGTGGCAGTGGGTGGGTGTGAGGGGGTGAGGGGTGAGGAGTCAGGTGGTCTAGTCCAAGGCAGTGGTTTCAGGAAGGGGAGGCCTTGTGCACTGGGGGGATATTGAGGAAGGGAGGGAAGAATGGAGATCACATAGATGCACCGTGCCTGGTGGATGGAGATAGGGAACCCTGGGTGGGCATGATGGGGCCTATGGGCCCTGCTGCCTCCTCGCTGGAACTCAGACCCTCTGTCCTTCCTGCTGATTGCTCAGCCTCCCAGGTTCTCCACGTTTAACTCACTTTTCCTTTCTGCTTCTTGGGCACACGTTGGTAACAGGGAGTCTGGAAGCATTTCACCTTAAGGATCTCATCAAAACGCTGTGAAAACAAAAGGGTGAAGAGAAGCACCAATGAGTCAAGTAAGAGTGGGAAGGCGGGGGCCCAGACAAGAGGGTGAAAGCCAGGCAGGCAGGGACAGACAGAGTAGGCAAGAGGGAGAAGTGACAGAGATGAGGACGAAAGAGAGAGGAGCTCATATTTGCTGCGGGCCAACTGTGTGCTTTTCCCATTTCGGGAGCACATTCAAATACCAAAAGTGGAAATAACATCTCTAATCCAGGCGCCTGGGGCCCTGTGGCAATGTGGGCCAGGCCTCCCCCAAACTTCCCATTTTTTAGAAAACCTGAGACATTCAGATTTCCATGTGATATCACGTGACCTGGAAAATGTTTGGTAACATGCACCTAAAATTTACCACCGTCACCATTTTCACGAGCACAGTGGAGGGCCATTCAGGGCCTTCACCCTGTGGTGCAGCCATCACCAGCACTCAGCTCCACAACGCACACCGGCTCCTGCCCCTGTACATGTTGGCACCACATTCAAACTTGGAAAACGCAGAGAGAGTCCAGTAGAACCTGGGGTGGTCCATGGGGGCCATTTTGTGACCTCTGACATGTGTCACCTCATTTTGCCCACACAGCACCTCCTGGGGAGGCTGTGACTAGGCCCCTTACACAGACGAGGAAACTGAGGCTGGGAGAGGCAGACTCACTAGTCTGATATCCCACAGCTGGTGACAATGGATCTCATGGAACCACATGGCCTTCTAACTAGGGTGGGAGTAGTGACAGACAAGAGGGGGAGGAGTCTGGCTGAGGCAGGTGCTCTGGACAGAAATGGTGCCATAAGAAGGATGGGGCAGGGATAGCCAGAGGTATGTCCTCTCCCCAGAGTCACCTGGGTGAGAGATTAGCTGGAAATTTGGCTCCTCCCAACAGGGCTTAGGCATAGCAGACTGGCTCCTGCACCCAGCCCCTGGGACAGGTGCCATTTGGACAATCTCACCTGGAGGCTGATGTCTATGTGCTCCACGGGGCCGGTGACAGAGATGTAGTTCGCGAGGTGGAGGGGCACGCGGTGTTCATAGTCCAAAAAGTGATCTCCATTCACTGTCACCTGTCAACAGGAGCACATAGTCCAGGGCGGGGAGCACACCTGAGCGCTAGGACCCCTGCTTCTAGAAATGAAGGCCTGTCCGGTTTTCACCTCCATCCCCTGTAGGTGGGGGACCAACCTTCGGAGCTGCTCCAGGTAAGGGACACACACGTAATCCCAAATGCAGCCAAACCCAGTCACCACTTGGCTCTAGTTTTGGCTTCTGAGTTCCTGTTTGATTACTGCTCTAGATGTGTCTTCCTCAGCTCACCCAGGTGCCATTTCAATGTGTGCATTTCAATGGGCATAAAGGGCTCATGGGAGCAGCGGAGAGGGGGCCTCAGGTTGCACCCTGAGGGCCTGGGAGCGCCCTTCACACAGAGAAGCACAGACACAGCCATCCTAAAGTATGGTAGCAAACATACTCAGGTACAAACTTCTACTTGAATTTTAACCCCGCTATTCTGGCTTCTGCAGGCACTTACTTGCTTAAACAATAGGGCAGTTACATCAGCTTCCAGACTGAGACTTGGGGATTCACAAAGGTAATTTTCCTGTGCCTGTGGACCAGGACTACAGGAGACTCAGTAGCTCCAGGAGTAGAAACTGTAGATAACCTTCATAGCAGGGGTCCTCAAACTTTTTATTTTTATTTATTTATTTATTTTTATTAATACAGAGAGGAAGAGAGAGAAATAGAGAGTTAGAAACATAGATGAGAGAGAATCATCGATCAGCTGCCTCTTGCACACCCCCTACTGGTGGTACATGTACAAGCAAGGTACATGCCCTTGACCGGAATTGAACCTGGGACCTTCCAGTCTGCAGGCCGACGCTCTATCCATTGAGCAAAACCGGTCTTGGCGGTCCTCAAACTTTTTAAACATGGGGTCAGTTCACTGTCCCTCAGACCGTTGGAGGGCAGGACCATAGTTTTTTTTTTTTTAAACAACTATGAACAAATTCCTATGCACACTGCACATATCTTATTTTGAAGTAAAAAGACAAAACGGCAAAAACACCTGCATGTGGCCCGTGGGCCATAGTTTGAGGACGCCTGCTTTAGAGATTGCTAACTCTGCTTCATTCTGCCTCTGTAAAACTGCTTTCCCAAGACAGGGCCACATTCCAATGTCCAGCAGGATGTGGCTGGGAGTGGCCCTGCATTTAGAATTTAGAACAAAGAAAAATTTTTGTGGTTTGGACCTTTCAAAGGACTGCCTACACCTGGAACTATGCGGTCATGAGGGTGACCACCTGCGTGTGGTGCTCTGGCGGCCGTCCTGGCCAGATCAATAAATCCTTGCCGGCTGTTTTAATCAATCAGCAGCCTCCGGTGGTCTTATTCTGACTCCAGGGTTCTGCGCCACCACAACAATCCCTCTCCCCCCGCTCCGCAGCCCTGCTCTGCCTGCAAGAGCAGTGACTCCTCCCCGCAGCCCTGAGCCACCCCTGGGCCTGCAGAAGGGCTGCCGCGGCATCACCACACACAGGTGCTGTCAAGGCCCTGGAGCGGACCAGGCTGCAGCCGAGGATGGAAGTCACCTGGACCCGTGGCCAAAGAGCAGGTGGGGACTTATCAGCTCTTATTTCCCGGTAACGGAGGCAACAGGTGCTCTGCAGTGCAGGTGAAGAGTGTAAAGTCCTGTGTTCTGTATAATGGCATTGCTTGGGTAATTAGTTAAGGGCGTTTCTCCTTGTCTGAAAGTGATGAGGGCAGTGCTAGAACGCTGGGAACCACCGAGAATGGTAAGACCTATGACCCATGCTCTGTTCACTGTGACTGGTTTATTCCGAGTCAAGAAGGCACATTCTAACCTGGCTGGCAGTCCCATGGGACCTGGGGACTTGCCTGGAAATGCAGCCCATCCTCCCCAGCTGGAGCGGCCTATTGTCACGGAAAGATGAACACCTTCCTTGCAGAAACCAGAGCTACAGCCCTTTGAGGATCCCCAGCACTTTTGCACACCTGCAGGCCTTCGAGATCTCCAGCCTGCTTACCTGTGAACTGCCCGTTTGGCACCCCCTTTGGCTATTTCCCCGGGAATCCTTTGTCCTTTTACCCAATAGAAGCAGCTGCTTATGGGGTGCAGAGCAGATGTTTGGGGATGACCTGCTGCTCTCCCCACACTGCTGGAGGAGATGGAATAAACGCTCATTATAATTCAGCACTGTCTCTGCTGAACTGGCTCAGGTAGTGACAGGCAGTGAGGATGCACTGGTTGTCTGTTTACAATAGGGCAGGGGGACGGGCAGGGGGAGGGAGGGAGGAGAATCCTGCTCACCTGGAAATGGGAGATCTCCACCAGGATGCGGATCTCAAAGGGCTTCTCTATCGGGATGGGATTTCTCATCCTCTTCTCTTCATCCCCCCAGAGCCCTTTCTGCCTGGTGTTACAGATCACATACCCCTCCTCTTCAAACCGAGGGCTGAAGTGAAAGGCAATGTCATCGTCACTGAATCCCATATGTAAGTTCACAGCAAACCTAGGTGGACGGAAATCAGTGTTCTGGTTTATTCCAATGGTACGAGCAGGAGGGCCCGGGGTCTCTGACTTCCGTGTGTGTCTGCTAACTTGCCTCCAACCTGTGAGACAGGTGTGCACCCATCCCACCTTGCTGCCTTCCTTTTTGTTTACCTAACTTGCTCTTATTGTGCTTTGTGTAATTATTGCATGTTGCCCTTTCCAGCGTGACTTGCCAGAAATAAGCAGGAACTGGGTAAAGAACAATGTGGAATCTAGCACATGGGTGGGCACACTTTTTGACTCGAGGGCCACAATGGGTTCGGAGGGCCGGAACAAAAGCAACCTGACCATGCTGGCACTCTCATCTTGGGCTGCTGGTGAAGGAGCGGAGGGGAGAGCAAGAGAACCCTCTGCTCTTTCTGCTCCACGGGCCAGATAGAACAGCTGAAAGTGCCGGATCCGGCCAGTGGGCCATAGTTTGCTCATGGCTGCTCTAGCCTCAGGAAGCATAGGTATTGGAAACTGATCTCACATTTGCATGAAGATGCAAATCCAGGAATAGGCTCAGAAGCAAGAGCATCTCATGCCCAGTGGGCACTGGTTAGAGGCCAGCTCACAGCTGCTCAGTTGGGAAGCAAGAGAACAAATGGAGAGAACATGTGACATTTTGGGGGTTTACCTGCAAAGATGGTGTTTAACAGGGGAGGCATGGGATGGATATGGGCTCTCCAGGCATGCAAACTTCCGGGATGTGTGTCTGTCCCTCATTGGAGGCTGGTGTGTGTCCCACAATGAGGTGTGGAGTGGTGCCCTAATGTCCATAGGCCTGGATCTTGACCCCAGTTGGTACCATTTGTCATGGAGGGTGGAGGCAATGACTCCAAACTACGGTCTCATTTAACCCAGGAAAGGGGGTGACTCCCTTCTTTGGGGTGATTACTCAGGCAGTGTATAGCAAGCCCCCACATTAGAGGATATTCATTCTTGTCTTTCTCCTCAGAAGGAAATCCTCACCCTCAAAACTTCCTTTGGGTTCTGGAGGGAGGAATTAAAACAAAAGAACCTTCCAGGCCAGGCGGTGCGCTCAGTGGTTGAGCATCATTCTATGAACCAAGAGGTCATGGTTCAGTTCCTGGCTGGGATTCAGGTCAGGTTGCCGGCTCAGTTCCCAGCAGGAAGCCATCCAATGAATGATTCTCTCACATCATTGATTTTCTGTCTCTATCTCCCTCTTCCTTCATCTCTGAAATGAATAAAAATATACTTAAAAGAAAAAAAAGTCTTAGCTTCTTTGGCTCAGTGGATAGAACATCCAACCACTGCCGAAACCGGTTTGGCTCAGTGGTAGAGCGTCGGTCTGCGGACTGAAAGGTCCTGGGTTCAATTCCGGTCAAGGGCATGTACATTGGTTGTGGGCACATCTCCGGTAGGGGGTGTGCAAGAGGCAGCTGGTCGATGTTTCTCTCTCATCGATGTTTCTAGCTCTCTATCTCTCTCCCTTCCTCTCTGTAAAATATCAATTATATATATATATATATATATATATATATATATATATATATGGAACATCCAACCACTGACCAAAGGGTGAGGGTTTGATTCTGGACAAGAGAACGTGCCTCTGTTATAGACTTGATCTTTGGACCTGATTGGGGAGTGTGAGGGAGGCAACCAATCCATGTGTCTTTCTCACATGGATGTTTCTCCTTCTCTGACTCTCCCTTTTCCTTCTCTCTCTCTAAAAATCATTGGAAAAAATGTCCTTGCACAAAGATTAACAACAACAAAAAAATTTAGAAAAGAAAAAAAAAAGCACTTTCTAAGGAGCCAGGCTCACAAAAGGGCCACAATACATGTTTGTTTGGCCTTTTCCCAGACGCAAGGCCTAGAACCAGCCCAATCCTAGGTTCTCCCCGAGGCACCACTGACCACTCCAACCTTCTCTGACCTGAGCATGATGTGGTTCACAGCCTGTTCTTGGGGTCACTCTGTTGTCCCAACTAACACACAGCACCCAGGGAAGGCCCCCACTTTCCTGTCTTCTGCTTCCCCCACAGGGCCAGGCACTGTACCAAGCCCAGAGGTGGCCCATTAGACATTCTATTCCATTCCTGCAGAGCCCATTTGGTGTGTCTGTGGAGGAGGCCGAGCTCTGGGGGCCTCCTCAATACCAGCTCCCTCTGGGGGCCCTCAGCCAGTCTGAGGACACAAAAAGGAAAGGAGGCTGTCAGTTACTCTGGAAAGAGAAAACCGAGCCCACATTCCTCTGTACATGGAGGCTATCGTTTCTGAAATGTCTCTGGATGCATCTGTCCCTCCGTGGTCATCCAGCTCCATTTCTCTGGTCCCAGGGATGAGAGTGCAAAAGCACCCATGGGAAGAAGTGGGGGCAGTAGGACAGGAGGCAGGCAGAGGGACAAGGAGAGAAAAGGAATGGAGGTGAGGTGAGGGCTCAGCTTCCCCAGTGGCAGGGTTTAGGGCCATCTGGGAGCCTCACCCTCCATGGCGTCACCTGGAGGCACTCAGGGCTCAGGGAGGTGTCACAGGGTGAGCATGCCTACGCCCACCTGGCAGGGAATGCGATGGTGGAGAAAGTCCACTAGAATCTTCAAGCCGAGATGAGATAGAGCCGGGCCTGGGATATAAAGGGGTCCAGAAGGTCCCCAGGCTCCGTGCGAGGTGATGAAAGGACCACTGGGGACCAAAGACATCTGGGCTTGAGACAGAGTTCCACGAGAGGGCCGTGTGTGCAGAAGGGCTTCTGTGGGCACCGTGGGCTTCAACAGGCAGCCACCAGGTGGGAGGGCCCCACCCAAATCAGGCAAGAGCCCCTCACCTCCTCACCCCCCGGACCTCAGCTCAGGCAGCCAGGGCTGGGCCAGCATTAGAGGGTGCTCGGCCTCTGAGAAGATGGGAAAGTCTTCCCTGAGCCCCAAAGTCCCCTCTTGGGTGGGACACAGTGCCAAGGAGATGTTTGGATTTTGAATTGCCTTAGTGTTTTCTAGGAATGAACTTGAAACAGAAAGAGATGGAATTACATATGATGCCAAGTTTCAATATTTCCACATCAGCCAAACAAGGGCTATGGCGTAAGTGAAGGCTGTCATAAGAACTAAAGGAGGCATTGCTTTTGTATCTCTGGGTCTTGTGTGCAAAGTTCAATCCTAGCCCATAAAGATCTACCCCTGGGCTGGCCAGAGACCGTGAGTTCCTGCTCTGCCTGTGTCTATGGCGAGTCTACATTAATGGTGTCCAGATGCTATTGGCAAAGGACAGGGGTGCCATGCAGTGTTGGCAGGGACCAGGTCCTACTCTTCAGCGTCCCCTTGGACACAGCTTGGACAGTGCTGGGTAAGGTGACCAGATTTTAACATTGGTAAAGCGGGACACCATTGACGCGTGAGGTTGGGGGTTCTTGATTAGAAATTTGGTCTATATGGAGTAACAAAAATTTTCATAGAACGCAAAAATAGCATTGTAATATATTTTTTTAAATAGTTTCTACAGAAGTATAATCAACAAATATAATAAATAAATAAAAATTATGTATAGTTGTAAATGTCACTTTCAAGGCTGGCGCTAGACTTTTTGCCACCTCTATAAAATGTAAATAATATGAGTACTGTCTGCTAAATTCAAGAAAATTTATGTATTTATAAAATAAGTAAATAAATTACTTACCTAAATTATCTGAATAGCTGATTTGCAATGACATCACTTGTTTAACTAGCTTACTAGCACGTAGTACGATGTGTCTCGTCTGAGAGACAGTTACAGAATGTTTTCCCGTTGCCAATCCCCAAAAATGCCATTGTTCATTAAGTCCAAACAATGGTGGTCGAATTCTAAGAACTGATTAACAATGCGAACTTTGATAATCAGTTCTCAATAATCAGTTCTCAACAATCAGTTCTCAACAATTATTTGTTATTATTAAAGTTTAACATTATAAAATTAACAAATATAATATAAAACTCATATCCTGGCCAAATAGCCACATGATGGCCCGAAACCGTATATACCCTTCCTGTTCTCCCCCTGTTCCTTAGCTTGTCATGCATTCTTTCAAAAAATTGGCACTTTTTTAAAATGCCATGGGACACGGACAAGTTGTTAAAAATTGGGACTGTCCGTCCAAAAGCGGGACGTCTGGTCACCTTAATGTTGGGGGAACCAGCCTGGGCTGACAGGGGCCATGGTTTGCTAAGGGGCTAGACTAGGGGAAACAATAGTTCCAGGTACCTGGTTCCTTTGGACTTAAGAAAAGTTCCTTTGATAGTGATCACAAGTCCATCCTTGAGACCCCCTTCGATGGCGTGTGCCTGCAGGGAGAAGACGGCAGTCAGTTAGGGTCCTGTCCCATCCCTCTGGCACTTGCTAATGGCCCCCAGACTCCTAATCATGCTCCTCACTTCCAAAGCCCCACCGAGTGTCAGGCACCGATCAAACACCCTAGACATGCTACCTCCATCCTCACCCCAATCCTGGGAGGTGGCTCAAGGATTATCCCTAATTTACAGCTGTTGGAACTGAGGCCCAGACAGGGAAAAGCAGCACGCCTGAGGCCGCCTCGCCAGGAAACGGCTGGACCCAGGGAGGCCATCTCCTAAGTCAGTGCCCAGGCCTGGCTGCTGAGCTCCCCTTTCATCCCAACAGAGCCCCACTCCTCCAGTGCTGCCCAGGGCCTCCTGCCCTCACACCCAGGACAGGCCAGGCGCCCAGAGGGAGCTCAGCGCCATCTGTGCAATGCCCCACTGCGGTGACCATCAGCCCTGGGTCCTGAGAGGCCGGTGAGACCGGCCTGGGGCAGAGGGTGCGTCCGGATTGCCCCATTGGGCATGTCAGACCCCCATCCTCCCTCTGCCACCCCAGTCTGGTTTCCTAGGAGACCCAGAGCGGCTTCCCTGGCAAGGCAGCCAGTCAGCCCTGCAGCATCGCCTGTGCCCACAGCCTGGGAACTCACTGCGGACACGAAGGAATCCGAGCTGCTGCTGGCCCCCATTTCTCCACCACCTCTGTGGTCACGGCTGCTCCTCACACAGCCAGGCAGGTCTCCGCACTGGGGAGAACTTTACTGTGAAACCGAAAACTAAGCTGTTTGGCAGTTATTCCATGGGGAGGAGCCAGGAGCAAGAGGAAGTGGATTTAGAGAAAGAGAAATTGCTGGGGGAGAAGGGGCCAGGATGGGACTCAGGGGCAGGTAAATAGACACTCCCACTCCACGGACTTTTCCTTCCTCTCTGAGTCATTTTCGGTTCATGTACAGGTTCCCAGAGTCTGGCCACTGACATGACAGCGAGTTTCAGAGGCTGCTGCCCGTGGGTGTGTGGCTGTGTCTCCTGATGGCTGTGTGGCTTGAGCATGCTCAGTCACAATGTCCAGAAATGTCCTGGCTACTCGACAGGGCCACAGTGGGGGGAGATGGGGTGCTGGAAGGCCTGGTTATACTCACTTTGTACACAGAGAAACTGAAGCTAAGAGACATGTCCAAGGTCACAGGGCTCATTAGTAGCCGCCTGACATCTGTGAGGGCAGTTAGATTCACACATAGGTACTTCTCTCCTTTAAAATTCTGTTCCTCATATCAATGCGTCATCATGGAGAAAGGTGTTTCACAAATAGAAAACCTCTGATGGATGTTATAATGTCCGTTATGTGGTGCCCAGGGAGCTTCTGAGTGCCCTCTCAGTGAATTTAACATCTTTCTTCACTCTTCCCTCTCCTCCTCTCTCCCTTTTCTTTGTCTGTTTTAGAATATGGAGAGGAGCCCTGGCTGGTTTTTGCTCAGTGGTTAGAGCATCAGCCCTCAGAGCTAAGGGTCTCAGGTTCCATTCCTAGTCAAGGGCAGGCACCTATATTGCAGGTTCAATCCCCAGCTCCAGTTGGGGTGTGTGCGGAGGCAACCAACTAATGTTTCTCTCTCACACATCACCTCCTTCCCTTTCAATGTGTCTGAAAATCAACAGGGGGGGGGGGCGGAAATCCTTGTGTGAAGACTAAAAACATGCACACACAAAAGAAATGAACAAACAAACACAAAAACAAAGAAGAGAAGGCTATTCCAACTGGTGTGGAGGTCAGGGTAACATTAAATAAACTGCCTTTAACTGGATTCAGCATCAAGTTATGGGAAATGATTAAACAGAGATGAGCAAGGCAGGCTGGGTCCAAGGAGCATGTTGGGAAGTACAGCAGGCGGACAATAAACTTACCTGAAGCCAAGCAGGTGGCTGCTATGTGCTAGAGAGAAAACCAATGAGTCAAGACTGAATGAACAGTTAAAGGTCACATAGGTGCCACATTGGTAGAAGGTGCCCGAGGTCATGTTACAAAAAAGAGAGAGAGAGAGGGAGTGAGAGAGAGAGAGAGAGAGAGATCCAAGCAACACTTAGAGAGATGGAGTTACATTCATTATTATTATTATTACCATCATTATTATTATACACAGGCCCAGAGGAAAATGTTTCTTAAATTCTGGGCCCCGTCACACAGGAAATTACCTATATTCATATCTTTTTACCTTCTTTGTCTCCCAGATATGGGGTTTTCTGGTCCCCTGTGTAAGTTCGTAAAGATCCCCTCTGTGCTGGGGCTTTGAGACCGCAACCAAAGGCTTGGCCTGGTGCCAGCACTGATAACTTCATCTGGGGAAGGTTTAATGGCCTCTCTGCACTGGGAGTCGTCTTATTTTCCTTATTATTTAAGCAAGCAAGCATTTATAGAAGCCAAAATATCAGGGTTAAACAGCAGATTTTGTATAAGATGGATGCTTCAGTCACATATAGATCCATTCCCCTCTTCCTTCTTGAGCCTTGTCTAGATGCACTAGAATTTGCAAAGACTGACTTCTTTCGGATGCTCCTATAAACCGAGGTCGCCTGTCCCACTGGCCCACGCTCCATCCCCATTATATCCCTGGGTCAACTGGAATTTAACCAGTTTAAGGTGCAGACAGCACAGTTGGAGCAGAAAGGAGGGCAAGCACGGGAAACTCTTTGCTCTCCTCTCCAGCAGCGGGGACACCAGGGACAGGGCCATCACTGATGGGGACATGGATCCAGGGTGACTCTCATTCCTTGTAGATTGGAGTGTGAAATAGCACAACTTTGGAAAACAACTCAAGAGAGATGAGAACAGACATTCACGACAGCTTCACCCCCATAGCTCCAAACAGGAAGCCACACAAGCGTGCACCAGCAGGAGGAAGAAGGAACAGGTGGTGGTGCTGGTACCATGGATGCGCCCCAGCAACCACAAGGAGCTGTGGCACAGGAAGCCTCAGTGACCTCAGATTGGACACTGAAGCTGGCAGGGCATGAGGGAGTCTTCTGGGAGCTGAAAACTGACAGGGTTTGTCTGATGACGTGGGCTTTGAAAGAATTCCCAACTAAGAGAACAGATACAGTGAGGACATGTATTTCACTTTCCAAGGGCGGAGAGGACCAGGTATTATTGTTAGTCAATACAGGGAAGGGAACAAAGAGTGGCTTCTGCTTCTAAAGAGCAAGCAATTGCAGTTGCTAAGCAACGAGGAGGTGGGGGGGGGGGCGGGTTGTGTTGAAGTTGAGCTTAAAAAGCCACAGTTTGTTTGCTTTCCAGGAGACAGTCTGTCAGATGTCCCAAGGAGGTGACTAATCAGGTTTAGAGCAGATGTCATAGAGTTCAAAAGAGGCTCCTCGGAAAGGGGAGGAGGGTTGGGAACTTTCCACCAACTAGAGACTCTTTGTGGTGAATTATCTCTGAATTGTGGATGCAGCCTGTAGGCGGAGGATGCAAGAATGTAGTTTGAGAGCAGCTTACCTTGTGCCACAGATTGAACAGAGGAGCCAACAACCTTGGGGTTTAATAAGCAGGTGTTTCTCAGAAATCCTGGAAGGCCACAGCAAAGAAAAAGAGGGACTACTTTTCTGTCCTTAGAGAAGTGCGCTGGAACTCGTTCCTGGCTGGTGGTCCTGTTACAGAATTTACCAGGCGACAGAAAAGTACACAGGAGACTTGGAGACATAGGAAAAAAGCATTTATTGTCAGATGTTTCCCATGTACCAGTACAATGGCTCAGGGGAGAATGTTTCTCTCCAAATCCTGAGCAAACCAATATGGAGGAAGCTTTCTCTTTATACCCTTTTGATTTCTTTGTCCCACAAATATGGATTGGACCTTTGGTCCTTTCATGGGATTTGCAAAAAAGCCCCGTGTGTTGAGATGGAAGCCATGAGACCACACCTGAAGGCCTGGCCTCCCACTAGCACTGATAACCCCTCCGAGGGTTGTGAATTTGTTCATGGTTTATGGCCTCTGTAAAATGGAAGTACTTAGGTAAACAGGTCTTGCAAGACCAGACAATGGAGGAAGGGGCAGGGACTAGACTATAAGCTAACAGGAATGCGCATTAGGTTACAAGCACACATTCAGATGGCTAGCCCTCAAAATGTCTTCTTTTCCTCATCAGTCACACAGCTGTTTCACCTGTGTAAAAACTCATCCAGCAAACTAGCACCTGTGCATGTTACTCTTCAAAAACACTATCTCAGTAAAGCACTAAGGTAACCCCCAAGATCCTAGAGCCCTCGGTGTCCCAGGGAGACTCAGGGGCACCTAGAGTTCTGGCAAACAGTCACAGAGGCCCCACCTGGCGCTTTGGAGGTGAGTCACAGGGAGTCCAACCCACATAGGAGAGCTCTAGGCCCTTTGCTCCCACTCTGTAGGGGTGGGCGTTGTCAGCCTCATGAAGACAGGAGGGAGGCATCCTCCGGAGGAAGTGCCAGGGCACGGTTGACCTCAGCAGCTCCACCTGGTCACCTTGCAGTCATCGGGACCCATTTCCAGGCACCCAGCTCCAGTCTTAAGGAGGCAAGGGGCAGCCCTAGGCAAAGTTCCTTCTCAGAGCTCTGTCATTCAAAATGCAGACACTGGTCAAGGCTGTGTCTTTGTTTTCTGCTCCTTAGACCTGAAGAGTTCTTCAGGATGTGAGTCTGCCACTTTACACACACTGGGTGGCCACTATCAAAAGAGCAGAAAATGACAAGTGTTGGAGAGGATGTGGAGCCACAGTGCTTGTGTGCTGTCAGTGGGCACGTGACATGGGGAGGGGCTGCTATGAACAATGCAGTAGAAGTGCCTGGTGTTAGCTTTTTGATTTTCAAAGATATTTTATGTCCTAGAAACATATTGCCAGCCATGTCACAGCTTCTAGCTAAACACTTAGACAAGCACCCAGACTGCCCCCACCCATTAAGTTCCCCTTGTAGAAAGCTCAGAGTAACCTAGATAACTGACCTTATGAATGACCCCACTTTTACCTTCCTGCACTCTAATTCTGGCCTAACCACCCTGCTTTGGACCTCAATAAAGGCAGGATCCTAATCCCAGATATCTCTCTCTCTCTCTCTCTCTCTCTCTCTCTCTCTCTCTCTCTTCCTGGGACCTTTCTGTGTGGCTTCCAGGGCTTGTCAGTAATAAACCTGTGCTTTCAGTGTACCCTGATGGTTGCTGCTGAGGTGCATCTTGCAGTCACAATCAGAGCCACAAGGGTGGTTTTGTCACCACATTGGCTCTGATCAGGGAACTGTCTGTGGGGCCTCAGAGCAGGTAGGATGGGCCCAGGTGAGTGCCCCAGGCCTTACTAGCCATTAGATTGAGACTAACCAACAAAACAGCATGGCATTCCTTCAAAAAACTAAACATAGAATTACCCCTTGATCCAGCAATTCTGCTTCTGTATATATACTCTAAAGAACTGAAAACAGCAACTTGAAGAGATATTTGTACACCCATGTTTACAGTGGCATTATTCACAAAAGCCAAGAGATGAATGGAATAACAAAATGTATAGATATAGAATGGAATTACTCCTTAAAAAGAAAAGAAAAAATCTTGTAATTCATTAACATTTACTTTACATGAATCAAAGAATACATTAAAAAAACCATCTAGCCCTAGCCAGTTTGGCTCAGCAGATAGAGCGTTGTCCCTCATATTGAGGGGTCCCAGGTTTGATTCTGGTCATGGGTACATATCCCAGTTGCTGGCTTAATGCCTGGCCTGGTTGGCACACATGTGGGAAGCAACCAATAATTGTGTCTCTCTCACATCAATGTTTCTCTCTCTGTGTCTCTCCCCTTCCCTTCTATTCATTCTAAAAAAGATACTGATTCTATGGCATTACAAATATTGAGAGTGGGAATCAAAATGACCACCTGCTAAGCTGGCCAGCTCAAGAAAGGCCTGTGTGGAAGCCTTGCAAACTCAGAGACCTAAAATAGCCACAAAGAATGGTCTGAATTTAACATTAATAAAATTAAAAATCAGTTTATGATGACGGTCCTGTCTTAGGCTGGCATCTCACCTGGGAAGATCAACAATTTATTTGGACTCTAATTCCTCAGGGATATACAGAAAGTCCCACCTATTTCTCCTAGATATTAAAAGCTCATTTAAATTTCCTAGAGTTCCCACTCTAATCCAGTATGTTGATGATTTATGTTCTGGGACATTACTAGACTCTCAAAAGGATACAACTAACCTACTGCAGCAGCTAGCTATAAAATGACATAAGGTGTCAAAGGATAAGGTTCAGTTTTGCTCACCTCAATTAACATGCTTTGGCCATCTCATATCTAAAGATGGGCTAATGATTAGCCCTGAGAGGCTTAGAAGAACCCTACCTTTCCCTCTTCTAAAAAACAAGAAAGCAGCTTAGAGGATTCCTGAGGTTGACTGGATATTGTAGAAATTGGGTTCCAAACTTTTCATTGATAGCCCAACCTCTATATGCCCCATTGAAGTCACACAAACCAGATCCAATTCAATGGAGCCCTGCAGGGAAGCAGGCTGTAGAGGCTCTCAAGGAAGTACTGTCTAAAGCTTCTGCTCTGGGACATCCAATGTATAAACTTCCCTTCTTCCTTTTCACACATGAAAGCTATGGAAATGCTTTAGAAGTTCCAACTCAGAAACATGGAGATCACCATAGACCAGTGGTTGGCAAACTTATTAGTCAACAGAGCCAAATATCAACAGTATAACCATTGACATTTCTTTTGAGAGCCACATTTTTTAAAGTTAAACTTATGCTAATGCTACTTCTTCAAAATAGACTCGTCCAGGCTGTGGCATTTTGTGGAAGAGCCACACTCAAGGAGCCAAAGAGCCTCAAGTGGCTCACGATCCACTGTTTGCCAACCACTGCCATAGACCTATAATGCATTATAGTCAGCAACTAGATTCAGTGGCAAAATGGCCCTCTCTCTGGCTGTATGAGTTCAATCACTCTATACTCATGTTATGTGAACATACAGGAGAGATGGTTATGGGCTCTCCTTTAGCTACCATGTTTTCCCGGGGGGGGGGGGGGGGAAGACCTACATTCTGTTGAATCTTTGCTGAATCTCAGATTGAGCAGTTCAAAAGATTCTTGAGGCCAGGAAGCCAACCAATGACATGCCATCAGACTTTACCTGCGGTACCTATAGGTTTGGGTGAATTCCTCTCTTCTCAAAGATCCCCAAATATATTGAGATCCTGGGCCTTCCTCTCTCTCTGGCATGGCTGTGGGTAAACAAGGTACCAGGCTGAATTTTCCAAGGGGTTTTATTGGCTCTTGAAAGTCCTCACTTTCTAGAGGACAGTGTCCCTGGGAGGCCCCAGGGCACCCCCTTCCTGTGCTAAGGGGAGGCTCTCTGTCCATGTGGAGAGCACAGCACAGGGTACAGGCAGGAGGAGAGGTAAACTAGTGAAATCTACCATCTCGGGCCTCCCAGCCATAGGACTATCACTGAGCCCTGGCCTAAGCTGCTTTAGTGATAATGACACCATCAGGAATGTGTCCCCCTAAGGAGAGTGGCCAGAATGAGAAGGCTGGGGCCAGAGGAGCAATGTCTGGCATTGGACCCCACTGTCCTGCAGAATGTGGGAGAGACTGATACTTAGGGATCAGGGGACGGAGATGAAAGAATTAGGAAGTTTTTCCTATCAAACCTATGGTTTAGATATTCACTTCATTTCTTTTCTTTCTTTTTTTTTTGTAACCTTTATTTTATACCCAAATCCACACAGGCCTCCCTTCCTCAAAAGACAAAGGCATAGCTCTCCCCCATTTCTTGGCAGACAAAGTTTAACAGATAGTTAAACCAGCAGACCTTCCTGTAGGAGACAAGACATAGTTTTGCACCATTTCCGGGCAGGTATTGGAAATGGCCCCCTCTTGTAACTTGGGCTGCCCTTCTGAAGTTAGACATTCAGGATAGATTGTGGAACCATGCCCTAAGCCAATCAGGGTATGGTGCAGTAACACGTCAGGGGTCAAAGGAGACAGTCTGCCTGTTCTTTGTGTTGTCCACCATATTGTTGCTGGGGCATTGCACCCTTCTGCAGAAGTAGGGTGCCTTGTGGATCCATTTTCAAGCGTCTATTGTGTCCCTGAGACACTGATGAAGAGCGTTTCCTACAAGAGATGCCCTGGTGACTGTAGGGAGGAGATGTGGTTCATCAGGCCTTGGGTGTAGATGAAACAATGCAGTACAATCAGGCCTTCTCAGAGGTCTCAGAAGTCTTCCATCTCAGACAATTCAGTTCTCTACCAAGATGTTCAAGGAAACATGTCTTCTGGTTGAACAAGATTTGGTTCTCAACCTGACAACACTTTCATGTTGCCACATCAGCATGACAAAAAGGATCTCTTAGGTCACCAACAAAGGAGAGAATGAGATTCAGTTTCCCCCTAAACTTCTTGTTGTTAACCTCTCAAGAAAATGTGCTGGTGAAATAAATGATTAGGACCATTTTAAAACATTAAGAGGCCACCAAGAGTGTTAATGTTGCTAAGCCTGTGGGGAAAAAACAGGATGACAGGCATTTGAAGAGCTAGAAGAAAACTCTTGCTGATTTGGATAAATGAAAAGCAGTCAGTCAGTGACAGCATTTCTGAGGCGGTGGTAAGTGAAAAAGTGAAGATGCAGCATGCTGACTTCCTGAAAGACACCCCTGGAACAAGTGCTGATCGTGATTAGGGGTGGTTAGATACATTTAAGGAAAGAAGTGCTAGTTCATAGATTAAACTGTACATTAGACATGTACTGTACAAAAGAAAGGTTCAAACAGAGAATCATTTGTGGTTCTGGAATAAATTAACTCAACTTACATTGTGTCTAATGGGAAAATTGATTCGTTTTTTTTAAATAAATTGCTATTTCAACAGCCTTCCAGAAAGATTTCAGTTTGAGAACCGAGGTTCTACTGCATTAGTACGTATAACTGTTAGAAATAAGGCAGAGCCCCCAACTCAGAGGTCCTGGTTGAACACAAATCATACTTGAGAGCCAGGCAATAAGGCAAACATCTTTATTTCTATGCAGAAGGGTGTGCACACGTAGTCTGGAAGCTTGTGCACACCAAGCAGGTGGGCTGCTAGGCTCTGTAATCCCTGAGGCATCTCTTGATTGGAGCTCAGGCATGCAGTCTTTGGAGATTGGATAATTCAAAGGAGGGGTTGGCCTTTGATCTTTGAAGATGGAGGCACCCAAGGGGCTTGATTATGCCATCGGGGGCACTCTGGAATTCTGTTGAAAAGTGACCAGGAAATTCAGTGTAGGATCGCACCTGCACCCAGCCCCCCACACACTCTAGAGGGGATGCTCCAATGTGAGGCTTCTGCCCCTGAATTCTCCCATTCACCTTCCCTCTCTTGTCAGCCTTGGTGCAAATTCCTGCCACTGTCCCAGACCCATCTTGGACACCTTCAGCCCCTCCAGAGGCAGCTCCCCTAACTCCAGGGCTCCCCGCCAACTTGTACCAGCAGGAGGGAGCGGTTTTGTGCACTGACAGAACTTGTAGACTTAAGGGAACATCTGTGCAGGGGTGCTCTGCACTGTGTGGACCATAGTTTGTGTGTGGAAGAAAGAAATGGGGTTGTTCACCTGCTCTCACTGGCACCAACACTGCCATCTCCCACCAGAGGGCACCACTTAACACACACCCTCCCAGCAGCTGCAGGTGGGGAACCCTCTCAGTAGCCCAGACCAGACTGTGAAAACTGACTGTTGGCCCATCTTCCTTCCCAGGGGAATTTCTCTAGCGTAGTTTCACTTTGCAGGAGGAAGTAAATGCGGGCCATCGTGTCCACAGAATGGCAGGGGCTTGGGCAGTTCAGCTTGTTCCCAATTCATCAGCCCAGCCAACCACCCCTTCCCCCCTTCAGACCCCCACTCCTATCTCCACCCCATCCCCACCCCCACCTCCACCCCATCCCCACCCCATCCAGGTCAGAAGGGTGGCCCAGGGGTCTGGCCTCAGCTGTGCCAGTTGCCTTGTGGCAGAGGCCTAATGCCTGGCCCTGCCTCCTCCTTTTAACCCACAGGAAGAACCAAAGTGAAGAGTTTCCAAAGAGAAGGCAAGAGACTTACAATGGAAGCATTGGTGGTGGTGGCCTGCCAATAACTTGGAGGCTGAAGGGGAGAAAAATAAAAATGATGGTTAATATTGGTGCCACTGGACGGGGAGATGACACCTGAAACGGTGGTCAGAAATGCCTCCCAGACCCACATTGGCTTCCTTCCTGCTCCCAAGCAAGCCTCCCTGAGCCTGTGGTGCCCAGATGCTCACCCACCATCCCAGGTAACTGGCTAAAAACACAGGGAGGTGGGGGCCCGAGGAGAGGGGACATCCCAATGGCTCCTCTAGAGAGCAAGAAGGATGTGTCTGACATAGGACATATAGCTCACCTCAGCTCCCAGAGGCAAAACCATTACTAGCCATGTCCTATTTCATCAGGAGAGTGAAAACTAGTATTTAGTGAGGCCTACTGTGTGCTGAGCTTTGGCTTCAGTGCTTTATGAGGGAGGCATCCTTAGCTTCCCTTTTGCTAAGTGTGAGAACAGGCTCAGAGAGGTTAAGCACATTGCCCAAGCCTGTCCCGGTAGCAAGCGATCAAAAACAAAATGGTACCCGGTTGGGTCTTGGTGTGTCAGCATCCCCTGTCCTCCCAAGGCCAGGGCCAACGCCGGGCTGCCCTTCAAAGGCTCCCAGGAGCTCCACCATCCTGAGGTCAGTGTGGCAGGTGGCAGGGGCCCACCATGCACCGTGATGGGCCACAGGAAGCTGGGTAGGGAGGCACCCTGGCTCTTGCCCCCACTGCTCAAGTGGCCAAGGAAGGGCCAGGCCCTGCTCCTGTTCCTGCCCTGGCCCCTCCGCACCCAGAAGACTGTTCTGCTTTCCCTGACTGCTCTCCCCTTCTACTGACCGTGCAAACCACACCCTCCTTCACTGATCCAGTCCCTGCTGCACTCCAGGCACTGGGCACAGTGCTGGGGATACACAAAGGGACAAGTCTCAATCCCAACCTTATTGTTTGGGGGAAAGAGTGGGCGGAATGATGGAGACAGACATGTGAGTACAGATATAACTGGACATGTTGACTGGCTTGCACAGAGTTGTTAAAAATCTATCAGGTCAGGGAGGTGTGGGGCATCCAGCAACCTGCCAGGCAGGGAAGATGCCCTGAGGACCCACATTTAAACAGAGCATTGGCCCTAACCAGTTTGGTTCAGTGGATAGACTGTTGGCATGCAGACTCAAGGGTCCCTGGTTTGATTCCGGTCAAGGGCATGTACCTTGGTTGAGGGTACATCACCAGTAGGGATGTGCAGGAGGCAGCTGATTGATGTTTCTCTCTCATTGATGTTTCTAACTCTCCTTCTCCTTTCCTCTATATAAAATAATCAATAAATTATATATTTTAAAAACATAAACACACACACAAAAGCAGAGCATTGAAGGGCAGTTAGGGGTTGGCTGGGGTGAGGTGGCAAAGGGTCCTTTTGGCCACTCGACAGTAGATGCAAAAGCGTGGTGGCCTGAAGGTGCCTGGAGTGAGCAGTGGAGGCCGACAGAGGGTCTTTGTGGGTGAGGTGGGAGGCCAGCAGATGGGCTGGCAGGTCTGGGCAGGATTCTGGACACCCAGCTTGGGAGTTGGAGCTCTAGTTGAGACTGGGGCCTTTAAGAGATTTATGGGTGAAATAAGATTTGCTTATGGGAAGGTCACTGTGGCAGTGGGTGGGTGTGAGGGGAGAGGGGGGCATGGGTCAGATGACCTGGACCAGGCAGTGGATTCAGGAAGGGGAGGCGTTTGGTGCACTGGAGGGATATTAAGGGAGGAACGAAAGGATCAACACCTCCTCCTAGGTCCCAGGTCTGGGTGTCTGGTGGTTGGAGATAGGCAACCTTGGGTGCACATGATGGGGTATAGACGCCCTAGTTTCCTACCGGCAGGAAGTAGCCTCTCTCTGAGACCCCTGTCCTTCCTGCTGACTGCTCAGCCTCCCCGGTGTCCATGGTCAACTCACTTTGGGTTTCTGCTCTTCGGACTCAGGTGAGCCACCGGGACTGGCGTAGGATAGCACCTCAGAGGTCATCTTCTGGACAGAGCCTGCACAGGTGTCCTGTTAAAAGAAAAGGTGACATGGAGTGAAGAGAAGCTTTAATGACCAACGAGGAGTGGAAAGGCAGGGGCCTGGAGAAGAGGGAGAAAGCCAGGCATGAAGGACAGAATAGGTGAGAGAGAGAGAGAGAGAGTAAGAGATGGGACCAAAGAGAGAGGAGCTTATATCTATTGTGGGCCTACTGTGTGCTTTTCCCACCTCAGGAGCACACTCTAATACTGAAGTGGAAATAACATCTCTAATCCTGGCACCTGGGGTCCTATGGGAACTTGGACCAGGCCTACCCCAATCTTCTGTTTTCACAAAAACTGAGACATTCAGATTTCCTTGTGATATCACCTGACCTGGAAAATGTTTAGTAAAATGCACATAAAATTTACCACCGTCACCATTTTCACGAGCACAGTGGAGGGGCATTCAGGGCCTTCACCCTGTGGTGCAGCCATCACCAGCACTCAGCTCCACAATGCACACCGGCTCCTGACCTTATACACATTGGCACCACATTCAAAAAATGGGAAAACACAGAAGGGTCAAATGGCCCACATGGGGGACATTTTGTGACCTCTGACATGTATCACCTCATTGTGCCTACACAATACCTCCTGGGGAGGCTGTGACTAGGCACCTTGCACAGATGAGGAAACTGAGGCTGGGAGAGGCAGACTCACTTGTCTGAGATCCCACAGCTGGTGACAATGGCAGTGCTGGGATCTGAGTGAGATTCAGTGTGATTCCCAAGCTGGGTTCTTTCTGGAACCACATGGCCTCCTAACCAGGGGGAAGTAGAGAGGGACAGGCAAGCGTGGAAGGAGTCAGGCTGAGGCAGCTGCTCTGGACAGAGACAGTGACACAGGAGGAGGGGGATGGGGGAGCCAAAGGTGTGACCCTACAGTTACCTGAGAGATTGGCTGGAACTTTTGGACCCACCCAACAGGGCCTAGGCATAGCTAGACTGGCCCCTCCCCCCTGACAGTGGGACAAGTGCCAGATGGACAGTCTAACCTCAATGCTTATGTGTGTCACCTCCACACCACCGGTGAAGGAGATGGTGTCCACGCGGTGGAAGGGCATGCGGTGAGAGTACTTCTTAAACTCCTTTCCATTCACCTTCACCTGGCAACAGGAGCGCATATATCAGGAGAGGGGACCCAGACCCTCAGGGCGGGGAGCACACCAGAGCACTAGGACCCCTGCTTCTAGAAATTAAGGCCTGTCCGGTTTTCACCTCCATCCCCTGTAGGTGGGGGCCCAGCCTTCGGAGCTGCTCCAGGTAAGGAACACGAATGTGATCCCAAATGCAGCCCAACCCAGTCACCACTTGGCTCTAGTTTTGGCTTCTGAGTTCCTGTTTGATTCTTGCTCTAGGTGTGTCTTCCTCAGCTCACCCAGGTGCCATTTCAATGTGCACATTTAAATGCATTTAAAGGGCTCCCGGGAGCAGAGGAGAGGGGACCTCAGGTTGCACACTGAGGGCCTGGGAGCGCCCTTCACCCAGAGAAGCACAGACACAGCCATCCCTCTCCCCTGGCCCAGCAGCCCTGCTCTGCCTGCAAGAGCAGTGACTCCTCCCCGCAGCCCTGAGCCACCCCCGGGCCTGCAGAAGGGCTGCCACAGCATCCCCACAAACAGGTGCTGTCAAGGACCTTGAGAAGATAAGGCTTCAGCAGAGAATGGAAGTCAGCTGGACCCAAGGCCAATATCAGCTCTTATTTCCTGGTAACTGAAGCAACAGGTGCTCTGTACGGTGCAGGTGAAGGTGTGTAACCTCCTCTGATCTTTATAATGGCGTTGCTTGGGTCATTATGTACAGGCTTTTCTCCAGGCCTCATAGGGGGACAGGCAGTGGGAGGGAGGGAGGAGAATCCTGCTCACCTGGAAACCGGAGCTCTCCACCAGGAAGCTGATCTCAAAGGGCTTCCCCATCTGGAAGGGATTGATCATCATCCTCTCTTCCTGCCCCCACCACCATTTCTTGGTGTTACAGACCACATACCCGCCCTTTTCAAACCGCGGGTTGAAGTGGAAGGCAATTTCATTGTCACTGAAGCCGGTCTGAAAGTTCACAGCAAACCTAGGTGGACGGAAATTAGTGTTCTGGTTTATTCCAATGGTAGGAGCAGGAGGACCCGGGGCCTCTGACCTATGTGTGTGTCTGCTAACTTGCCTCCAACCTGTGAGGCAGGTGTGCATCCATCCCACTTTGCTGCCTTCCAATTTGTTTACCTAATTAGTGTGTTTTGTGTAATTATTGCATTTTGCCCTTTCCAGTGTGAATTTAAGCAGAAACTGGGTAAAGAACAATGTGGACTCTAGCCTCAGGAAGTATAGGTCTTGGAAACTGATCTCACATTTGCATGAAGATGCAAATCCAGGGATATGCCTAGAAGCAAGAGCCTCTCATGCAATTATGCTGTGGGAACTGGATGGAGGGTGGCAGTGGGGGAAGGGGGGCGGAGTGGGGGGGGGAGAAGAACATTTGTAATACTCTTAACAAAAAGACTTTTTAATACAATGGGACTGCATCAAAATAAAAAGCTTCTGCACAGCAAAAGAAACCTCAACAAAACAACAAGAAAGCCCACTGCATGGGAGAACATATTTGCCAATGTTATATCCAATAAGGGTTTAATCTCCAAAATTTATAGGGAACTCTTACAACTTAACAAAAGTAAGAAACAATTCAATAAAAAAAATGGCAAAGGACCTAAATAGACACTTTTAAAAGAGGCATGGGCAGATATAACTTGTTGCCCATGTTATATTCAACTAGAGGTCCAGTGCATGATATTCATTCACAGGGCGGGTTGTCACTCAGCCCAGCCTGCACCCTCTCCAATCTGGGACCTCTCGAGGGATGTCCGACTGCCCGTTTAGACCCGATCCCACCTGGGCAGTCGGACATCCCTCTCACAATCCAGAACTGCTGGCTCTCAAGTGCTTGCCAGCCTGCCTTCCTGATTGCCCCTAACTGCTTCTGCCTGCCAGCCTGATCACCCGCTAACCACTCCCATGCCAGCCTGATTGATGTCTAACTGCTCCCCTGCCAGCCTGTTTGCCCCCAACTTCCTTTCTCTGCTGGCCTGGCTTCCCCTAACTGCCTTCCCCTGCAGGGTTGATTGCCTTCAATTGCTATCCCTTGCAGACCTGGTCTCTTTCAACTTCCTTCTCTTTCAGGCCTTTTGCCTCCCACCTATCTCCGCCGCCCCCCCCCCCGCCCCGCTCCCATCTTGTGGTGGCCACCTTGTGTCCACATAGGAGCAGGATCTTTGACCACATGGGGCAGCCATCTTGTGTGTTGGAGTGATGGCCAATCTGCATATTACTCTTTTATTAGATAGGAAAGAGGCCTGGTGCATGGGTTGGGGCCAGCTGGTTTACCCTGAAGAGTGTCCCAGATCAGGGTGGGAGTTCCCTTGGGGCGTGGGGCAGCCTGGGCGAGGGGCCTGTGGTGGTTTGCAAGTTGGTCATGTCCCGTGACGCCCCAAGCAGAGGTCCTGGTATCTAGAATTTATTTATCTTCAACAATTGAAACTTGTAGCCTGGAGGGGAGCCAAGCCTCCTGCTCACTCCGTGGGTGATGCTGTTTCTGTTTGGATTTGTTTACCTTCTATAATTGAAACTGTAGCCTTGGGTGGAGGCCTAGGCCAGCAAGGGCAGGTGGAAAGCTTTGTTTCCTCCTTTGTCAGGGGCAACCCTAGACTGTTCTCTCCAGCTCCATGGCTGCAGCCATTTTTCTTGGGATTTATCTTCTATAATTGAAACTTTGTATCCTTGAGTGGAGGCCTGGGTGGGCCAAGGTGTGTGGAAAGCTTGGCTTCTTCTATTGCCGGGGAAACCAAAGCCTCTCAACTGCTCTCTGTGGCTGCAGCAATCTTGGTTGGGGTTAATTTGTATAGTCACTCTGATTTGATGGTGGGTGTAGCTGGTGGGTGTGGTTTGAGTGGACTGCTGGTAATTTAAATATTACTCTTTTATCAGGTAGGATAAGGGTTTGATGTCCAAAAATTTATAGGGAACTCTTACGACTTAACAAAAGGAAGATAAACAATCCAATCAAAAAATTTCCAAAGGATATAAATAGACACTTTTCAAAAGAGAACATACAGAAGGTCAAAAGACATAGGAAAACATGCTCAAAGTCACTAATCATCAGAAAGATGCAAATCAAAATGACAATTAGATACTATCTCACACCTGTCAGAGTGTCTATCAAAAATCAACAACCGACAAGTGCTGGTGAGGATGTGGAGAAAAAGGAACTCTCCTGCACTGCTGCTGGGAATGCAGACTGGTACAGCCACTGTATGGAGTTTTCTCAAGACTAATATATTGCATAATCCCACTTCTAGGAATATATCCCAAGAAATCAGAAACACCAATCAGAAGGATATATGCACCCCTATGTTTACAGCAGCACAATTTATAATAACTAAGATTTGGAAACAGCCTAAGTGCCTGCCAGCAGATGAGTGGATTAGAACACTGTGGTACATCTACACAATGGAATACTGTGCTTCAGTAAAAAAGAAAGAACTCTTACCATTTGCAATAGCATGAATGGAACTGGAGAACATTATGCTAAGCAAAATAAGATAGTCAGAGGAAGATAATTATCACGTGATATCACTCATTTGTAGAATATAATGAACATAAACTGATGAACAAAAATAGATCCAGAGACATAGAAGCATCAATCAGACCATCAAACCTCAGAGGGAACACAGGGGAGGATGGGGAAAGGGGTAAGAGATCAACCAAAGGACTTGTATGTGTGCATATAAGCATAACCAATGCACACAGACAATAGGGAGGTGAAGGCATGTGCAGGGGGTTAGGGGTGGCTAGAGAGAGGTCAATGGGGGTGGGGGGAGGAAGGAGATACATGTAATACTTAAAGCAATAAAGATTTTAAATAAAAAAACATATTGATAAACAAGATTTGCACATCTGCCAAATGAGGGCTTCGATGTGAATGAAGGCCGTTACGGGAAGTAAAGGAGGCATCATTTTGCATCTCTGGGTCTCCCTGTGCAAAATTCAACCCTAGCCCATGATCTGCCCTGGGGTTGGCTTTAGCCTATGAGCTCCCGCTCTCCCTCTGTCTATGGGGAGTCTACGTTGAGGGTGTCCAGATTCTACCGGCAGAGGGCAGGGGTACCATGCAGTGTTGGCAGGGGCCGGGCCCTACCCAGCCAGCATCCTCTGAGCCCAGAACAGTCAGCTTGGAGAGTGTCGGGTGAACCACTCTGAGCAGACAGTTGACATTTCGCTAAGGGCCAAGGCTGGACAGGAACAACACTTCCAGGTACCTGGTTCCACAGGACTGAAGAAACATCCCTTTGACAGTGATCTGATGTCCACACTGGAGGCCCCCTTGTGTGGCCCTAGAGACGAGAACGACCTGCAGGAGGAAGAAGGAGTCAGTTAGGGGCCCTGCTCCTCCTGTCCAATCCCTCCGGCACTTGCTAGTGGCCGGCCTGGTGGGTAAAGCAATGTGCCAGGGGGCCGGATGCAGCTGGAAATTGGGCATATGGAGCCTCAGGCTCTTGGATCCCCACTCCTGTGAGGAATTAGACCTGAATCAGAGGAGTTACACATTCCTTCTGAGATAAGGAGGCCCCTGGACTTTGAGATGATGTAACCCAGAGCTGATCTCTCTTAAGGGGAGGTAGCAGCTTTCCAGAGGAGGCAGTAGCATGAACATGACCCTGAGAGAGGGAGGTACCAGGGTAGTGAGAGGGGCTCCTGATAGAAGACTCACAAACCCAAGGGACCAAGGAGACCAGCAGCCTATGCTCAAGGAGAACCCTTCTGCTCCCCTGAGAAGGCCAAGAAGAAGGCAGCCTCCTGCACACCCACCATAGAACAGTGTGACCGTGACCTTTGCCCTCCCAGCCACCTCAGGGAGCACCCGGTCCTGGGTGCTCTGCAGCCTCCGGGCAGCCTCCTCTCCTGCCCCTGCTCCCCATCCCTCCCCAGGCCCCGGGCAACCTCCGAGGCCCTAGTGAGGTGTCTGCCCGCCTCCTGGGCTCCACAGAGCCCACTTTGTCAAATGCCCTTCCCGGCCACTTGGAAGGAACAATGGTTATGGTGAGGCTTCAGAGCCAGGCATCGTCCAGGTTTGTAGCCTCATTCTGCTGCTGGTTTCCCGAGTGACCTCAGGAAGCTTATGCAGCCTCTTTTGCCTCAGTTTCCTCATCTGTAACATAGGGATAAATCTCATCTTCTGTGTAAGATCCATGATTTAGTGAGAAAAGGGCTGGGGAAGAGACTGGCACATAGTAGGTGTGTCTACCTCTCCCTTTGACCTCTTGGTTTCTCTGAGCAAAATTCCAAAATTGGTTTCTTCTTGACTTTTAAGCTAACCTCCAGGACGCCTTTGATCTGATGTGCTCTTACCCTGCATTAACCTAGGAGATTACTTGTAGCTTCTAGTCAATCTTCACATTTCTCTAGGAGTTAGCATCTCTCTAAGCCAACGCCCTACAGAAATGAAATGCTTATAGGAGCCAGGCAGGCGGTGTGTATGAGGGAGATTGTCAGGTGGGGGACAGTAGGGAGAGGCAGAGACGATGACAAAGTAGACACCATGTATCCCATCGAAAGGGACAGCATCCTCTCAGCTCTCATCAGGACGAATTAATTTAGGTGGATTAACCCCTCTGCGGGGTCAGAGCTTGCTCTCAGCTCCTGGCCAGGTCTGCAGGCAGAGGACTCTTTCCTCCTCTTCCCCTCCAGAGGGTCAGACAGCAGAGCCAGGCCCCCTGGCCAGCGGGCGCTCAGCCACATCTGGCCCACGGGGCTCACTGCAGGGCCTGTGGGAGCCTTTCCGCCAAAGAGGCTGCTCCCCAAGGGTTCCGAGGTGCTTGTGGGGCCCATCTCCCTGGCTGTTCCTAGTCATCCTGGCAACAGCCCCGGCCATTATCAGGGCCACCGCTACAGAGGAGACAGCTGAGCACAGAGGGTCTGGTAACGCGCCCAAAGCCACCCAGCGGGTCCCCAATAGAGTGGGGTGTGGATCCCGCCCCCATGCTGCGAAGCCCCACCCAGGCTGCTTCTCAGGATGGAGCACAGACACCCTGGCTGCTGGCTCCCTGAGGGCTCCCCAGCCAAACAGCGGGTCCCGTCCTGCGTGTGGTCCCGGCTTCCCCTCTGGCCTCTGGGGAGGCTGGGCCCCATGCGGCCGGCGGGGCTTGGGTAAGGAATGGGGGTGAGGCCCCCGAGGCAGACCCTCATGGAGGTCAGCTGGTCAGGAACAGCCAGGCTGTGCGACCCTCCTGGCACAGTTTGGAGGAAGAGGGAGGTCACTGCTGACTGCTGGAAACCACGGGGTCACCCGGGAGAGGGTGCTTGTCTGGCGCCTGTAGACACTCCACCCACCGTCCTTATAGTCTCACACCAAAGCCCTGGTTGAGTTTTTTAGTTTGTTTTATCCTCACCCAATGACATGGTTTTTAATTTTAGAGAGGGAGAGAGAGAGAGAGAGAGAGAGAGAGATATCTATTGCCTCCGGAATGCACCCCTATAGAGGACCAATCCCCCAACCTTTTGGTGATCAGGATGACCCTCCAGCCAATGGAGCCACCTGTCAGGGCACCCAGGCCCTGTTTGAACTCTGCTGCCCTTTGGACTGAACTCTGATTTGTATAATTAGTAGTAGCTTTTGGACCCAAGGATAGAATAGTAGAAACCAGTCGCCATGATAAGTCTCAGGGCCTAGAAGGAGGTCTGGGATCCCCATCTGACAGACAATGAGCCTCAGGGGACAACGTCTGACCCTGAGCCTCCCCCCCCGCCCTCCTCCCCCTCCTCCCCCCCCCCCCACACACTTGAGGCACCAACGGGGTCTGGCCCACTTTCTGCAGCTCCACCTGCAGAGCCTCTTCAAGGTGAGCCCAGGGCCATGCCAGGGCCCCTGCCCAGGGCGGGTGGACGGGGAGGCCCAGGCAGCTTCCCCCTCAGCGCTGACCTGCCGCCCACCCGCCTACCCCAGGCCCCACCCAGGAAGGGCCCTGTCATCCACCTCCCGGCTCTCTGGAAACTGTTTTCTGAGGCTGGGAGAGGCTTCCACTGGACCGGTCCAGGGCACAGTGACCTCCTGGGCCTGGGCTGCCACTTGCCTGCCCTCCCCCATGACTGCTCCCCCTGTGGGCACCTCCCCTTTGGGGTAAACAGGGCACCCTCCTCCTCCACCATCTGGGACATCTGGTGAGTGGCCTCAGCCTCTCTGAGTCCCAGGTTCTCATGGACGGCGAGGGGATAATAAAGCTCAGAGGCTTTACACCCGGCCACCAGACAGCGCCCACACATGTGGCCAAACGGTGGGAAAGGCCGCCCTTTGCCTCCCACACTGCAGGGCAGCCCCTCCTCCCCCCTCCCCGGAGGGCCCTCTGCACACACCCTGGGCCTGCCCTTGTGAACTCACCCCGGGAGCAGACCCCCCTCAGGAGGTCTCCCCGCTGCCCCACACTCCTGGTCACGCCCCACACTTCCACAGCCCACCGCGTGCCAGGCACCGTCCCCACACCCTAGATATGCCACCTCCCTCCTCCCCCCAATCCTGGAGGCGGCTCAAGGATTACCCCTATTTTGCAGATGTGGAAACTGAGGCCCAGAGAGCTAACAGCAGCTCGCCTGAGGCCGCCTCGCCAGGAAACGGCTGGACCCAGGGAGGCCATCTCCTAAGTCAGTGCCCAGGCCTGGCTGCTGGGCTCCCCTTTCATCCCAGCAGAGCCCCACTCCCCCAGTGCTGCCCAGGCCCTCCTGCCCGCACACCCAGGACAGGCCAGGCGCCCAGAGGGAGCTCAGCGCCATCTGTGCAATGCCCCACTGCGGGGATCATCAGCCCTGGGTCCTGAGAGGCCGGTGAGACCGGCCTGGGGCAGAGGGTGCGTCCGGATTGCCCCATTGGGCATGTCAGCCCCCCCACCTTCCCCCCATACACCCTCTGCCACCCCAGTCTGGTTTCCTTGGAGACCCAGAGCGGCTTCCCTGGCAAGGCAACCAGTCAGCCCTGCAGCATCGCCTGTGCCCACAGCCTGGGAACTCACTGGGTTCACGAAGGAAAGTGGGAAACTGCTGAGGGCCATCCCTCCACCACCTCTGTGGTCACGGCGGCTCCTCACACAGCCAGGCAGGTCTCTGGACTGGGGAGGACTTTACTGTGAAACAGAAAACAAAGCTATTAGGCAGTTATTCCATGGGGAGGAGCCAGGAGCAAGAGGACATTGATACAGAGAATGAGAAAGTGAAAGTGCTGGGGCAGAAGGGACCAGGATGGGACTCGGGGGCAGGTAAGTAGACGCTCCCACTCCACTGACTTTTCCTTCCTCTCTGAATCGTTTTCTGTTCGTGTACAGGTTCCCAGAGTCTGGCCACTGACATGACAATGAATTTCAGAGGCTGCTGTCCATGGGTGTGTATGGCTGTGTCTCCTGATGGCTGTGTGGCTTGAGCATGCTCAGTCACAATGTCCAGAAAAAATGGGCTATTTGACAGGGCCATTGCGGGGGGCTGGGAGAGAGGTGGTGGTGCTGGAAGGCCTGGTTTTATGCACTTTACACACAGAGAAACTGAGGCTCAGAGACAGGTCCAATGTCACAGGGCTCACTAGTGGCAGCCTGACCTCTGTAAGAACAGTTAGACTCACAAATAGGTATTTTTCTCCTTTAAAATTCTGTTCCTCATATCAATACGTCATCATGGAGAAAGGTGTTTCACAAATAGAAAATCTCTGATGGATGTTATGATGTCCGTTATGTCGTGTCCAGGGAGCTTCTGAGTGCCCTCTCAGTGAATTTAACATCTTTCTTCACTCTTCCCTCTCTCCTCCTCTCTCCCTTTTCTTTCTCTGCTTTAGAATATGGAGAGGAGCCCTGGCTGGTTTTTGCTCAGTGGTTAGAGCATCAGCCCTCAGAGCTAAGGGTCTCAGGTTCCATTCCCAGTCAAGGGCAGGCACCTCCATTGCAGGTTCAATCCCCAGCTCCAGTTGCGGAGTGTGGGAGAGGCAACCAGCTGAGGGATCTCTCTCACACCTCTCCTCCTTCCCTTTCTCTCTGTCCGAAAATCAAGGGGAAAAAATATCCTTGTGTGAAATTGAAAAAAAGAGAGAAAGAAGAGAAGTCTATTCCAAATGACATGGAAGTCAGGGTAACATTCAATGGACTGCCTTTAACTGGCATCAGCACCGAGTTATGGGAAATGATTAAACAGAGACGAACAAGGCAGGCTGGGTCCAAGGAGCACGTTGGGAAGTACAGCAGGCGGACAATACACTTACCTAAAGCCAAGCAGGTGGCTGCTATGTGCTAGAGAGAAAACCAATGAGCTACCAGTCAAGCCTGAATGAAGAGTTAAAGGTCAGATAGGTGCCACGTTGGTAGAAGGTGCCCAGGGTCACACACAGGTCCGTCCCTCTCTCCCTTCCTGAGCCTTGTCTAGATGCACTAGAATTTGCAAAGAATGACTTCTTTCAGATGCTCCTATAAACTGAGGTCACCTGTCCCACAGGCCCACGCTCCACCCCCATTATATCCCTGGGTCAACTGGAATTTAACCAGTTTAAGGAGCAGACAGCACAGTTGGAGCAGAAAGGAGGGTAAGCACGGGGAATTCTTTGCTCTCCTCTCCAGCAGCGGGGACACCAGGGACAGGGCCATCACTGATGGGGACATGGATCCAGGGTGACTCTCATTCCTTGCAGGTTGGAGTGTGAAATAGCACAACTTTGGAAAACAACTCAAGAGAGATGAGAACAGACATTCACGACAGCTTCACCCCCATAGCTCCAAACAGGAAACCACACAAGCGTGCTCCAGCAGAAGGAAGAAGGAACAGGTGATGGTGCTGGTACCATGGAAGCGCCCCAGCAACCAGAGGACCTGTGGGAGGCAACCAATCAATGTGTGTCTCTCACATCTATGTTTCTCTCTCTGTGTCTCTCCCCTTCCCTTCTATTCTTTCAAAAAAAAAAAGATACTTATTATATTGCATTATATATATTCAGAGTGTGAATCAAAAGGAACCACCTCCTAAGCTGACCAGCTCAAGAAAGGCCTGCATGGAAGCCTTGCAAACTCAGAGACCTAAAATAACCACAAAGAATGGTCTGAAGTTAACATTTTTTAAATTAAAAATCAGTTTAGGATGGCCTGTCCTGTCTTAGGCTGGCATCTCACCTGGGAAGATCAACAATTTATTTGGACTATGATGTTCCAGGGATATATAGAAAACCCCACCTATTTCTCCCAGATATTAAAAGCTCATTTAAATTTCCTAGAGTTCCCACTCTAATCCAGCATGTTGATGATTTATGTTCTCAGACATTACTAGACTCTCAAAAGGACACAACTTACTGCAGCAGCTAGCTATAAAATGGCATAAGGTCTCAGGATAAAGTTCAGTTTTGCTCACCTAAGTAAAATGCTTTGGCCATCTCCTATCTAAAGATGGGCTAATGATTAGCCCTGAGAGACTTAGAAGAACCCTACCTTTCCATCTTCCAAAAGCAAGAAAGCAGCTTAGAGGATTCCTGGAGTTGACTGGATATTGTAGAAATCGGGTTCCAAACCTTTCATTGATAGCCCAACCTCTATATGCCCCATTGAAGTCACACAAACCAGATCCAATTCAATGGAGCCCTGCAGGGAAGCAAGCTGTAGAGGCTCTCAAGGAAGTACTGTCTAAAGCTCCTGCTATTGGGCATCCAATCTATAAACCTCCCTTCTTCCTTTTCACACATGAAAGCGATGGAAATGATTTAGGAGTTCCAACTCAGAAACATGGAGATCACCATAGACCAGTGGTTGGCAAACTTATTAGTCAACAGAGCCAAATATCAACAGTATAACCATTGACATTTCTTTTGAGAGCCACATTTTTTAAAGTTAAACTTCTGCTAATGCTACTTCTTCAAAATAGACTCGCCCAGGCCTTGGTATTTTGTGGAAGAGCCACACTCAAGGAGCCAAAGAGCCTCAAGTGGCTCACGATCCGCTGTTTGCCAACCACTGCCATAGACCTATAATGCATTATAGTCAGCAACTAGACTCTGTGGCAAAATGGCCCTCTCTCTGGCTGTATGAAGTCAATCTCTGCTACAGCCATGTTATGTGAACAGACAGGATAGATGGTTATGGGCTCTCCTTTAATATTTATGTTCCTCTTTCTGTTGAATCTTTGCTGAATCTCACATTGAGCAGTTCAAAAGACTCTTGAGGCCAGGAAGCCAACCAATGATGTGCCATCAGACTTCACCTGCGGTACCTATAGGTTTGGGTGAATTCCTCTCTTCTCAAAGATCCCCAAATATATCGAGGTCCTGGGCCTTCCTCACTCATCTGGCATGGCTGTGGGTAAGCAAGGTACCAGGCTGAATTTTCCAAGGGGTTTTATTGGCTCCAGAAAGTCCAAACCAGGGAGAGGACACACCCCTTTCCTGTGCTAAAAGGAGGCTCTCTGTCCATGTGGAGAGCACAGCACAGGGTGGCAGGCATGAGGAGAGGTAAACTAGTGAAATCTACCATCCCGGGCCTCCCAGCCATAGGACTATCACTGAGCCCTGGCCCAAGCTTCTTCAGGGATAATGACACCATCAGGAATATGTCTCCCTTGGGAAAGTGGCCAGAATGAGAAAGCTGGGGCCAGAGGAGCAACGTCTGGCATTGGGGCCCAATGTCCTGCAGAATGTGGGAGAGACTGACACTTAGGGATCAGGGGATGGAGATGTAAGAATTAGGAAGTTTTTCCTATCAAACCTATGGTTTAGATATTCACTTCATTTCTTCTTCTTCCTCCTCCTCCTCCTCCTCCTCCTCCTCCTCCTCCTCTTCCTCCTCTTCCTCTTCTTCTTCTTCTTCTTCTTCTTCTTCTTCTTCTTCTTCTTCTTCTTCTTCTTCTTCTTCTTCTTTTGTAACCCTTTCTTTTGTACTCAAATCCACCCAGGCCTCCCTTCCAGAAAAGACAAAGGCATAGCTCTCCCCCATTTCCTGGCAGATACGTTAGTCTAACAGGTAGTTAAAACCGCAGACCTTCCTGTAGAAGACAAGACATAGTTTTGCCCCATTTCTGGGCAGGCATTGGAAATGGCCCCCTCTTGTAACTTGGACTGCCCTTCTGAAGTTAGACATTCATGATAGATTGTGGAACCACTCCTTAAGCCAATCAGGGTACGGTGCAGTTACATGTCAGGGGTCAAAGGAGTCAGACTGCCCCGTTCTTTGTGCTTGCCCATCATTTGTTGCTGGGGCATTGCACCCTTCTGCAGAAGTAGGGTGCCTTGTGGATCCATTTCCAAGCGTCTATTGTATTCCTGAGACACTGGTGAAGAGCATTTCCTACAAGAGATGCCCTGGTGACTGTAGGGAGACAGATGTAGTTCATCAGGCCTTGGGTATAGATGAAACAATGCAATACAATCAGACCTTCTCAGAGGTCTCAGAAGTCTTCCATCTCAGACAATTCAGTTCTCTACCAAGATGTTCAGGGAAACAATGTCTTCCTGTTGAACAAGATTTGATTCTCAACCTGATAACCCTTTCATGCTGCTACCTCAGCATGACAAAAAGCATCTCTTAGGTCACCAACAAAGGAGAGAATGAGATTCAGTTTCCCCCTAAACTTCTCGTTGTTAATCTCTCAAGAAATTGTGCTGCGAATATTTTTGTGGACATTTTTTTTTTCCTTTCCTAGCTAGTGAAATGGATGTTTAGGGCCATTTTAAAACATTAAGAGGCCACCAAGAGTGTTAATGTTGCTAAGCCTGTGGGGAAAAAAACCCAGGATGACAGGCAGTTGAAGAGCTAGAAGAAAACTCTTGCTGATTTGGATAAATGAAAAGCAGTCAGTCGGTGACAGCATTTCTGAGGCGGTGGTAAGTGAAAAAGTGAAGATGCAGCATGCTGACTTCCTGAAAGACACCCCTGGAACAAGTGCTGATCGTGATTAGGGGTGGTTAGATACATTGAAGAAAAGAAGTGCTAGTTCATAGATTAAACTGTGCATTAGACATGAACTGTACAAAAGAAAGGTTAAAACAGAGAATCATTAGTGGATCAGGAATGAATTAATTCAATTTTCATTGTGTCTAATGGAAAAATTGATTTTTTTAAAAATAAATTGCTATTCCAACAGCCTTCCAGAAGGATTTCAGTTTGAGAACCGAGGTTCTACTGCATTAGCATGTATACCTGTTAGAAATAAGGCAGAGCCCCCAACTCAGAGGTCATGGTTGAACACAAATCATACTTGAGAGCTGGGCAATAAGGCAAACATCTTTATTTCTATGCAGAAGGGTGCGCACACGTGGTCTGGAAGCTTGTGCACACCAAGCAGGTGGGCTGCTAGGCTCTGTAATCCCTGAGGCATCTCTTGATTGGAGCTCAGGCACGCAGTCTTTCGAGATTGGCTAATTCAAAGGAGGGGTTGGCCTTTGCTGTTGCAAGATGGTGGCCCTCATGGGGGATGGGGTATGCCATGGGGAGGGCATTATGGAATTCTGTTGAAAAGAGACCAGGAAATTCAGTGTGGGATAGCACCTGCACCCAGGCCCCTACACACTCTAGAGAGGATGCTCCAATGTGAGGCTTCTGCCCCTGGATTCTCCCATTCGGCTTCCCTCTACTGTCAGCCTTGGTGCAACTTCCTGCCACTGTCCCAGACCCCATCGTGGCCACTTGCCCTCAGCCCCTCATCAGGCAGCTCCCCTAACTCCAGGGCTCTTCGTCAACTTGTACTAGCAGGAGGGGGTGGGATTGTGTGCTGATGGAGCTTGCAGACTTACAGGGAACATCTGCTCAGGGTGCTCTGCACTTTGGATAACCATTAGTGTCTGGAAGAAAGAAATGGTTTTTTTCACCTGCTCTCACCAGCGCGAAGACCACCATCTGCCACCAGAGGGCACCACTTAACACACACCCTCCCAGCAGCTGCAGGTGGGGAACCCTCTCAGTAGCCCAGACCAGACTCTGAAAACTTCAGGGTACAGGTGTTTCTCCTCTTTTTTTTTTTTTTTAAATATATTTTATTGATATTTTACAGAGAGGAAAGGAGAGAGATAGAGAGCTAGAAACATTGATGAGAGAGAAACATTGACCAGCTGCCTCTTGCACACCCCCTACTGGGGATGTGCCCGCAACCCAGGTACATGCCCTTGACCGGAATCGAACCGGGGACCTTTCAGTTCCCAGACCGACGCTCTACCACTGAGCCAAACCGGTTTCGGCAAAGATACTGCCCCGTCCCTGGGTTGTTTCTCCTCTTAAGGGGGTGAGGTAGATAAGGTCAGTTACCCAGAGCTTTCTACAAAGGGAACTTAATGGTGGGACAGTCTGGGTGCTTGTCTAAGTGTTTAGCTAGGAGCTGTGACATGGATGGCAATATGTTTCTAGGACATGAATCATCTTTGAAAATCAAAAAGCTACACTGGGCACTTACACTGCATTGTTCATAGCAGCCCCTCCCCATGTCACGTGCCCGCTAACAGCGCACAAGCACTGTGGCTCCACGTCCTCTCCAACACTTGTCATTTTCTGCTCTTTTGATAGTGGCCACCCAGTGTGTGTAAAGTGGCAGACTCACATTCTGAAGAGCTCTTCAGGTCTACAGAGCAGAGAACAAACACAGAGCCTTGGCCAGTGTCTGCATTTTGAATGACAGAGCTCTGAGAAGGAACTTTGCCTAGGGCTGCCCCTTGCCTCCTTAAGACTGGAGCTGGGTGCCTGGAAATGGGTCCCGGTGACTGCAAGGTGACCAGGTGGAGCTGCTGAGGCCAACCGTGCCCTGGCACTTCCTCCGGAGGATGCCTCCCTCCTGTCTTCATGGGGCTGACAATGCCCACCCCTACAGAGTGGGAGCAAAGGGCCTGGAGCTCTCCTATGTGGGTTGGACTCACTGTGACTCACCTCCAAAGCACCAGGTGGAGCCTATGTGACTGTTTGCTAGAACTCTAGGTGCCCCTGAGTCTCCCTGGGACACTGAGGGCTCCAGGACCTTGGGGGGGGGGGGTTACCCCAGTGCTTTATTTGTAACAATCAGTGAATTGCTTAACATGCCCGTCTCCTTCCCCTTCCTCCATCACGCTTCCTCTAGGCTCAGACAGTGCTGGGGAGCTACGTGCATTTTGGGGATCTGGCAAAGGGGAAGTAGAATTGGGCATCTGTTGAGTTTTAGTTTCGTGGGATATGCTTATGTGGCTCACAGCCACTTACATGAATAATTGAGTCATGCTCAGCTTGGGAATGGCCTCCTGCCCACCATGCTGCCTCACCTGGCTCCAGGGACAAGATACAGAGCCAGGGATGCATCACCAAGGGGCGTGTCCCACAGCACCTGGTACCCAGAGTACCTGGGTGGTGGGCAAGAAGCAGACCAGCCAAAAGGCAGGATGATCTTTCTACTTTCTCTATAGAAAATGTGTCAAATCTTCATCACACAAAAAAGCAGCCAAAAATGTTTACAGCACCAGGAAATTAATCAATAAAAGATTTATTTTCCGAGGGTTCTATGATATTCTGGATATTTTTCAACTGTTATGGTCCAAAGTTTGTGTCCTCTTAAAATTCCCATGGCCCCCTTCACCCATTATGATCATGATATAAATGATGTAAAGTTTGCTTTTAAAATAAATGCAGGGGGGCTGGGGCGGTAGAAGAGGGTAAAGGGTGGGGGGATAAGTGGTGATGGAAGGAGACTTGACTTGGGGTGGTGAATGCACAATGCAGGATAGAGATGACATGTCACAGAATTGGACCTCTGGAACCTGAATAACATTATTGACCAGTGTCACCTCAAAAAATTCAATAAAAAAGAAACATTCAGAAATGACGTAGCTGATATTAATAAGCAAGGGCATTGAGAACAGTTACTGTGTGAAGAACTCTACTACTGGCAGCTGCTATGGTCTGAATGTTAGTGTCTTTTCAACATTCTATGTTGAAACCCTATTGCCCAATGGGATGGGATTTGGAGGTGCCCCGAGGGAGGTGCTTAAGTCCTAAAGCTGGGGCCCTGGCAATGGGATTAGTGCTCTTCTTAAAGAGATCTCACCGAGCTCCCTCACCCCGTCCGCCTTGTGAGAAATCGGCAGCTCTGAAGAGGGCCCTCACCCAACCGTGCTGATGCCCTGACCTCAGCTCCAGCCTCCATAGCTGTGGGAAATACATTTATGCTGTTTATTAAAGTAATAATAATAATAATAATAATAATAATAATAAAGCCGATCAATATGTTTATTTAAAGGGAACTGGGAAGATAGGCCAGGGCCAGCCTAGTCACACTGGGACTAAAGGCAGAGGCAGCTATGCATCTGGCTAACTGATGCCACACTAATCCTTGCAGTGTTTGCTCCCATGGGCTCCCCGGAGCGGAGGGTGAGCAAACAGCGATGCTGAGTGTGCTTGATCCAAGGGGCTGCATGCTCCTCCACTCCTGTTCCTGCCGTCTGTGGAAGGGCTACCACCGATCCTTCAAACTCACCCGAGGACCATGGCCCTCTCTGAACGCCATCCTGGCCTCACCGCCCACAGGGAAGACCTGTGGAAACACGGCCTGATTCCCGGGCGCTCCCTCCCCACCGGGCTTCGACTTCAGCGCCTCCCGGGCGTGAGCGTTAGCTCCTGTCACCCTCACAACCACCTCGTGACAAAGCTCGTGACTGGCTCCACCTCCCAGATGCGGAAATGTGGTTTAGAGAAGTAAAGCAGCTGACTAGGCTTCACTCAGCAGCTGTGCCCGTTGCAAGCGGAACTTCCCTCTCAGCACATTAATGCGGGGAATAACTGGCATCACCACCAATCCTAATGACCTTTGAAACTTTCGAGGAGAAAACAACGAGGTCCCCAGAGCCAAGCTCAGGGCGGGGCACCAGCAAGGGCTCAGGAAACGCAGTAAATGAGCTGCTATCTGAGCTCCTCATCTGAGTTTCACTTCCCTGTCTCCCAGGAATCCTCTGGGCTCAGAGGTGGACGCGCCGGCAGGCCTGGGGGGCTGGGCTGCCAGCGTGTGGGCCCTGGGAGGGGCTTTAGCACCCTCTTCCTCTATTTCAGTAAAGCACATACTCTTTTTCTTAAAGATGCCCCCAAATTTGTCATTTGGGTCCTCTCAAACCTACGTGGGTGTTTGTTGAAAAGGCAGGTATCCTGCCCTGGCCGGCTTGGCTCAGTGGATAGAGCATTAGCCTGCAGACTGCAGGGTCCCAAGTTCTATTCTGGTGAAGGGCATATGCCCAGGTTGTGGACTCAATCCCAGTAGGGGGCGTGCAGGAGGCAGGCAGTCAATCATTCTCTCATCATTGATGTTTCTATCTCTCTCCCTATCTCTTCCTTCTGAAATCAATAAAAATATACGAGACTCTTGGTTCCCCAAGGCGAGTGTCACCCTGCGGAATGTTTCTCTCCTGCCCCCAGGGCTGGGCATACTTGGGGCAGTGGCAGCGTCTGCACCCTCCGTTCTCCACCCCTCCACTTTCCATGAAAACGGTTGACTTCAGGAGATGTCCTGACCTCTGAATACTTTCAACTCCTTCCCATCAGGCAGAGGCCGGAGCAGTCTGGTTCTGCGAAGGAGAAAGGTGTGAGAAGGGCCAGCGGGCCGAACTAGGGAGAAGCCTGCCCCCTGCCCTCCCCGGCCCTTCTCTGCCCAGACAGATGAGCTGCTTCCAAGCCAAGCCTCCTCCCTCCTCCCATATTCCAAGGGAATGTTCAGTTTCGATTCCCGCTGGCTGCAGGGAGTGGCTCAGGCAGCAGGCCCAGTGGGGAGGGTGCGATTCGGAGCTGGAGGAGCTCTTTGCTGGGTTTCCTGGTCGTTCCCGGAAGCCTGGGCGCCTGAGCCAGGAGGGCCTTTGCCAAGAAGAGACGGAGAGAGTGTGAGAGCGAGGGAGGGCTTCACTGAGGCCGTGCAAACGTTTTGCTGATGGCGGGTGACCCTCCCAAAGCAGCTCCATGGTCCCCTGGACAGTCCCAGGGCAGCGAGCCAGCCTGGAAGAGGATTCGTGGGCCTCACATTGGCTGCTTTCTTCTCAGGGACACATGGTGTCGCTGTCTTCACTGGCCCTCTGCTGACAAACAAAAACCATTGGTTTTGTTTTAAAAACAAAAACAAACCAATTAAAGGCCAAAAACCAGAGCCTCCACTCAGTGGAGTTGAGTCCTTAGGCCTCTTTGAAACTTTTTATTTTTTATTTTTAAGAAATTAAGGTGTGCTTTGCCTATGAGTAAAAAGCAGAGAACTTAAGTGTAGAGTTTGGTGAGTTTTGACAAGTGCCGACACCCTAGTCACCCATGCTCTTATCAAAAATGAGAATCTAGTCCTGGCCTGTGTGACTCAGCAGTTAGAGCATTATCGGCCCATGCACAGAAGGGTCTCAGGTTTGATTCCCAGTCAAGGGCATGTACCCGGGTTGTGGGTTTGCTCCCTGCCCCTGGTTGGGGCTGGTGCAGAGGCAACCAGTTGATGTGTCTCTCTCACATTGTTGTTCCTCTCTCTCTATCTATCTATCTCTTTCTCCCTCACTCTCCCTCCCTCCCTTCCACTCTCTTTGAAAGCACTGGAAAAATTTCCTCAGGTGAGGATTTTTTAAAAAGACAAAGGAAAAACAGAAAGAGAACATTTCTGTCATCCCAGAGAGATGCCTCCAGCCCCTTCCCAGGCAACCCCTGCTCCTCCCAGGGGTAACTAACCCCTGTTTGATTGCTTTCCTCCCAGATTATTTGTGCCTCTTTTAGAACCTCATGCACATGGAAGCATTCCATGTGTATGTTGTGTGTCTGCCTTCTTTTTCTTTTAAAAAAATATATTTTATTGATTTTTTACAGAGAGGAAGGGAGAGAGCTAGAGAGCTAGAAACGTCAATGAGAGAGAAACATCGACCAGCTGCCTCTTGCACACCCCCCACCGGGTATGTGCCCGCAATCAAGGTACATGACCTTGACCAGAATCGAACCTGGGACCTTGCAGTCCGCAGACCAACACTCTACCACTGAGCCAAACCAGTTTCGGCTGCCTTCTTTTTCTTAGTGCAATATTTTTGAGACTTCTCTATATTGTGTTTACTGGTAGCTTTTACTACTATACTAGTGGCTCAGTGCACAAATTCCTGCACACTAAAATGGAATTAATTAGAAAAAATATTTTAATATTGCTGTTTTCCCCATCTCCTGATCACTATCCTATATATAATAAGGATATTATATATTATGGAATATATATCTATTCTATAGAATAATATATAATATCCTTGTTATATATGCTGGCACCTGCTTTGGCTGGTCTGGTACTACCCACGTGTTAGCCTCCTTCCCTCCACCACCTGCCACTGGTCATTCTGCCATTTGGTAAATTTGCATATTACCCTTTTATTGTATCGGATAGTTTTCTATTACTGTATGGCTGTATTGGGTGTTCACACACAAGCCTTTGTGTGGACATATGACTTCATTCCCTTGGAATAAATACCTAGAAGTGAAATGTCTAGGTCAGTGGTCGGCAAACCGCGGGTCTCATGCTACATGCGGCTCTTTAGCCCCTTGAGTGTTCTAACACCACTTCTTCAAAATAGACCCACCCAGGACGAAAACTGACTTCAGGGCATGGGCCACGAAGTTTCAATCACACTGTACGTACGTACCTACGCATGGTATTTTGTGGAAGAGCATCACTCAAGGGGCCAAAGAGCCTCATATGGCTCGAGAGCCACAGTTTGCCAACCACTGGTCTAGGTCATAGAGGAGGTGCGTTTAACTGTAGGAGGAGCTACCAGAGCCAATGCCAATGCCATGTGCACTGCGCACTGTCAGGACCACCGTGCAGAGTTCCAGCTGCTCCGTGATCCTGCCAACAAGGAGCCCGTCCGTCTTTGTCCTTGTCGCCGGCTCAGCAGGCTGATGCGCAGGAGTTGTCACTGTGTGAAGTGCACTTTGTCTCTCCGCATCTTTTATGGCTCCTTTCAGGTTCCGTTCAGGAAGGCTTTGCTTCTCCTCGGGTTACAGATTGCCTCCTATCTCCCCCCCTAAAAGCGTTATCGTTTTAGCTTTTACATTTACATCTATGATCCGTTTCTAGTTTGGTGTTGGTGCGTGGCATGAGGTGTAGATACAGGTTTCTTTTTTCCCTGCACACGGCTAACTTGTGTAACGCCGTTTGCTACTCTGAATTGCCTTTCCACATTGAATTCCTTTGGGGCCTCTATTGAAAATCAGCCGAACACATATGTGTGGGTCTATTTCGGGACTTTCTATTCTGTCCGATCTATTTGTCTGTCTTTGCAACAGAACCTTCCTGTCCTGATTAGGCTAGTGTTGGGAAGGGGACAATTCCCAGGTTCACCTCTTGGTTCTCATTTTGCCGGAGGAAATAGGGCGGTTCCGCGGGCCCGCAGCAAACACACGTCAGCGATACACGCAGAGGCGGATTTGAGGTGTGGTGGCAAGATTTATTGGAGCAAAAACAGAGGAAGAGCTAAGCCTTAGGCGATGTCTCATCTACAACCAGATGGCTCAGCTCCAATGCACAGAAGCGCAGCTTCTGGGGCCACAGGCCGTCACTTGTCCCCACCAAGCCCGGGAGGCGGGCCAGGACCAGAGCTGCTGTGCCATCACCCCAGCATCCTGGGCTTTGTTCTTCCCACCTCCCTGTGAACTGTCCTCCTTCCCTGGGAAGTCCCAGGCCCCTCCCCTCCCCCTGACCTTAGGGCAGCATATGAGCCTCCACTGTCCGCCTGCCGGTGGGCCTCCTACTCTCACGGAGCCCCTGTCCATGCAGCATTACATTTGGTGTTCCTCCTGTTCATCTGTCTCATATCGATTTAATTATGAGGCAGAGGAAAAAATGTTCCCTCTCTGACAGGTCACTTCCATCTATGGACAAATATTTTTTAACGTACAAAACTGCAACCCTGGAGCAATTCTGGCTCCTCCCTGTGGAAGGAGTGCCAAATAGTTTTGGTTTGTGTCACCGTGAAGTCCTCCCCAGTGCGGAGACCTGCGTGGCTGAGTGAGGAGCTGACGTGACCACAGCGAGGGTGGAGAGATGGCCCCCAACAGCGTCCCGCTTTCCTTCTTGAACCCGGTGAGTTCCCAGGCTGTGGGCACAGGCGATGCTGCAGGGCTGACTGGCTGCCTTGCCAGGGAAGCCGCTCTGGGTCTCCTAGGAAACCAGACTGGGGTGGCAGAGGGTGTATGGGGGGCTGACATGCCCAATGGGGCAATCCGGACGCACCCTCTGCCCCAGGCCGGTCTCACCTGCCTCTCAGAACCCAGGGCTGATGATCTCCGCAGTGGGGCATTGCACAGATGGCGCTGAGCTCCCTCTGGGCGCCTGGCCTGTCCTGGGTGTGCGGGCAGGAGGGCCTGGGCAGCGCTGGGGGAGTGGGGCTCTGCTGGGGTGAAAGGGGAGCCCAGCAGCCAGGCCTGGGCACTGACTTAGGAGATGGCCTCCCTGGGTCCAGCCGTTTCCTGGCGAGGCAGCCTCAGGCGAGCTGCTGTTAGCTCTCTGGGCCTCAGTTTCCACATCTGCAAAATAGGGGTAATCCTTGAGCCGCCTCCAGGATTGGGGGGAGGAGGGAGGTGGCATATCTAGGGTGTGGGGACGGTGCCTGGCACGCGGTGGGCTGTAGAAGTGTGGGCGTGACCAGGAGTCTGGGGGCAGCGGGAAGACCTCCTGAGGGGGGTCTGCTCCCGGGGGTGAGTTCACAAGGGCAGGCCCAGGGTGTGTGCAGAGGGCCCTCCGGGGAGGGGGGAGGAGGGGGCTGCCCTGCAGGGTGGGAGGCAAAGGGCGGCCTTTCCCACCGTTTGGCCGCGTGTGTGGGCGCTGTCTGGTGGCCGGGTGTAAAGCCTCTGAGCTTTATTATCCCCTCGCCGTCCATGAGAACCTGGGACTCAGAGAGGCTGAGGCCACTCACCAGATGTCCCAGATGGTGGAGGAGGAGGGTGCCCTGTTTACCCAAAGGGGAGGTGCCCACAGGGGGAGCAGTCATGGGGGAGGGCAGGCAGGTGGCAGCCCAGGCCAGGAGGTCACTGTGCCCTGGACCAGTCCAGTGGAAGCCTCTCCCAGCCTGGGCAAAGAGTTTCCCGAGAGCCGGGAGGTGGATGACAGGGCCCTTCCTGGGTGGGGGCTGGGGTAGTCAGGTGGGCGTCCGCTCAATGCTGATGGGGAAGCTGCCTGGGCCTCCCCGTCCACCCGCCCTGGGCAGGGGCCCTGGCATGGCCCTGGGCTCTCCTTGAAGAGGCTCTGCAGGTGGAGCTGCAGAAAGTGGGCCAGACCCCGTTGGTGCCTCAAGTTTGTGTGTGTGGGGGGAGGAGGGGGAGGAGGGCAGGGGGGGGAGGCTCAGGGTCAGACGTTGTCCCCTTAGGCTCATTGTCTGTCAGATGGGGATCCCAGACCTCCTTCTAGGCCCTGACACTTTCTTATCATGGCGACTGGTTTGTACTTTTCTATCCTTGGGTCCAAAAGCTACTAGTAATTATGCAAATCAGAGGGCAGTCCAAAGGGCAGCAGAGTTCAAACAGGGCCTGGGTGCCCTGACAGGTGGCTCCATTGGCTGGAGGGTCATCCTGATCACCAGAAGGTTGTGGGATTGGTCCTCTATTGGGGTGCATTCCGGAGGCAAGGTGTCTCTCTCTCTCTCTCTTTCTTTCTCTCTCTCCCTCTCTAAAATTAAAAACCATATAATTGGGTGTGGCTAAAACAAACAAGAAAAACCCATTGGGGGCTTTGGTGTCAGACAAAACGGACGGTGGGTGGAGTCCCTACAGGCGCCAGACACACCCGTCCACCCCACAGTCACCCTCTCCCGGATGACCCCGTGGTTTCCAGCGTCCAGGAGCGATCTCCCTCTTCCTCCAAACTGTGCCAGGAGGGTCGCACCGCCTGGCTGTTCCGCTGACCAGCTGAACACTGTTGTGGGGTCAAACCCTGGGTTCAAAATAAGATCATCGGAGGCTGCTGATTGATTAAAAAAGCAGGCAAGGATTTATTAAACCAGGACGGCCACAAGAGCACTACAGGCAGGTGGCCACACTCACAGCCGCACGGTTCCAGGTGTAGGCGGTCCTTTTAAAGGTCCAAGCAACAAGAATTTTCCTTTGTTCTAAATTCTAATGGCTGGGAACAGCTCACAGGGTCGTTCCCAGCCACATCCTGCCGGACTTTGGAATGTGGCCCTTTCTTGCAATAGCAGACAGTACAGAAGCAGAGCTCAGCAGTTAATCTCTAAAGGTTATCTACAGTTTCTACCCCTGAAGCGACTGAGTCAGTGGGAATCCATCTCCTGTGGTCCGAGTCCACAGGCACAGGAAAATCGCCTTAGCCTCCAGGTCTCAGTCTGGAAGCTGATGCAACTACCTTATTGTTTAAGCAAGTGAGTGAGTGCTGAAGCCAGAGTAACAGGGTCAAAGTTCAAACAGCAGTTTTTACCTAAGTATGGTTACGACCATACTTCAAATTCCTAATAAGTGAAGTGACCTACAGCTTCATGGCAAAGACCCTTGTACCCAGAGCCTTTAAGTGACCGAGGAACAACCTGAAAAGTAAACATACTCACGAATTATCTGAATGCTTATTTACATTTATTTTTGTAGTGCCATAAAATGAGTATCTGGATGGATTTCAGATACTTTTTTCATTGATTTCAGACGGGAAGGGAGAGGGAGATGGAAGCATCCAGGTCACTGGTGTGGGAGTATCTACTTACCTGTCTCAGAGTCCCAGCCTCCCCCTTTCCCTGAGCATGTCAACATTCCCTTCACACTTCCTCTTGCTCCTGGCTCCTCCCCATGGAATGACTGCCCGATAGCTTTAGTTTCAGTTTCACAGTGAAGTCCTCCCCAGTGCGAAGAACTGCGTGGCTGAGTGAGGAGCCGCCGTGACCACAGCGAGGGTGGAGAGATGGCCCCCAACAGCGTCCCGCTTTCCTTCTTGAACCCAGTGAGTTCCCAGGCTGTGGGCACAGGCGGTGCTGCAGGGCTGACTGGCTGCCTTGCCAGGGAAGCCGCTCTGGGTCTCCTAGGAAACCAGACTGGGGTGGCAGAGGGAGGATGGGGGTCTGACATGCCCAATGGGGCAATCCGGACGCACCCTCTGCCCCAGGCCGGTCTCACCGGCCTCTCAGGACCCAGGGCTGATGATCCCCGCAGTGGGGCATTGCACAGATGGCGCTGAGCTCCCTCTGGGCGCCTGGCCTGTCCTGGGTGTGAGGGCAGGAGGGCCTGGGCAGCACTGGGGGAGTGGGGCTCTGCTGGGGTGAAAGGGGAGCCCAGCAGCCAGGCCTGGGCACTGACTTAGGAGATGGCCTCCCTGGGTCCAGCCGTCTCCTAGCGAGGCGGCCTCAGGCGAGCTGCTGTTAGCTCTCTGGGCCTCAATTTCCACATCTGCAAAATAGGGGTAATCCTTGAGCCACCTCCAGGATTGGGATGAGGATGGAGGTGACATATCTAGGGTATGGGGATGGTGTCTGGCACGCGGTGGGCTGTAGAAGTGTGGACGTGACCAGGAGTCTGGGGGCAGCGGGGAGACCTCCTGAGGGGGGTCTGCTCCCGGGGGTGAGTTCACAAGGGCAGGCCCAGGGTGTGTGCAGAGGGCCCTCCGGGGAGGGGGGAGGAGGGGGCTGCCCTGCAGTGTGGGAGGCAAAGGGCGGCCTTTCCCACCGTTTGGCCACATGTGTGGGCGCTGTCTGGTGGCCGGGTTTAAAGCCTCAGAGCTTTATTATCCCCTCGCCGTCCATGAGAACCTGGGACTCAGAGAGGCTGAGGCCACTCACCAGATGTCCCAGATGGTGGAGGAGGAGGGTGCCTTGTTTACCCCAAAGGGGAGGTGCCCACAGGGGGGAGCAGTCATGGGGGAGGGCAGGCAGGTGGCAGCCCAAGACCAGGAGGTCACTGTGCCCTGCACGGGCTGTGTGGAAGCCTCTCCCAGCCTGGGCAAACAGTTTCCCGAGAGCCGGGAGGTGGATGACAGGGCCCTTCCTGGGTGGGGCACGGGGTGGGCGGCAGCTCAGCGCTGAGGGGAAGCTGCCTGGGCCTCCCCGTCCACCCGCCCTGGGCAGGGGCCCTGGCATGGCCCTGGGCTCACCTGGAAGAGGCTCTGCAGGTGGAGCTGCAGAAAGTGGGCCAGACCCCGTTGGTGCCTCAAGTGTGTGTGGGGGGCGGGGGGGGGGTGAGGCTCAGGGTCAGACGATGTCCCCTTAGGCTCATTATCTGTCAGATGGGGGACCCCAGACTTCCTTCTAGGCCCTGACACTTTCTTATCATGGTGACTTGCCCCGGCCTGCGGGGCAACAACGTGGGCAGTCAGGAATCCTAAGAGAATGAAATAAGAGAGGGGCGCAAGGAAGGAGGGTAAGTCTTATAAATCCGATCAAACCCCCACATTTTATTGAAGTGTAACTGTTTTTAAAGGCTCGTAAAGGGGAGGGACAGGGTAAGGGATTGTCATGGGGTGATTGGTTGGGGACTGGGTATGTCTTCAGCTGATTGGTTATTCTGATGTGGGAGGTTCTTCTAGCCTTTGGCGCGCCCGGGGACTTTGTTTGGTATGCTGGCTATCTTGGCGGGCAATCTTGGCGCCCCGGGAAATCTTGGCGGGCTTTCTTAGGAAAAGGGGCTGACCAGGAAGTGAAACTGAACTCTTGTTTTTATGGCTCCCGGCAGTGACTGGTTTGTATTTTTCTATCCAAAAGCTACTAGTAATTATACAAATCACAGGGCAGTCCCAAAGGGCAGCAGAGTTCACACAGGGCCTGGGTGCCCTGGCAGGTGGCTCCATTGGCTGGAGGGTCATCCTGATCCCCACAAGGTTGTGGGATTGGTCGTCTTTCAGGGTGCATTCCCGAGGCAATGGATCTCTCTCTCTCTCTCTCTCTCTCTCTCTCTCTCTCTCTCTCTCTTCCTCTCTAAAATTAAAGACCAGCCGAAACCGGTTTGGCTCAGTGGTAGAGCATCGGTCTGCGGACTGAAGGGTCCCGGGTTTGATTCCGGTCAAGGGCATGTACATTGGTTGTGGGCACATCCCCAGTAGGGGGTGTGCAAGAGGCAGCTGGTCGATGTTTCTCTCTCATTAACGTTTCTAGCTCTCTATACCTCTTCCGTCCTCTCTGTAAAATATCAATTAAAAATATATTTTAAAAAAAGATTCAGTTATTCTAGGTTATTTTTTTAAACAAGTAAATTAAATTAAATTAAATTAAAGACCGTATCATTGGGTGAGGTTAAAAAAAAACAAACAAAAGAACCCTACCAGGCTTTGGTGTCAGACTATAAGGCCGATGGGTGGAGTCCCTACAGGCAGCAGACACACCGACCACCTCACAGTCACTCTCTTTCCGGGTGACCCCGTGGTTTCCAGCAGTCAGGAGGGACCTCCCTCTTCCTCCAAACTGTGCCAGGAGGGTCGCACAGCCTGGCTGTTCCTGACCAGCTGACCTCCATGAGGGTCTGCCTCGGGGCCTCACCCCCATTCCTGCCCAAGCCCCGCCGGCCGCATGGGGCCCAGCCTCCCCAGAGCCAGGGGGGAAGCTGGGACCACACGCAGGACGGGACCCGCTGTTTGGCTGGGGAGCCCTCAGGGAGCCAGCAGCCAGGGTGTCTGTGCTCCATCCTGAGAAGCAGCCTGGGTGGGGCTTCGCAGCATGGGGGCGGGATCCACACCCCACTCTATTGCGGACCCGCAGGGACCCGCAAGCATTTCATTTCTGTAGGGCGTTGGCTTAGAGAGATGCTAACTCCTAGAGAAATGTGAAGATTGACTAAGAGCTACAAGTAATCTCCTAGGTTAATGCAGGGTAAGAGCACATCAGATCAAAGGATCTTATGGGCGCGTTACCAGACCCTCTGTGCTCAGCTGTCTCCTCTGTAGCGGTGGCCCTGATAATGGCCGGGGCTGTTGCCAGGATGACTAGGAACAGCCAGGGAGATGGGCCCCACAAGCACCTCGGAACCCTTGGGCAGCAGCCTCTTTGGCGGAAAGGCTCCCACAGGCCCTGCAGGGAGCCCCGTGGGCCAGCTGTGGCTGGGCGCCCACTGGCGTGGGGGCCTGGCTCTGCTGTCTGCCCCTTCAGAGAGGAAGAGGAGGAAAGAGTCCTCTGCCTGCAGGCCTGGCCAGGAGCCGAGAGCAAGCTCTGACCCTGCAGAGGGGTTAATCCACCTAAATTAATTAATTCGTCCTGATGGGAGCTAAGAGGATGCTGTCCCTTTCGATGAGAGACATGGTGTCTACTTTGTCATCGTCTCTGCCTCTCCCTACTGTCCCCCACCTGACAGTCTCCCTCATACACACCGCCTGCCTGGCTCCTATAAGCATTTCATTTCTGTAGGGCGTTGGCTTAGAGAGATGCTAACTCCTAGAGAAATGTGAAGATTGACTAAGAGCTACAAGTAATCTCCTAGGTTAATGCAGGTTAAGAGCACATCAGATCAAAGGCGTCCTGGAGGTTAGCTTACAAGTCAAGAAGAAAACAATTTTGGAATTTTGCTCAGAGAGACCAAGAGGGAAGGGGAGGTAGACACACCTACTATGTGCCAGTCTCTTCCCCAGCCCTTTTCTCACTAAATCATGGATCTTATGCAGGAGGTAAGATTCACCCCTATGTTACAAATGAGGAAACTGAGGCAAAAGAGGCTGCATAAGCTTCCTGAGGTCACTCAGGACACGAGCAGCAGAATGAGGCTCCAAACCTGGACGATGCCTGGCTCTGAAGCCTCACCATAACCATTGTTCCTTCCAAGTGGCCGGGAAGGGCATTTGACAAAGTGGGCTCTGTGGGGCCCAGGAGGCGGGCAGACACCTCACTAGGGCCTCGGAGGTTGCCCGGGGCCTGGGGAGGGATGGGGAGCAGGGGCAGGAGAGGAGGCTGCCCGGAGGCTGCAGAGCACCCAGGACCGGGTGCTACCTGAGGTGGCTGGGAGGGCAAAGGTCACGGTCACACTGTTCTATGGTGGGTGTGCAGGAGGCTGCCTTCTTCTTGGCCTTCTCAGGGGAGCAGAAGGGTTCTCCTTGAGGATAGGCTGTGGCCTCCTTGGTCCTTTGGGTTTCTGAGTCTTCAACCAGGGCACTGGGACCTTTGCCAGGAGCCCCTCTCACCACCCTGGTTCCTCCCCATCTCAGGGTCCTGTTCATGCTACTGCCTCCTCTTGAAAGCTGCTATTTCCCCTTAAGAGAGATCAGCTCTGTGTTTCATCATCTCAGAGTCCAGGGGCCTCCTTATCTCCGAAGAAACGTGTAACTCCCCGGATTCAGGTCTAATTCCTCACAGGTCGGGAGATCCAAGAGCCTGAGACTCCATGTGATCAATTCACAGCTGCATCCGGCCCCTGGCACATTGCCCGACACACCAGGCCGGCCACTAGCCAGTCCCGGAGGGATCGGACAGGAGGAGCAGAAGCCTAACTGACTGCCGTCTTCTCCCCGCAGGTCGTCCCCTTCTCTAGGGCCACACAAGGCGGCCTCCAGTACGGATATAAGATCACTGTCAAAGGGATGTTTCTTGAGTCCTGTGGAACCAGGTACCTGGAAGTGTTGTTCCTGTCCAGCCTTGGCCCTTAGCGAAATGTCAACTGTCTGCTCAGGGTGGTTCACCCGACACTCTCCAAGCTGACTGTTCTGGGCTCAGTGGATGCTGGCTGGGTAGGGCCCGGCCCCTGCCAACACTGCATGGTACCCCTGCCCTCTGCCAGTAGAATCTGGACACCATTAACGTAGACTCCCCATAGACAGAGGGAGAGCGGGAGCTCATAGGCTAAGACCAGCCCCAGGGCAGACCATGGGCTAGGGTTGAATTTTGCACAGGAAGACCCAGAGATGCAAAATGATGCCTCCTTTACTTCCCGAAATGGCCTTCATTCACGTTGAAGCCCTCATTCGGCTGATGTGGAAATCTTTTTTTATCTATATCTTTTTATTAATTTAAAATTTTTATTGCTTTAAGTATTATATCTATCTCCTTCCTCCCCCCAACCTCCATTGACCTCTCCCTAGCTACCCCTAACCACCAGCACATGCTTTCACCCCCCTATTGTCTGTGTGCACTGGTTATGCTTATATGCACACATACAAGTCCTTTGGTTGATCTCTTACCCCTTTCCCCATCCTCCCCTGTGTTCCCTCTGAGGTTTGATGGTCTGATTGATGTTTCTATGTCTCTGGACCTATTTTTGTTCTCAGCTTATGTTCATTATATTCCACAGATGAGTGAGATCTTATGATATTTATCTTTCTCCGACTGGCTTATTTTGCTTAGCATAATGCTCTCCAGGTCCATCCATGCAATTGCAAATGGTAAGAGTTCTTTCTTTTTTACTGCAGCATAGTATTCCGTTGTGTAGATGTACCACGGTGTTCTAATCCACTCATCTGCTGATGGGCACTTAGGCTGTTTCCAAATCTTAGTTACTATAAATTGTGCTGCTATGAACATAGGGGTGCATATATCCTTCTGATTGGTGTTTCTGATTTCTTGGGATATATTCCTAGAAGTGGGATTATGGGGTCAAATGGAAATTCCATTTTTAATGTTTTGAGGAAACTGCATGCAGTGGCTGTGTAAGGCCGGGGAAGGACCCCCTTCCCCTTCTTAACTGACTTTTCCAGTAAGCCCTGGTTAACTGACCTTTCCAGCAGACTCTGGTTTGGTCACCGTAGAGGTATTTTATCTGTTCCTGAAATCAGCCTGAGGGATCAGCCTGCTAAGACAGACCATCCAGCCTCCCTAACCGCAGGGCCATAGCTATATTATCTGTTTCTGGGAGGACTATAGCTGTATTTTATCTGTTTCTGGGATCGGCCTGCTAAAACAGACCATCCTGCCTCCTCGGGAAATGGGTCAATTGTCAACTATTATGAGCCAAATATTAACTGTTAACATAGTTCCCTGATTTACAGACCACCTGCGTGTGGTTTTTGCCTTTATAAACTCATGTCCTGCAATTACTCGGCCCTCCCAGTCAGCCAGCACTGTTGCTGTCTGCCTGAGAAGCCCCTGCGCTGCGCTTGTACTAATAAAACCTCCTGCTTTTTGCATCAAGTTTCGGTCTCGGTGTTTGACTTGGGGTCGTCGTCCCCTCCGTCGGACTCACCGGGGGTCTTGGGACCTTACATTCTCCCAGCAGCAGTGCAGGACGGTTCCTTTTTCTCCACGTCCTCACCAGCACTTGTCGTCTGTTCATTTGTTGATAGACACTCTGACAGGTGTGAGATAGTATCTCATTGTTGTTTTCATTTGCATCTTCCTGATTATTAGTGACTTTGACCATGTTTTCAAATGTCTCTTGGCCTTCTGTATATCCTGTTTTGGAAAGTGTCTATTTAGATCCTTTGCCAATTTTTTGACTGGATTGTTTATTTTCCTTTTGTTAAGCTGTAAGGGTTCTCTATAAATTTTGGAGATTAAACCCTTATTGGATATAACATTGGTAAATGTGTTCTCCCATGCAGTGGGCTCTCTTGTTGTTTTGTTGATGGTTTCTTTTGCAGTACAGAAGCTTTTGATTTTGATGTACTCCCATTTGTTTATAAAAAAAATATTTTTGTTGAGAATATTACAGATGTTCCTCTTCCCCCCTACTCCCCCCTATATTGCCACCCTCCTCGCCACAGGCCTTCACCACGCTATTGTTTGTGTCCATAGTTAATGCATATATGCATATAAGGTCTTTCTCTAACCTCTTCCTGATCCTTCTCTGAGATTCATCAGTTTATTCCATGTTTCCATGACTCAGATTCTATTTTATTCACCAGTTTATTTTGTTTATTAGATTTCTTGTCATTTATTTTGAATTTTAGATTCAACTTTTGGTGAATATATATTTATTGCTATTTCATGGTTCATATTATTTTTATCTTTTTCCCCTCTTCTTAAAGAAAGCCTTCAACATTTCATGTAATACTGGTTTGTTGGTGATGAACTCCTTTAGCTTTTTCTTGTCTGAGAAGCTCTTATTCTGATCTTCAATTCTAAGTGATACCTTTGATGGGTAAAGTAATCTTGCTTGCGTTTAAAATATTTAAATTTGCCATCAAATGTAATTTTTTAGAAATATATTCGTATTGACTTCAGAAGGGAAAGGGAGAGAAAAGAGAGAGAGATAGAAACATCAAGGATGAGAGAGAATCATTGATAGGCTGCCTCCTGCATGCCCCCTACTGAGGACTGAGCTCACAACCCAGGTATGTGACCTGCCTGGAATGGAATCTAGGAGCCTTCAGTCTCCAGGCCAACGCTTGTATCCACTGAGCCAAACTCCCTAAGGTTCAAATGTAATTTGATCTCTTTCTGCTTCAAGTTCCTTCCTGGAAAATACTAAGTCATTTCAAAATACAAACATCTTCTCAGCACTGTTTTTTTTTTACCCAAGAGAGGACTTTAGAGAACAGGGAAGAGCTTGTACATCTTCCCAGAAGCTAGAGCCCTCTAATTCTCAAGCAGGCCTGTGGAGGCGTGGAGTTCTTGCCTGATATGGGTGGGGCTCCGCAGGAATTGAATAGAATGTCTATCTAGGGTCACCTCTGGGCTTGGTTCAGAGCCTGGCCCTGTGGGGGATGCAGAAGGCAGGAAAGCGGGGGGGGGGGGGGGGACCCTCCCTGAGTGCTGTGCATTAGTTGGGGACACCAGAATGACCCCAAGAAGCAGGCTATGAACCATGCTCATGCTGAGCTCGGGGAAGGCAGGAGTAGACAGTGACTCCTCGGATTGGGACTGGTTTTAGGACAGGGGCCTGGGAAAGGGCAGAGCAAACATTTATTGGACCCCTTTCATGAGCTTGGCTCCTTGGGAAGGTTTTTTTGTTCTAATTCCTCACCTTGGAGCCATAGCTACCCCCGAAGGAAGTTTTGAAGGGGAGGGCTTCCTTCTGAGAAAGAAATTAAAATTTACTTTTGTGGAGGCTTCCTGAACACCTCATTAATCATCCCCAAAGGAAGGAAGTCAGCCCTGCCCTGGATGCACTAACACCAGGGTAGTTTTTTCTGGGTCACCACCAAAAACTAACAGTATGAGTTGGGGTCAGGGTGGGACACACACCAACGTCCGATGAGGGACAGACACACATATAAGAAGTTCTCATGCCTGGAGAGCCCATATCCATCCCATGCCTCCCTGTTAGACACCGTCTTTGTAGGGAAACTCCATCAATGTCGCCTGTTCTCTCCATTTGTTCTCTTGCTTCCCGACTGAGCAGCCGTGGGCTGGCCTCTAACCAGTGCCCACTGGGCATGAGAGGCTCTTGCTTCTGGGCATAGTCCTGGATTTGCATCTCCATGCAAATGTGAGATCAGTTTCCAAGACCTATGCTTCCTGTGGCTGGAGTCCACATTGTTCTTGACCCAGCTCCTGCTTAAAGTCACACTGGAAAGGGCAAAATTCAATAACTACACAAAACACACTAAGTGCAAATTAGGTAAACACAAAGGAAGGCAGCAAGGTGGGAGGGTGCACACCTGCCTCTTCAGGTTGTAGGCAATTTCCCAGAAACTGCCAAGTCGGAGGCACCCAGCCCTCCTGCTCCTATCTTTCTCAATAAACTAGAACACTGCTTTCCGTCCACCTAGGTTTGCAGTGAACTTTCAGACCGGCTTCAGTGACAATGACATTGCCTTCCACTTCAACCCGCGGTTTGAAAAGGGTGGGTATGTGGTCTGCAACACCAAGCAGAAAAAATGGTCTAAGAAGGAGGAGAGGACGATGAGGAATCCCTTCCAGATGGGAATTCCTTTTGAGATCAGCTTCCTGGTGGAGAACTCCGGTTTCCAGGTGAGCAGGATTCTCCTCCCTCCATCCCATCCCTGTCCCCCTGCCCATGAGGCCTGGAGAAAAGCCTGTAAATGATGACCCAAGCAATGCCATTATAAAGATCAGAGGTCGTTACACACCTTCACCTGCACCTACAGAGCACCTGTTGCTTCCGTTACCAGGAAATAAGACCTAGATAAGTTTCCCTCCCTACCTGCTCTTTGGCCTCGGGTTTGGCTGCATTTGAGATCACATGAGTGTTCCTTACCTGGAGCAGCTCCGAAGGCTGGGCCCCCACCTACAGGGGATGGAGGTGAAAACCAGACAGGCCTTAATTTCTAGAAGCAGGGGTCCTAGTGCTCAGGTGTGCTCCCCGCCCTGAGGGTCTGGGTCCTCTCTCCTGATATATGCGCTCCTGTTGACAGGTGATGGTGAATGGAAAGGAGTTTACGAAGTACACTCACCGTGTGCCCTTCCACCGCGTGGACACCATCTCCTTCACCGGTGGTGTGGAGGTGATGCAGATGAGCATTGAGGTTAGACTCTCCATCTGGCACTTGTCCCACTGTCAGCGGGGAGGGGCCAGTCTAGCTATGCCTAGGCCCTGTTGGGTGGGTCCAAAAGTTCCCGCCAATCTCTCACTCAGGTGACCCCAGGGACACACCTTTGGCTCCCCCATCCCCCTCCTCCTGTGTCACTGTCTCTGTCCAGAGCAGCTGCCTCAGCCTGACTTCTTCCACTCTTGCCTGTCCTTCTCCACTTCCCCCTGGTTAGGAGGCCGTGTGGTTCCAGAAAGAACCCAGCTTGGGAATCACACTGATTCCAGCTCAGATCCCAGCGCTGCCACTGTCACCAGCTGTGGGATCTCAGACAAATGAGTCTGCCTCTCCCAGCCTCAGTTTCCTCATCTGTGCAAGGGGCCTAGTCACAGCCTCCCCAGGAGGTATTGTGTGGGCACAATGAGGTGATACATGTCAGAGGTCACAAAATGTCCCCTGTGGGCCCACACCAGGGTCTATTTGACCCTTCTGGTTTTTTTCATTTTTTGAATGTGGCGCCAACATGTACAAGGGCAGGAGCCGGTGTGCGTTGTGGAGCTGAGTGCTGGTGATGGCTGCCCCACAGGGTGAAGGCCCTGAATGCCCCTCCACTGTGCTCGTGAAAATGGTGACGGTGGTAAATTTTATGTGCATTGTACCAAACATTTTCCAGGCCCGGTGATATCACATGGAAATCTGAATGTCTCACTTTTTGTGAAAGCAGGGAAGATTGGGGTAGGCCTGGTCCAAGTTCCCATAGGACCCCAGGTGCCAGGATTAGAGATGTTATTTCCACTTCAGTATTAGAGTGTGCTCCTGAGGTGGGAAAAGCACACAGTAGGCCCTCAACAAATATAAGCTCCTCTCTTTGGTCCCATCCATTACTCTCTCCCTCTCACCTACTCTGTCCTGCCTGCCTGGCTTTCCCCATCTTCTCCGGGCCCCTGCCTTTCCACTCCTCGTTGGTCATTAAAGCTTCTCTTCACTCCATGTCGCCTTTTGTTTTAACAGGACACCCGTGCAATCCCTGTCCAGAAGATGATCTCTGAGATGCTATCCTATGCCAGTTCCGGTGGCTCACTTGAGTCCGAAGAGCAGAAACCCAAAGTGAGTTGACCATGGACACCTGGAGGCTGAGCAGTCAGCAGGAAGGACAGGGGTCTCAGAGAGAGGCTACCTCCAGCCGCAGGGAGCAGGGCGTCTAAGCTTCCCTGTCTCCAACCACCAGGCACCCAGGCCCTGGACCTGGGAGGCATCCTTGGTCCTTCCCTTCCTTTCTTATTATCCCTCCAGGGCCCCAACGCCTCTCCTTCCTGAAGCCACTGCCTTGGTCCCGGCCATCTGACCCATGCCCCGCTCTCCCCTCACGCCCACCCACTGCACCGTGACCCGTCCATAAGCAAATTTTATCTCATTCTCTTCCTGCTTAAATCTCTTGAAGGCCCCATGCTCAAATAAAGCTCCAACTCCCAAGCTGGATGTGCAGAATCCTCCCCAATCCTGCCAGCCCACCTACCGGCCTCCACTCACTCCAGGCTCCTTCCGGCCACCATGTTTATGCATCTGCTGCCCTGGGGCCAAAAGGACCCTTTGCCACCTCACCCCAGCCAACCCCTAACTGCCCTTCAATGCTCGGCTTCAATGTGGCTCCTCAGGCATCTGCCCTGCCTGGCAGGTTGCTGGATGCCCCAGCCAGTCCCTGACCTGATGGACTTTTAACAGCTCTGTGGACGCCAGGCACCATGTCCAGTTATATCTGTACTCACATGTCTGTCTCCGAGCTTGGGACTGTGACCTGTCCCTTTGTGTATCCCCAGCACTGTGTCCAGGGCCTGGAGTGCAGTGGGGACTGGATCAGTGAAAGAGGGGTGTGGTTTGCACGGTCAGTAGAAGGGGAGACCAGTCAGGGAAAGCAGACCAGTCTGCTGGGTGGGGAGGGGCCAGGGCAGGAACAGGAGCAGGGCCTGGCCCTTCCCTGGCCACTTGAGCAGTGGGGGCAAGGGCCAGGGTGCCTCCCTACCCAGCTTCCTGTGGCCCATCACGCTGCAGGGTCAGCCCCTGCCACCTGCCACACTGACCTCAGGATGGTGGAGCTCCTGGGAGCCTTTGCAGGGCAGCCCGACGTTGGCCCTGGCCTTGGGAGGACAGGGGATGCTGACACACCCAGACCCAACTGGGTACCATTTTGTATTGGATTGCTCGCTACCGGGACAAGCAAAATAGGACACGGCTAGTAATGGTTTTGCCTCTGGGAGCTGAGGGGAGCTGTATGTCCTATGTCAGACACATCCTTCTCGCTCTCTAGAGGAGCCGTCGGGATGTCCCCTCTCCTCTGCCCGCCCCCTCCTGTTTTTATCCACAGTTACCTGGGACGGTGGGTGAGCATCTGGGCACCACAGGCTCAGGGAGGCTTGCTTGGGAGCAGGAAGGAAGCGAGCGTGTCTGGGAGGCATTTCTGACCACCATTTCGGATGTCATCTCCCCGTCCAGTGGCACCAATATTAACCGCCATTTTTATTTTTCTCCCCTTCAGCCTCCAAGTTACTGCCAGGCTACCGAGGCTACCATTGTAAGTCTCTTGCTCTCTCTTTGGAAACTCTTCACTTTGGTTCTTCCTGTGGGTAAAAAGGAGGAGGCAGGGCGAGGCATTAGGCCTCTGCCACAGGGCAACTGGCACAGCTGAGGCCAGACCCCTGTGCCACCCTCCTGACCTGGATGGGGTGGGGTTGGGGTGGAGGTGGGGGTGGGGATGGGGTGGAGGTGGGGTTGGGGGTGGAGTGGAGGTCTGAAGGGGGGAAGGGGTGGTTGGCTGTGCTGATGAATTGGGAAACAAGCTGAACTGCCCAAGCCCCTGTCATTCTGTGGACTCGATGGCCCGCATTTACTTCCTCCTGCAAAGTGAAACTACGCTAGAGAAATTCCCCTGGGAAGGAAGATGGGCCAACAGTCAGTTTTCACAGTCTATTCTGGGCTACTGAGAGGGTTCCCCACCTGCAGCTGCTGGGAGGGTGTGTGTTAAGTGGTGCCCTCTGGTGGCAGATGGCGGTGTTGGCGCTGGTGAGAGCAGGTGAAAAACCCAACTTCTTTCTTCCACACACAAACTGTGGTCCACACAGTGCAGAGCACCCCTGCACAGATGTTCCTTGTAAGTCCGCAAGCTCCATCAGCACAGACCCAGCTCTCTCCTGCTGGTACAAGTCGGCGGGGAGCCCTGGAGTTAGGGGAGCTGCCTGAGGAGGGGCTGAGGGCAGGTGGCCACGATGGGGTGTGGGGCAGTGGCAGGAAGTTGCACCAAGGGTGACAGGAGAGGGAAGGCCAATGGGAGCATCCAGGGGCAGAAGCCTTACATTGAAGCATCCCCTCTAGAGTGTGTGGGGGCCTGGGTTCGGGTGTGATCCCACCCTAAATATCCTGGTCTCTTTTCAACAGAATTCCATAATGCCCCTGCAGGTGTCAGCCAGACCCAGCTACGTAAGTGATTTCTCAGGGAGGGCGCGGTTCCGTTGTGCAGGGCAGTGGGGGAGGCGGGGGCAGCTCACAAAGGAAAAAGCAGCCCTTCGTGAGCTGAGGTTCTGCAAACTTCCGGGAAACTAGAAGACAGTTGTAAGGATCTTTCACCTTCCAAAGGACCCCTTTGTCACAAGCACATTATACGGTCTCTTCTCAGCCCGAGTATCCTTCTGTGTCCAGCAAAGCCCTTTTTATGGCAGTTTATTTACTTACTTATTTTTATTCCTCACCCAAGGATATTTTCCCACTGACTTTTAGAGAGAATGGAAGAGAGAGGGAAAGACAGAGAGAAATATTGATAGGAGAAACATCGATTGGTTAGCTCCTTCACGTGCCCTGACCAGGGTCCAAGCTGGGGATGTGCCTGCAACCAAGGTCCATGCCCTTGACCGGAATCAAACCTGGGACCATTCTGTCTGCAGGCCGACACTCTAACCACTGAGCCAAACCAGCTAGGGCTCTTACAATTCTTTCTTGAAAATATATTATGCTCGCACACACTTGTCAAACTCAGGTGACAGTCCAAATTCATGGGCATTGGCACAGAGTTCCCCCGACAGCTGCCTCCTCTGTGGCTGCCGCTGGCTGACCTGCCCCTCTCCTGCCCACAGCCAATACCGTTCTTCACCAGCATCCCTGGGGGGCTGACCCCCTCCAAGAGCATCACCATCACAGGCACCGTCCTGCCCTCTGCTCAGAGGTAAGCCTGGGCTCTCGGGGAGGAGAGACACCCCAAGGTGATCCTGGCCCCCACCCCCCAGCTCTGGGAGGGGCTGGGGCCCAGCACTCAGTGGGCAGAGATCCAGGGGAGCTGCCCACCCCCAGGTTCCACATCAACCTGCGCTCCGGGAATGACATCGCCTTCCACATGAACCCCCGTTTCGATGAGGACGCCGTGGTCCGCAACACGCAGACCGACAACTGTTGGGGGGCCGAGGAGCGTAGCCTGACCGGGGATATGCCCTTCATCCAAGGCCAGGACTTCTTGGTAAGGTGCCCAGGCTGGAGCTCGGGGGGCTCCGAAGGGGCAAACGAAGCAGAGAGTGAAGGTGGAGGGTGTCTGGGGGCTCCTTGAACAAGATGGGGGCTGAGGCCTCTTGGGTGAGGGTTGGGCCCAACAAGTTATTGTTATTATGGTTTTCCTATTGCTGCCCCATCTAAAAGAGGGGGTGGATCTGCTGTTTACAGAGGGAAACACTCTCAGGTGTAGGTTCTTTGCCTGAGGTCACACAGCCAACAAGTACCACATGGAACCCATGAATGAGGTCATTCACTTATTCACTCACTCAGTCACTCAACATCTATTCGTCAGCTCTGTCCTCCAGGCCCACTTGGGGCAGGAAGGAGCCCGGGTGTGGAGGGGAGCAGTGAAGCAGCCATACCGGGTCCTGCCCGGAAGTTTACAGTTTTGTGGGGGAAGGTCATTGCAACAGGTGCTGTGCCCAAGCAACAGAGAATAAAGGGGTCCAGTGAGGCCTGGACAGGGACCCCGCTGCCTGAGATGGGGACAGCTCTCAGAGGCCACAGTGCACTGGAGACCTCAGGGATAGAAGGCGTTCACCCCACAAAGATCTGAGGTTCCCAGCAGCTACTGTTGCAGAAGGGAGAGTCCTGGGCGTGGCCTGTCCAGGAACCAAGCGGGAGTGAGGCTGGAGGCCAGGATCACAGAGCAGGCGTGCTCAGCCCTGATCACAGACCCCCCTGGAGAGCTTGAAAAAATAAAAATAAATTCCTGGCCCTGCCCAGGCCAGCGAGAGGGTGAGCCTGGGCATCGTGTTGGTAAATAGGCCCAACGCTCCTCACCCAGGGTTGAAAGTGACCGAGGTAGGGCCTCCATGGGAAGGAGCTTGGGTTTCAATACAGTGCGTTGGTGGGTTCGGAGCCACAGAGCAATTTACTTTGGTCTATAGACAGCTGCGTGGCGTTTGAGCAAGTGACTCCAGGGCTCTGGGCCCGAGTTTCCTGATCTCAGAAATGGGGCTCCTAGCGATATGGAACTCAGAGAGAAGTGAGGGTGAAATGACACTGTGTGAAGTGTGCTACGAGTGTTAGGCACGGTGATGGAGGAGAGGCAGTTTGCAGCTCTGGCTGCCTTGTGGAGAGAATGTTTGGGTGAAAGAGACCCAACACCGGTAGAAGTGGCCGCTGCGGAAGGGGAGGCAGAGAGCACTCCGGAGTGCTGGGTATTAGGAACATGGGGGGCACAAGCCAGACTCCCTGCCTCTAGAGGCTTAGGGCCCAGTGGAGGGAAGAAGGGAGAGGGAGACATGACCTGAGGGGGCGCCTGACTTGAATAGAAAGGGGTCAGGTCCCCAAAGGCAGGGAAGGCTTGCCACAGGGGGTGAGTCCTGAAGGGGGAGGAGCAGCTACCCATGTGGGCAGGTGTGCAGACTGCAGAGCCTGGGGGAAGGGCACTCTCTGCCAGGGGGACAGAACATGGAGGAGGACAGGAAGAAGGACATGTTGATGAGGAGGGAATCCTTCAGGGTGACCGCCCTGCGGGCGAGGGGCGGGCTTCATTCACGCTTGAGGAAGGCACGCAGGAGGGGGTGGGCACCAGCCTGCATTCAGGGTTGAGGGCCTTCCAAGCCAAGTGCAAATGCCACGGCTCCTCTGTGCAGGTGTGGATCCTGTGTGAGGCTTACTGCCTCAAGGTGGTTGTGGACGGTGAGTACCAGTTTGACTACTACCACCGCCTGAGGAACCTGCCCGCCATCAACAACCTGGAGGTGGGAGGCGACGTCCAGCTGACCCTGGTGCAGACGTAGGCGGGTTCCGGCCTGGGGCCTCGGCTGGAGCACCCTGCTGTCTGCATCTGCTCTTTCCTGCACCTTCCGTGTCCCTGCCCCAGCCCCGGCCTCCCAGCCCTTCCTGGATCTGGGGCTTTTCTGGAGAGACCAGGCCCCTGTCTGCCCTGCTCCTGGCTGCAGCCATGCTCGAGTGGAGAAGGCAGCTGGCGTGGACTGCTTTCCTCTGACTGGGGCTCCAGCTGTCCAGATCCCACCATCTGAGGATGGGGGGAACGGTCAGTGCAGGCTGCAGCCCATGTGCAGTCCCCTCAGCAGAACGGGAGCGTCCTGGGCCTTCCCAAGCTCCCAGGCTGGGCCTACCCCTCACCTACCTCTTGGCCCCATCCCCACCCTCCATTCCAGTCCCCCTCCGGCTCCAGCCACCCCCGGTCACTCCCCCGGGAGGCGGTCTCCTCAGCCCCTCCTCTTTCTCCAACCTTTAACCTTTCCTCGCACCCTGTACCAACCCTTCCCCTGATGGACACCTGCTGGTCTCCACCACCTGACAACACCTTTTCCAGCTGGACGCCCCCCTTTCCCAGTGCCCTTCAAATAAAGAGAGAAAGAACACTCGGGGTTGGCACACATGCGCAGTGTGATTGTGGTTCATTCAATGTGTTTGGACACATGTTGGTGTCTGGGATCTCGGTGTTTCTGGCCAAGGAGAGAGCATGGATGAGGGTGGGGGACCTGATTCATTTCTGCCCTCAGTGGGTCCCCCAAATGCCACAAGGTGGAGGAGGAAGCAGTCGGCCTAGTGCTCTTCCCACAGGGAGCTCTCAGAAAGGTGGGCTGTGATAGATACATGTTTGCTGAATGCCACCTACTTTCTCCACGTTTATAAGCAGTGTCACTCTGCCCGGAAGCATGTTAGAGACTGCAAGTCTTATCGTAAAAGAGTGTGTCCGCCTTTGTTTACCTGAGCAACCAGACCCGGCTGCCCGGCCAGGCCTCTGACAGCTGCTCCTGCTCTGGCCTCTGCCACCTCTAGGATTCCTTAGACGTTCATGACTGAGCTGAGCTTGGCTCCCCTGGTCCTGGCTCCCTGGCCCAGGCCCCTGACCTGCATCCCTAGCCCACGCCCCGGCTGCCATACCTTCAGCTGGAAGAAATAGTCCTCGACCTGCTCCTCACTCAGGCTCAGCCTGGCAGCCACCAGCTGCTTCAGTGTGCGGGCCACATCCCGGGCCATGCGCACGTCCCCGCACACATAGAGGTGGCCTTGCTCCTGGTGCAGCGTGTGGAGCACCTGGTCGGCCAGCTGCCGCCGTAGGACGTCTTGAACGTAGACCTGAAAGCAGAGGAGATGGTGAGCCCAGGCCCCTGCTGCTGGGTGGGGAGGGCAGCCAAGCATGCACTCAGGCCTGCTGGCCATCATGAGGCGGTGAGGGGTTGCCATGGGCTGCAGCTGAGCATCCTCCCAGGCAGGACTTTGCACAGGGACCAGGCTCAGCCTGTGTAGGTGAACTGAAACCCCGCCCAGTCCATGGCTGTGTTGGGCGTGGAGAGATGAATTCTGGCCAAAGCCCTGCCCTTGAAGAGCCGGTGGTCCAGTGGGGTCCTGGACGTACTCTGCATTCACCATGCTTCCAAGAGGCATCAATCAAGCTGCGTGCCCTGCCCAGGGCTCTGAGGCCCACCTGCCTACACCCCAGAAAGGGATTCTCTCAGTGCAGACTGCTGGTTGGCTTGCCACTGGAATGTGAAAGGTTCTCCCCCTCCCAAACTGGTGGGCGGAGTTTAACACATGACCCCTTAAGGTTATCTCCCCCTCCCAAACTGGTGGGCGGAGTTTGACACATGACCCCTTAGGCCCCCCCCCTCCCTAACTGGTGGGTGGAGCTAACAACATGACTGACACCTGCCAAGGGGACATCTCCAAGACAGTGAACCACCAATTAACACGGTCCAAGGTGTCCTTGGGGCCCATCCCGTCCTGTTCCACCTGGGCCCAACCCCCTCCCTTTAAAAGGAACTCCAGGCCGGACACGTGCGCTCTTTGGAGACAATCTCCATTGGCCCGGCTGGGTTCTGATTTCCTGTCCCCTCTCCCCTAATTCTGATCTTTACCTCGGTGATGGCTCCCGCCCATTACCGGGGAATAAACTCTCTTTAAAACTCCCTGTTGTTCTGTTGTTTCCTGTTTCCTTTCAAACCTAACAGAATGCAGAGCTGGGCACACAGCCCTGGCTTCCTAGTGACATTCAAGTCCATAAGTCAGTCCAGGCTCCCAGTGATGGGGCACGGAACACTGGCTCCGGGAAGATTCCCTCATAGGACAAGTTCATTTGGAGGCGCCAAGAGTCTGTCCCAACTCCCTAACACATGGGGTCATGGTGGACGTAGTGGCCATCCAACAGCCTGACTGCGGTTGTGCATAGAGCCGGCCTGGACCACCGCTTCTCGTGCAATTGTGCATCTGGGAGAGGACCTTTAGCTGCCTGTGCCCCAGGGATTAACCCACCATGTGGCCCTGACTTGGTGCTGAAGGTCTCAGGGCCTGTCTCCTCTCCTGGAAGAGTGAATGGAAGAGCCTCCCAGCATCGCTCTTTCAGTGTAGCCGCCTACATTTTAGAGCTGAGCAGATGAAGGCTCAGAGAAGTGAGGGGGATAGGTGGGGGGAGCCAGGGAAGTCACCCTAGTCTGTGCTTTTCATGCTCCTCCCACACACAGGCAGTTGCCCCATTACCTTGGGCTGGCCAGGCAGGGAGAATAGGCTGTGTGCACCCCATGCAGCACCCCCTTCCCGGGCATTTCCAACATCTCCCTCCTTACAGTTGTAAGGAAAATAAGACAATGGGGGGAGGGGAGGGGAGGGACGGGAACAAGTGGTGCTAGCAGCTTGACTCCGTATCCCCAATGCACATTCCTGTTAACTGATCGTCTAGGCCCTGCCCCTTCCTGAATTATCTGATCCAACAAGACCTGTTTACCTAACTACTGCCATTTTACAGAGGCCACAAACCACGAACAATACACAACTGCCAGAGAGGTTATCAGTGCTGGTGCCATGCCGGGCCTTTAGGTGTGGTCTCGAGGCCCTCATTTCAACACATGGGGCTTTTTACACCCCCCCCCCCAAAGGTCCAGAAGCCCCATATTTGGGGGACAAAGAAACCAAAAGGGTATAAAAGCAGCGGTTCTCAATGTGTGAGTCACCACCCCTTTTTGAGGTCATAGGGGTCGCCTAAGACCATCGGAAAACACAGATATTTACATTACAATTCATAACAGTAGCAAAATTACAGTTATGAAGTAGCAACGAAAATAATTTTATGGTTGGGGGTCACCACAAGATGAGGAAAGTATTAAAGGATCGTGGCATTAGGAAGGTTGAGAACAACTGGTATAAAGGGAAAGCATAGTGGTTTGCTCAGGATATGGAGAGAAACAGTCTCTCCTGAGTCATTGTACCGGTACCTGCGAAACATCTGAAAATAAATGGGGTTTTCCTGTATCTCCGGTACTCCTGTGTATTTTTCAGTCACCTGGTAAATTCTGTAACGATAGGTAGTGTTAGGTTTGAAAGGAAGCAGGAAACAGACCGCCAGGGAATTTTAAAGTGAAGTTTATTCCCCGGTAATGAGTGGAACCCATCACGGAGGTAGAGAAATGAGAATTGGAGGAGTGGGGATGGGAGCAAGGGAGACCCAGCCGGGCTGACTCCTGGCATGGCGGAGAAGCAACACATGTCTTGCCTGGGGGTCCCTTTTAAGGGCCAGAACGGAAGGGGGTTGGGCCCAGGGCAGAAAAGGAAGGGGTGGGCTATAAGGACACTTTGGCACGTGCTGATTGGTGGTTCAATGTCTTTGAGATGTCTCTGTGGCAGGTGCCAATCATGTCATAGCTCCACCCACCAGTTGGGCGGGGGGGGGGGGGAGGGAGGAGAACCATTCAGGTAGTCCAAATCAGGGTGCCAGCACCCTAACACCAGGGTCATGTGGCCTCTCTGGAGCCCTGCCAAGACCCAGCAGGCTGCAGTTACAAGGGTGGCCACCAGAGGGTCGGCTTGAAGGCCTGACAAGCTGGCCACCCAACTTGAATTCTCATTTCATCCCTGCAAGTATCCTTGCAGTCTGTAAGTCTAGTAAGTACTTTGCAAGCCTCACAGATGAGGCTTGTGGGCTGAGGTAGCACTCTTCAGTGCTTGATTTACAAGTGTCTAGTAAGTACTTTACTGTAAGCCTCACAGATGAGGAAGCTGACTCAGCATTCCCTCCTTCAACACTTTGAAGTACCAGGTGCTGTCCAAGGTGCTAAGACTACAAAGAGATAATACTTCCTGTTCTGTAAGTTGCATTGATCACACATGTAAGCAATTTTGGGGCATGAGCCAAATCTTTATTATAATCTCATTTGGAATCATACAAACCTGGGTTTAAATATTGACTGGATGCTATGACTGGGTGCATGGTTTTTATTTACTTATTTATTTTTCGTATTAGGGTGCTTGTTTTAAAGTTGTAGGATCTTGTCCCCATACATAATATCTGTGAAATGAGAATAGCATCATGTTGTGAGAATTAAGTGAGAGAATATGAGCCAAGGTTGTGAGGCACAGCCATAGAATAATGGTAGTGGAGGTGTCTGGAATCAGGATGATTACCAATAGTGATGATATAATAATGACCTCCAGTGCCTTTTGCAAAGACTTGGGCCTAAAAAGTAGCAGGTGAGTTAATGCATTCTCTTATTAATTTATTAATTCAACCATCCATCTGTCACCATGCCCATTTATCCATTCACCCATACCATCTATTCCTCATAACCCTTTGTAAGTTCCAGGCTTGTCCCAGGTTTTCAAAATACAAAGATGAGACATAGTGGCACTCATTTTCTACCTAATTGCTAAGGACAGGGACTTTGGTTGCATCCTGCAGACACTCAGAAAGATCCAGTTTACTCAACACAATTGTGCCTAGAGATGGGATGGGACAGGATGCCTGACTTCCCTCCTGACTTGGACAAGTCTCGCTTTGGTCAGTAACATTGATGTGAGAGAGACACATTGATTGGATGCCTCCCGTATGTGTGCCAACCAGGCCAGGCATCAAGCCAGCAACTGGGATATGTGCCCATGACCAGAATCAAACTTGGGACCCCTCAGTCCCAGGGCCGACGCTCTATCTGCTGAGCCAAACTGGCTAGGGCTAGATGGTTTTTTTTAATGTATTCTTTGAAAATTATTTCTTGTAAAATAAATATTAATGAATTATAAAAATTTTTCTTTTCTTTTAAAGGAGTAATTCCATTTTATACCTATACATTTTGTTATTCCATTCATTTCTTGGCTATTGTGAATAATGCTACTGTAAAGTCCCTAATTTCAGTTCTTTAGAGTATATATCCAGAAGCGAAATTGCTGGATCAAAGGGTAATTCTGTGTTTAGTTTTTTGAAAGAACTGCCATGCTGTTTTGTTGGTTAGTCTCAACCTAGTGGCTAGTAAGGCCTGGGGCACTCACCTGGGCCCATCCTACCTTCTCTGAGGCCCCACAGACAGTTCCCTAATCAGAGCCAATGTGGTGACAAAACCACCCTTGTGGCTCTGATTGTGACCGTAAGATGCACCTCAGCAGCAACCATCAGGGTACAATGAAGGCACAGGTTTATTACTGACAAGTACAAGTCCTGGAGGCCACACAGCAAGGTCCCAAGAAGAGAGAGAGAGAGAGAGAGAGAGAGAGAGAGAGAGAGAGAGAGAGAGAAAGAGAGAAATCATGGCCTAGGGTTCTGTCTTTATTGAGGTCCAAGGCAGGGTGGTTAGGTGGGAATTAGAGTGCAGGAAGGTAAAAGTGGGGTCATTCATAAGGTCAGTTATGTAGGTTACACAGAGCTTTTTACAAGGGAAACTTAATGGGTGGGGGCAGTCTGGGTGCTTGCCTAAGTGTTTAGCTAGGAGCTATGACATGGTTCGCAATAGTATGTTTCTAGGACATGAATCTGAAGTATGGTAGCAACCATACTTAGGTAAAAACTGCCATTTGAATTTTAACCCTGCTATTCTTGCTTCTGCACGCACTTACTTGCTTAAACAATAGTGTAGTTACTTCCAGACTGAGGCCTGGAGACTCACAAAGGCAATTTTCCTGTGCCTGAGGACCAGGACTACAGGAGATTGATTCACACTGACTCAGTAGCTCCAGGAGGAGAAACTGTAGATAACCTTAAGAGATTACTGACTCCCGCTTGGCTCTGCTTCTGTAAAAAAAAACAAAACTGCTTCCGCAAGACAGGGCCACATTCCAATGTCTGGAAGGATGTGGCTGGGAGAGGCCCTGCGTGTGCTGTTACCAGCATTTAGAATTTAGAACAAAGGAAAATTTTTGTGGTTTGGACCTTTAAAAGGACTGCCTACACCTAAAATGGTGCGGTCATGGGTGTGGCCCCCTGTGTGTGGTGCTCTTGTGGTCGTCCTGGCCAGTTCAATAAATCCTTGCCTGCTTTTTTAAATTAATCTGTTGTGAGGTCCAACCCTGGGTTCAAAATAAGACCACCAGAGGCTGATGATTTATTACAAAAAGCAGGCAAAGATTTATTGAAATATCTGGCCAGGACAACCGCAAGAGCACCACACGCAGGCGGACTCCGATGACTGCACTGTTTTAGGGGCAGGTAGTTCTTTTTAAAGGTTCTGAGAAGGAAAACCCCTATTTTTTTTTTTTTTTAACAAACTGCTGTTTGGAATTTTCTGTTGTTCTTCTTAGATAAAATGTTGCTTTTTAATCTGCTTTAGCCTGTTTGAAGAATGATGAAGATAAATTTAGCTGTCTGACCATGTAGGCCAGAGACTAGACATGCCCCCAATCTCAATACCATGCCAGGTGCATTTTTTAATTGGATAGAATTGTATTGTGGCTCTTTAAAAATAAAAGGAGGTTCTGCTTGTGACCTTGCTTAGAACTTGAATTCATCCTCCGTAAGCCCATAGGGTGATGAACAAAGCAAGTCTCTCCAAACTCTCATTCTGCATTGATTGCTACCATATTTCAATCAGTCTCCGGTGGTCTTATTCTGACTGCAGGGTTCGACCGCACAACAGAATCATCTTTGAAAATAAAAAAAAAAAAAAAGCTAACACCAGGCACTTACATCACATTGTTCATAGCAGCCCCTCCCCATGTCACGTGCCCGCTAACAGCGCACAAGCACTGTTGCTCCACGTCCTGTCCAACACTTGTCATTTTCTGCTCTTTTGATAGTGGCCACCCAGTGTGTGTAAAGTGGCAGACTCACATTCTGAAGAGCTCTTCAGGTCTACAGAGCAGAGAACAAAGACAGAGCCTTGGCCAGTGTCTGCATTTTGAATGACAGAGCTCTGAGAAGGAACTTTGCCTAGGGCTGCCCCTCGCCTCCTTAAGACTGGAGCTGGGTGCCTGGAAATGGGTCCCGGTGACTGCAAGGTGACCAGGTGGAGCTGCTGAGGCCAACCGTGCCCTGGCACTTCCTCCGGAGGATGCCTCCCTCCTGTCTTAATGAGGCTGACAATGCCCCACCCCTACAGAGTGGGAGCAAAGGGCCTGGAGCTCTCCTATGTGGGTTGGACTCCCTGTGACTCACCTCCAAAGCGCCAGGTGGGGCCTCTGTGACTGTTTGCCAGAACTCTAGGTGCCCCTGAGTCTCCCTGGGACACTCTGGGCTCCAGGAGTTGTCCCCAGTGCTTTGTTGAGATAGTGTTTTTGCAGAGTAACATGCACAGATGCTAGTTGGCTGGATGAGTTATTTTGTTTTTTAAAAAATATATATTTTATGGATTTTTTACAGAGAGGAAGAGAGAGGGATAGAGAGTTAGAAACATCGATGAGAGTCATCGACCAGCTGCCTCCTGCACACCCCCCACTGGGGATGTGCCCGCAACCAAGGTACATGCCCTTGACCGGAATCGAACCCGGGACGCTTCAGTCCGCAGGCCGACGCTCGATCCACTGAGCCAAACCGGTTCTGGCTGCTGGATGAGTTTTTACACAGGTGAAACAGCTGTGTGACTGATGAGGAAAAGAAGACATTTTGAGGGCTAGCCATCTGAATCTGTGCTTGTAACCTAATGCGCATTCCTGTTAGCTTATAGTCTAGTCCCTGCCCCTTCCTCCATTGTCTGGTCTTGCAAGACCTGTTAACCTAAGTACTTCCATTTTACAGAGGCCATAAACCATGAACAAATTCACAAACTCCAGAGGGGTTATCAGTGTTGGTGCCAGGCCAGGCCTTTAGGTGTGGTCTCCTGACCCCCTCAGGGCCCCTTTTGCAAAGCCCGCAGAAGGTGCAGAGTCCAATCCATATTTATGGGACAAAGAAACCAAAAGGGCATAAAGGGAAAGCTTCCTCCATATTGGTTTGCTCAGGATTTGGAGAGAAACATTCTCCCCTGAGCCATTGTACTAGTACATGGGAAACATCTGAAAATAAATGGTTTTTTCCTATGTCTCCAAGTCTCCTGTGTACTTTTCTGTCGCCTGGTAAATTCTGTAACAGGACCACCAATCAGAAACAAGTTCCAGCGCACTTCTGTAAGGACAGAAACGAAGCCCCTCTTTTTCTTTGCTGTGGCCTTCCACAATTTATGAGAAACACCTGGTGCCAGAAACCCATTCCAGCATGTCATAACTGCAAGAATTTCATCAAAAGATTTGATGGAACTTGGGGACTCAACAAGGGCTGAGTCACATGGGTAATTGCCTGCTGGAATGGCTAAAGGCATTTCCTTGAACCTGAAAAGGTTGATTGTTTGCTGCCAGACAGCTCAGGGCATCCTAATCCACATGATATTGCCTCCTACTGACCAAACAACTGAACGGCCATAGGCTATTCCCCAATCTGACAATGGATTCTATAACAAACCCTACAGTTTGAAGTGTATATCTTCACTTTGCCTTAGGACAATTTGTGTTAATAAAAAGCAAGGTATCCTGAGAAAAGGAGAACTTGGTGTTTTTTTTTAGCCAGGCTCCTCTGACCCCCAATGTCTTCCAAAATTATCTTTTGACACTGGACTCTTATTTAATCAACACAGCCCCCTCTCCAGATGCCAGAACCCTTCTAGATGCCAGATCAAGACCACTGGCATTAAATCATACCCAATGTCTGGCATTCATCTGGTATTTAAACTCCAAGATTGTTGGTTCCTCTTTTCAAACTCTGGGACAAGATAAGCTATTCTCAAAGTACATTATTGCATCGTCCTCCTCCCAGCTGTTTCCACAATTCAGGAATAATTCACAGAGAGTCTCTAGTTAGTGGAAGCTCTCAACCCTTCTTCCCTTTCAGAGAAGCTTCTATTGAACTCTATAAAATTTGCTCTAAGCATGATAAATCACCTCCTTGGAACATCTGATGGACTGTCTCCTGGAAAGCAAACAAATTGAGACATTTTTAGAACACCCGCCCTGCCTGGTATCTGCTCAACTTCAACAAAATCTCCCCCCCCCCCCCTGTCACACATCTCCTTGTTGCTTCGCAACTGCAATTGCTTGCTCTTTAGAAGCAGAAGCCACTCTTTGTTTCCTGCCCTGTATTGACTAACAATAATACCTGGTCCTCTCCTCCCTTGGAAAGTGAAATACATGTCCTCACTGTATCTGTTCTTTTAGTTGGGAATTCTTTCAAAGCCCGCATCATCAGACAAACCCTGTCAGTTTTCAGCTCCCAGAAGACTCCCTCATGCCCTGCCAGCTTCAGTGTCCAATCTGAGGTCACTGAGGCTTCCTGTGCCACAGCTCCTTGTGGTTGCTGGGGCGCTCCCATGGTACCAGCACCACCACCTGTTCCTTCTTCCTCCTGCTGGTGCATACTTGTGTGGTTTCCTGTTTGGAGCTATGGGGGTGAAGCTGTCTTGAATGTCTGTTCTCATCTCTCTTGAGTTGTTTTCCAAAGTTGTGCTATTTCACACTCCAATCTACAAGGAATGAGAGTCACCCTGGATCCATGTCCCCATCAGTGATGGCCCTGTCCCTGGTGTCCCCGCTGCTGGAGAGGAGAGCAAAGAATTTCCCGTGCTTGCCCTCCTTTCTGTTCCATCTGTGCTGTCTGCACCTTAAACTGGTTAAATTCTAGTTGACCCAGGGATATAATGGGGATGGAGCGTGGGCCAGTGGGACAGGCGACCTCGGTTTATAGGAGCATCTGAAAGAAGTCAGTCTGCAAATTCTAGTGCATCTCGACAAGGCTCAAGAAGGAAGAGGGGAATGGATCTATATGTGACTGAAGCATCCATCTTATACAAAAACCGCTGTTTAAAATTTTAACCCTGCTATTTTGGCTTCTGTAAATGCTCCCCTGCTTAAATAATAAGGAAAATGAGACTACTCCCATTTCAGAGAGGCCATTAAACCTTCCCCAGATGAAGTTATCAGTGCTGGCACTGGGCCAAGCCTTTGGTTGAGGTCTCAAAGCCCCAGCACATAGGGGTTCTTTAAAAACTTGCATAGGGGACCAGAAAGCCCCATATTTGGGAGACAGAGAAGGCAAAAAGATATAAATATAGGTAACTTCCTGTGTGACGGGACCCAGAATTAAAAAAAACACACACACATTTTACTCTGGGCCTGTGCATAATAATAATACTGAGGATCATGATCATGAATGTAACTCCATCTCTCTAAGCGTTGCTTGGTTCTTCTCTTTTTTTTGTAACATGACCTTGGGCACCTTCTACCAACGTGGCACCTATCTGACCTTTAACTCTTCATTCAGGCTTGACTGGCAGCTCATTGGTTTTCTCTCTAGCACATAGCAGCCACCTGCTTGGCTTCAGGTAACTTTATTGTCCGCCTGCTGTACTTCCCAACGTGCTCCTTGGACCCAGCCTGCCTTGTTCGTCTCTGTTTAATCATTTTCCTTAACTCAGTGCTGACGCCAGTTAAAGGCAGTCCATTGAATGTTACCCTGACCTCCACCTCATTTGGAATAGAGTTCTCTTCTGTTTGTTTGTTCGTTTGTTTTGTGTGTGCGTGTTGTTTTTGTTTTTGTTTTTGTTTTTTTGTCTTCACACAAGGATTTTTCCCCCCATTGATTTTCAGACAGATTGAAAGGGAAGGAGGTGATGTGTGAGAAAGAAACATTAGTTGGTTGCCTCCACACTGTTAACGAAAAACAAAAAACAAAAAACACACACAAAAACACATTGAAACCTGTAAAGAATTTTTGTGAATTTATTTGAGCCAAATTGTCGACATATGCCCGGGAGCAGGACCTCAATGGATTGAGACAATGACCGGTTATGTTTCTATAGCTATACATTGCAATCAAAGGAGGGACATAGGTGGGTTACATGAAATTCATTGGTGATGGAGTAAGGAGGCGGGAGACAGCAAGCCTGTGAGCAATCCCTGGGATTGGATAAAAAGTAAAATGATGGACGTTTACTTCGGTGAGTGCAGGAACAATTAACATGATAACAAAGGAATTTGAGGCTTCTCACCTGGCCCCCACCACATTTGGTTGTGTCCCAGGGGCTCCAGAAAAAGGGAAGTTACAAGTGACCCAAACATCTCATAGATATGTTATCTTAGAGGTAAAAAGGAAAGATCAAAGTTGATCTTTGTCTGGGAAAATATCCGCCTAGAAAATGACTGCCCACTATAACCTGTTTGTAGTAAGATATTTAATTTTCAAACCATCCTTTGTGGTGACTTTAGGTCTCTGAGTTGGAAAGACTGCCACACAGGCCTTCCCTGAGCTTGTCAGGTTAGCATGTGGCTCTTTTCTTTCACAACACACACACCCCAACTGGAGCTGGGGATTGAACCTGCAATGGAGGTGCCTGCCCTTGCCTGGGAATGGAACCTGAGACCCTTAACTCTGTGGGATGATGCTCTAACCACTGCGCAAAAACCAGCCAGGGCTCCTCTCCATATTCTAAAGCAGAGAAAGAAAAGGGAGGGAGGAGGAGAGGAAAGAGTGAAGAAAGATGTTCAATTCACTGAGAGGAACTCAGAAGCTCCCTGGGTACCACATAACAGACACCATAACATCCATTATGAGCTTTTCTATTAGTGAAACAGCTTTCTCCATGATGTCGTATTCATAAGAGGAATAGAATTTGAAAGGAGAGAATTACCTTTTTGTGAATCTATCTGTCCTCATAGAGGTCAGGCTACCGTAGAGAGCCCTGTGACTTTGGACATGTCCCCTAGCTCCTGTGAGCCTCAGTTTCTCTGTGTGTAAAATGGGTATAACCAGGCCTTCCAGCACCACCACCACCCCTTCCTATGTGGCCCTGTCAAGCAGCCCATCGTTTTCTGGACATTGTGACTGAGCATGCTCAAGCCACACAGCCATCAGGAGACACAGCCATACACCATGAACAGCAGCCTCTGAAACTCGCTGTCATGTCAGTGGCCAGACTCTGGGAACCTGTACATGAACAGAAAACGATTCAGAGAGGAAGGAAAAGTCCGCGAAGTGGGAGTGTCTACTTACCTGCCCCTGAGTCCCATCCTGGCCCCTTCTGCCCCAGCGCTTTCCGTTTCTCTTTCTCTAAATCAATGTCCTCTTGATCCTGGCTCCTCCCCATGGAATAACTGCCAAACAGCTTTATTTTCTGTTTCACAGTGAAGTCCTCCCCAGTCCAGAGACCTTCCTGGCTGTGTGAGGAGCAGCCGTGACCACAGAGGTGGTGGAGGGATGGGGATCATCAGCAGCTCGAATTCCTTCGTGGCCGCAGTGAGTTCCCAGGCTGTGGGCACAGGCGGTGCTGCAGGGCTGACTGGCTGCCTTGCCAGGGAAGCCGCTCTGGGTCTCCTAGGAAACCAGACTGGGGTGGCAGAGGGTGTATGGGGGTCTGACATGCCCGATGGGGCAATCCGGACACACCCTCTGCCCCAGGCCAGCCTCACCGGCCTCTCAGGACCCAGGGCTGATGATCCCCGTAGTGGGGCATTGCACAGATGGCGCTGAGCTCCCTCTGGGCGCCTGGCCTGTCCTGGGTGTGAGGGCAGGAGGGCCTGGGCAGCACTGGGGGAGTGGGGCTCTGCTGGGGTGAAAGGGGAGCCCAGCAGCCAGGCCTGGGCACTGACTTAGGAGATGGCCTCCCTGGGTCCAGCCGTTTCCTAGCGAGGCGGCCTCAGGCGAGCTGCTGTTAGCTCTCTGGGCCTCAGTTTCCACAGCTGTAAATTAGGGATAATCCTTGAGCCACCTCCCAGGATAGGGGTGAGGATGGAGGTGGCATGTCTAGGGTGTGTGATCTGTGCCTGACACTCGGTGGGGCTTTGGAAGTGAGGAGCATGATTAGGAGTCTGGGGGCCATTAACAAGTGCCAGAGGGATCAGACAGAGGGAGCGGGACCCTAACTGACGGCCGTCTTCTCCCTGCAGGCACACACCATCGAAGGGGGTCTCAAGGAAGGACATGTGATCACTATCAAAGGAACTTTTCTTAAGTCCAAAGGAACCAGGTACCTGGAACTATTGTTTCCCCCAGTCTGGCCCCTTAGCAAACCATGGTGCCTGTCAGCCCAGGCTGGTTCCCCCAGCTCTGTCCCAGCTGCCTGTGCCTGGCTCAGGGCACGCTGAAGAGTAGGGCCCGGTCCCTGCCAACACTGCATGGCACCCCTGCCCTCTGCCAAGAGCATCTGGACACCATTAACGTAGACTCCCCATAGACACAGGCAGAGCGGGAGCTCACAGTCTCTGGCCAGCCCAGGGGCAGATCTTTATGGGCTAGGATTGAACTTTGCATGCAAAGACCCAGAGCTGCAAAAACAATGCCTCCTTTACTTCCCATGATGGCCTGCACTTACTCCATGGCCCTTGTTTGGCTGATGTGGAAATATTTGAACATGTCATCAAATGTAATTCAATCTCTTTCAGTTTTAAGTTCATTCCTAGAAAACACTAAGGCAATTCAAAATACAAACATCTCCTTGGCACTGTGTCCCACCCAAGAGGGGACTTTGGGGCTCAGGGAAGACTTTCCCATCGTCTCAGAGGCCGAGCCCCCTCTAATGCTGGCCCAGCCCTGGCTGCCCGAGCTGAGGTCCGGGGGGTGAGGAGGTGAGGGGCACTTGCCTGATTTGTGTGGGTTCCTGGTGGCTGCCTGCTGAAGCCCACGGTGCCCACAGAAGCCCTTCTGCACACACGGCCCTCTCTTGGAAGCCTCTGCCTCAATCCCAGATGTCTTTGGTCACCAGTGGTCCTTTCATCACCTCGCACGGGGCCTGGGGACTTTCTGGACCCCTTCACATCCCAGGCCCGGCCCTACCTCATCTCTGCTTGTAGATTCTAGTTGGCTTTCTCCACCATCGCCTTCCCTGCCAGGTGGGCGTAGGCACACTCACCCTGTGACATCTCCTCGAGCCCTGAGTGCCTTCAGGAGTCGCCATGGAGGGTGAGGCTCCCAGATGGCCCTAAACCCTGCCATTGGGGAAGCTGAGCCCTCACCTCTGACCCTCCATCCCTTCTCCCTCTGCTTGCCTCCTGTCCTACTGTCCCCACTTGTTCTCATGAGTCCTTTTGCACTTTCTTTCCCCTGTGGTAGGAGTTTGCAAGGGACCAGAGAAAGGGAGCTGGATGACCACAGAGGGGAAGATTCATCCAGAGACATTTCAGAAACGATAGCCTCCATGTACAGAGGAATGTGGGCTCGGTTTTCTGGTTCCAGTGTCACTGGGAACCTTCTTTCCTTCTCGTGTCCTCAGACTGGCTGAGGGCCCCCAGAGGGAGTTGGTATTGAGAGCTTGGCCTCCTCCACAGACACACCAAATGGGCTCTGCAGGAATGGAATAGAATGTCTAATGGGCCACCTCTGGGCTTGGTTCAGCGCCTGGCCCTGTGGGGGAAGCAGAAGACAGGAAATGGGGGGCCTTCCCTGGGTGCTGTGCATTAGGTTGGGACAACAGAGTGACCCCAAGAAGCAGGCTGTGAACCACATCATTCCTCGGTCAGGGGAGGCTGGAGTAGACAGTGATGCCTCAGGGAGGACCTCGGATTGGGCTGGTTCTAGGCCGTGTGTCTGGGAAAAGGCCAAACAAACATGTATTATGGCCTTTTTGTGAGCCTGGCTCCTTGGAAAGTTCTTTTGCTTTTCCTTTCTAATTTTGTTGTTGTTGTTGTTGTTGTTGTTGTTGTTAATCTTTTCCCAATGACATTTTTTTCCCAATGATTTTTAGAGAGAGTGGAAGGAAAAGGGAGAGACAGAGAAGGAGAAACATCCATGTGAGAGAGACACATGGATTGGTTGCCTCCCTTACACTCCCCAACCATGCCCAAAGATCAAGCCTATAACGGAGGCGCGTGCTCTTGTCCAGAATCAAACCCTCACCCTTTGGTCAGTGGTTGGATGCTCTATCCACTGAGCCAAAGAAGCTAAACCTCTTTTTATTTTTTTAAAGTATATTTTTATTGATTTCAAAGATGAAGGGAGAGGGAGATGGAGATAGAAACATGTGAGAGAATCATTGATTGGATGGCCTCCTGTTGGAAACTGAGCCTGCAACCTGAACTGAATCCCAGCCAGGAATGGAACCATGACCTCCTGGTTCATAGAACGATGCTCAACCACTGAGCACACCGCCTGGGCTGGAAGGTTCTTTTGTTTTAATTCCTCACCTCAGAAACCAGAGGAAGTTTTGAGGGTGAGGACTTCCTTCTGAGGAGAGAGACAGGAATGAATCTCCACTTATGTGGGGCTTTCTGAACACTGCCTCAGTAATCACCCCCATAGAAGGGAGTCACCCCTTTCTTGGATTCAGTGAGGACACAATAGCATGCTCTGCATCATTCCCAAATGATAAACAGTACCAGTTGGGGTTAGGGTCCAGGCCTATGGACATTAGGGCACCCCTGCACACCTCATGTGTGGGACACACACCAGCCTGCAATGAGGGACAGACACACATCCCGGAAGTTTGCATGCCTGGAGAGCCCATATCCATCCCATGCCTCCGCTGTTAAACACCATCTTCGCAGGTAAACATCCAAAATGTCACATGTTCTCTCCATTTGTTCCCTTGCTTCCCGACTGAGCAGCCGTGGGCTGGCCTCTAACCAGTGCCCACTGGGCATGAGAGGCTCTTGCTTCTGGGCATATTCCTGGATTTGCATCTCCATGCAAATGTGAGATCAGTTTCCAAGTCCTATGCTTCCTGAGGCTGGAGTCCACATTGTTCTTTTCCCCATTCCTGTTTATTTCTGGAAAGTCACACTGGAAAGGGCAAAATGCAATAATTACACAAAACTCACTAAGCACGAAATAGGTATACACAAAGGAAGGCAGCAAAGTGGGATGGGAGCACACCTGCCTCACAGGTTGGAGGCAAGTTAGCAGACACATATGGAAGTCAGAGTCCCTGGGCCCTCCTGCTCCTACCATTGGAATAAACCAGAACACTGATTTCTCTCCACCTAGGTTTGCTGTGAACTTTCATATCGGATTCACTGATTATGACATTGCCTTCCACTTCAACCCTCGGTTTGAAGCCGGTGGGTATGTGGTCTGTAACACCAGGCAGAACAAGTGGTGGGGGAATGAAGAGAGGAAGATGACAAATCCCTTCATGACAGAGAAGCCCTTTGAGATCTGCATCCTGGTGGAAATCTCCCAATTCAAGGTGAGCAGGATTCTCCTCCCTCCCTCCCCCTGCCAGTCCCCCTGCCCTATTGTAAACTGACAACCAGTGCGTCCTCACTGCCTGTCACTACCTGAGCCAGTTCAGCAGAGACATTGCTGAATCATAATGAGCGTTTATTCCATCTCCTCCAGCAGTGTGGGGAGAGCAGCCAGTCAGGAAGTTGTTAATCTTTCCGTGACAATAGGCCGCTCCAGCTGGGGAGGATGGGCTGCATTTCCAGGCAAGTCCCCAGGTCCCACGGGACTGCCAGCCAGGTTAGAATACGCCTTCTTTACTCAGAATAAACCAGTCACAGTGAACAGAGCACGGGTAATAGATCTTACCATTCTCGGTGGTTCCCAGCGTTCTATCACTGCCCTCATCACTATCAGGCACGGAGAAAGGCCTTTATCTAATTACCCAAGCAATGCCATTATACAGAACACAGGACTTTACACTCTTCACCTGCACTGCAGAGCACCTGTTGCCTCCGTTACCAGGAAATAAAAGCTGATAAGTCCCCACCTGCTCTTTGGCCGCGGGTCCAGGTGACTTCCATCCTCGGCTGCAGCCTGGTCCGCTCCAGGGCCTTGACAGCATCTGTGTGTGGGGATGCCGCGGCAGCCCTTCTGCAGGCCCGGGGGTGGCTCAGGGCTGCGGGGAGGAGTCACTGCTCTTGCAGGCAGAGCAGGGCTGCGGGGCGCGGGGGAGAGGGATTGTTGTGGGGCCGAACCCTGGAGTCAGACCAAGACTACCAGAGGCTGCTGATTGATTAAAAAAGCAGGCAAGGATTTATTGAACTGGCCAGGATGACCGTGAGTGCAGCACAGGGGGACCCTCTTACCTTGCTTAGCATTTACCTGTGCATAGACATAGACCATACTTCTAGTGACTAGGCTTTTAGTTACCTTCTCTAAGAGTACCTGACTCACAGAAGTTCAGAAGTCTTGGTGATGCCAACGGGGCAGCCTGGTGTAACTGGGCAACTAATGTCTGACCTAGAGCCTCTGGGACCAACAGTGTGTCATCTGGTAGGGTCCACCAACCATCTGGTCCTTTGATGGCTTGCTTCCGTTCTGCCAATTCCTCCTCTTGTTTGGTGTAAGAGGGGGTCTGCTGTAGGTCCAGGTCTGGCAGGGTTACTAAGACATGTAAAGGCCCCACTAGTTTTAGGGCGCCTTCCCTGGCAGCTTGGTCTGCAGCTCTATTTCCTTTGGCTTCATTGTCTCCCCTTTCTGATGTCCTTTGCAGTGAGTACACTATTGCAACTGCCCTTGGGAGCCAGATGACCTCTAATAAGGATAAAATCTCTTCCTTATTTTTAAATGTCCTTTCCAGCTGCTGTTGGTAACCCTCTTTCCCTGTGGATGGCACTGTGTACATATCAAAGGGCCTGGATCAAGGCTAAAAGTTCTGTTTTTTTTGTGCCGTGGTTCCCGTGTCCAGGGTGACTACCGCTGCTCCTGTGTATCAGATGCCATCCTGAACATAACTGTTCCCATCCATGAACAGTACCTCATCTGGTGATGATAGCGGGGCATCTGTCAGGTCTGGGCAAGCTGTTTGTACTGCATCTGTTACCTCTGTGAAGTCATGAATGGGTTCCTCCGGGTTATCATCTAGAAGCAGGCTGGTAGGGTTGATGGCCAGTGTCTTATGGAACGGGATGCGGGGCTGGTCCAGGAGAAGAGCTTGGCACTGGGTGATCCTGGTGTTTGACATCCATCTCTCCAAAGCACCTCAAAGGAGGGCCTCCACACCATGGGGTGTTGTCAGGGCTAGCTCCTGGCCCAGAGTCTGCTTATCTGCCTGCTTCACCAGCAATGATGCGGTGTCCACTGCCCGGAGGCACGCTGGCTACCCTGCTACCACAGGGTCTAGTCTATTAGACAGATAGGCAACAGGTCTCTTCCAGGGACCTAGAGTCTGAGTGAGACCCCTTTGGCAATACCCCTTACCTCACTCACATAGAGGTGGAAGAGCTTCATGACGTCTGGTAAGGCTAGGGCAGGTGCTGATATGAGAGCCTTCTTTAGCTCCTCAAAGGCCCATTTTTCCACTTAAGTCCAGTTCAGGAGCTGTGTTCCCCCAGTACTTGAGTATACAGGGTTAGCAATCTCTGCGAGTCCTGGTATCCATAGGTTTACTTGAGTATAGAGGGTTAGCAATCTCCGCGAGCCCTGGTATCCATAGGTTTACTTGAGTATACAGGGTTAGCAATCTCCGTGAGCCCCGGTATCCACAGGTTGTAGTATTCCACTGCCCCTAGGAATTCCCACTCCATTCCCCTCAAAGGATATGGTGGCATGTCCAAATAGTTTCTGTAGGAGGTCACGTCTACACAGGGGGTACTGGCATTCTGGCATGACCAGAAATGAATGTATTACCGTGTTCCTTCCGAGGTCCACAGTCCTTTTTGATGTCCAAGGAAAATAGGCAATTTGTCTGGTGACTCCCTGGACTGCTGTCTTCTTAGAGGTTATGGGTCCCATCGGCTCTGTCAAGATTGAATAGGCTGCCCCAGTGTCCACTAGGAAACTAACAGGTTTGCCCCCGACTTGTAAGGTTACCCTGGGGGCTTAATAGAAAGGATCTCTGGACCTGTCAGTTCTCTTCCTCTAAGTTAAAGACCCTTGGAGTCTGAGTCTCCCTTTTTGCTTCTCTACCTAACCTGCCAGGAAATTCTCTCTTCCAGTGCCCCTGTTTCCTACAATAGGCATACTAACTCCTTCCTATTTGCTGCTGGCCTTTTCTTTTAACCCTTTCTCTGCTAACAATCAATATTTTAGCATTGTATGCTATTTTAAAACATTTAGAAAAGGCAGAGGGAGGAGGGAGCAGGCCCAGCACCCTGTTCCCAGGCCTCCAGCTGATTGAAATTCAAACTGCCACATTTTTCCTACAGTTAAGGATCTCAGATTCCGATAAGCCTGAAAAGGGGAATGGAGGAATTTCTAGCTGCACTTTTAAGACCCCTAACAGAACACGGTGAAAAGTGTCCAAGGAGTCACAGGGGGTTCTTGGGTCTCATTGGGAAGCAGGGGGTCACAAGGGAATTTCCCTTCTTGTGAATGCCTCCAGCTACCCAAAACAATCCCTGGAGGGGATGGATGCTGGGTGGGTCCCAGGTGGCAAAGGAGGTGCTTCCACCGAGGCATTTTCAATAGGCGGTCCGAGGGGAAAATCACTTGCCTCCTGCCATCGAAGGTGGCATGGGGGGAACTGGTGACCCCTACACTATCAGACTCCCTGACCTTTCTGAAAAGCTCCTCTGCTTGAGTGTGTTTCCATTAAAATTACTGATTTTAAAAACTAATAACTTGAATGCTCACACACACACACACTCATACACACAGGTACACACACACACACACACACACACACACACACACGGACCATGTGGCCCACAAAATATTTTCCTTTCCTTCTAAAGATTTTGCAATGTACTGTAATCATTAATCACGTCAAACTTCAATGGCCAGTTGAGACAAACACGTCTCCACCACTGATTAAGACTGGGTGGCGGCAGGTGTCAAAAATAAGATTCATTTAAGTTTTTGAGCTTGCTGGGCAGACTTGGAGCCTTTGCCAGCTCTGGCTTCCTTCTTGTAAATAGTTAACTTTAGAATTTGGTCCCTGCTTTTAACCTCATTGGACCACAATTGTTACAACGTGATACTTTCAAATTAATAAACATAGACAGAGTCAAAACCAGTTTGGCTCAGTGGATAGAGCGTTGGCCTGCAGACCGAAAGGTCCCAGGTTTGATTCCAGTCAAGGGGCATGTACCTTGGTTGTGGACACATCCCTAGTAGGGGCTGTGCAAGAGGCAGCTGATCGATGTTTCTCTCTCATTGATGTTTCTAACTCTCTATCCCTCTCTCTTCCTCTCTGTAAAAAATCAATAAAATATATATTTTTAAAAATAAAAATAAATAAACAGACAGAAATGTTGTTAGGTTGGCCGATTCCCCCTCTGACAGAGAACAAGCACCACTGGGGAAAAAAGGATTCCCAGTGGCCACTCAGGGGGTTTGCTAGTTGTCAGAGTACTCAGCCTTAAAAAATTAAATGTTTCTTTTTTTTTTTTCCTTTCACAGACTTCCATATTGACATGAACAAATAATTATACCCAGGCAGACAAACAAAATATCAAACAAACATCTGTACTTATATCCATTCAGTAAACAAGTACTCTTACAATCTTGGGATCTGAGCAGATAACAGGGACACTGCCCAAGTCCCTTGATAGGGGCATAACAGGGCCACCCTTTTCCACATCCCAGGACAGGATTCTGGACCCATGTTTCAGCAAAACAGAAATGGCACTCATGTTGGACAAAAGGAACAAGACTAATACTCCAGGAACTGTGAGGGGAAAGTTATCCTACAGTCCGGCGTTGACCTGTGAAAAAGAGAGCTTAGTTGGGGAGGGACAGGTTACACATAGAGCGTTAGTCTAGGAGATGCAAAACCTTGCAAGGAACCTGGATAAAAAGCTCAGTAATCCAATTACACAGTCAAAGGTTAAACAGAAAGAGAAGAACCACCTAACGTCCTCCAAGAGAATTTCAACAAACTTACAACAAACTGACAAAACCTTGACAAACCAAAACTCAATAAATAATACACACATAGGGCCCAAATATAACAGACAAACAAAAGACAAAAAGACAAAACAAACAGTCCTGACACCATGACAAAACACAAAACAAACACCTGTTGAGAGGGAGAGCCTCCAGCCCCATGGGGGGTGTGGGGGGGAGGTGGTTCCTCTATCCTCTCGCCTTCGGCTGAGGACACCATCATGTCTTCCAGCCAAAGCCTGGAGGTTATGCTGTGTCCAGCCCTCCGACAGACTCACCCTTGAGATCTCAACCTAGGAGCCTTACCTCCTGTGAGACCGGTCTTCCTGTTTTCAATAAGTCCTTGTGGCTCCTGTTGCTGGCTAAGGTCTCTGAAAGGAGGGAGACCCTCCAGACCCTTCTGGGGGATCCCTCTCCTCTCTCTTAGAAGGGAGAGCCTCCAACCCCTTCTGGGGGGTCCCTCTCTCCTCTATGGGGAGGGATAGGCTCTGTCCTCTTCTGGGGGGGGGTCCATTTTTATCTCTCTCTCTCTCTCTCTCTCTCTCTCACTCTCATATCTTGCTGGGGAATCCAAATGTTGTGGGGTCGAACCCTGGAGTCAGAATAAGACCACCAGAGGCTGTTGATTGATTAAAAAAGCAGGCAAGGTGTGTCCCAGGGGGCCATGTGCCCCAGATGAGCCGTGTGCCCCGGGTGAGCCATGTGTCCCGGGAGAGCCGTGTGCCCCGGGGAAGCAGTGGGACCCGGGGGGAGGGGCGGTGTGAACCAGAGGAGGAGCGGACTCTATTCGTGTGATCCTGAGATAGTCACCATAAAACAAGCAGACGCCAAATGAGGAGCGAATTCTATTCATATGGCCATGAGATAGTCACCATAAAACAAGCAGATTGTCAAATGACAGCGGGGAGGGGAAGGAGACCTGGGGGGAGATAAGTGAACAACCGAAGGACTGGTATGTATGCATATAAGTGCAACCAACAAACACAGAACTTTGGGGCGGGAGGGCATGAATGGAAGGGGGGATAATGGTAAGCTATGTACACAAATAATACCTTAGTAAATTAAAATTTTTTTAAAAAGCAGGCAAGAATTTATTGAATTGGCCAGTACGGCCGCAAGAGCACCACACACAGGTGGCCACACTCATGACCACAGTTCCAGGAGTAGGCAGTCCTTTTAAAGGTCCAAACCACAAAAATTTTCCTTTGTTCTAAATTCTAAATGCTGGGAACAGCCCACAGGGCCTCTCCCAGCCACATCCTGCTGGACATTGGAATGTGGCCCTATCTTGGGAAAGCAGTTTTACAGTGGCAGAATTAAGCAGAGTTAGTAATCTCTTAAGGTTACCTACAGTTTCTACTCCTGGAGCTACTGAGTCAATGGGAACGTCCTGTGGTGTGGGTCCACAGGCACAGGAAAATTACCTTTCTGAGGCTCCAGGCCTCAGTCTGGAAGCTGAGGTAACTACCCTATTGTTTAAGCAAGTAAGTGCGTGCAGAAGCCAGAGGAGCAGGGCTAAAATTCAAACAGCAGTTTTTACCTAAGTATAGTTGCTACCATACTTCAGGATGGCCGTGTCTGTGCTTCTCTGTGTGAAGGGCGCTCCCAGGCCCTCGGGGTACAACCTGAGGCCCCCTCTCCTCTGCTGCCATGAGCCCTTTATGAACATTTAAATGAGCACATTGAAATGGCATCCCGGGTGAGCTGAGGAAGACACACCTAGAGCAATAATCAAACAAGAACTCAGAAACCAAAAATAGAGACTAGTGGTGACTGGGTTTGGCTGCACTTTGGATCACGTGTGTGTTCCTTACCTGGAGCAGCTCCGAAGGCTGGGCCCCCACCTACAGGGGATGGAGGTGAAAACCAGACAGGCCTTAATTTCTAGAAGCAGGGGCTTAGTGCTCAGGTGTGCTCCCCGCCCTGGTGTGGGACCCCTCTCCTGGACTATGTGCTCCTGTTGACAGGTGAAGGTGAATGGGGATCACTTTTTGGACTATGAACACCGCTTGTCCCTCCACCGCGTGAACTACATCTCTGTCACCGGCCCCGTGGAGCAGATAAAGATAAGCCTCCAGGTGAGATTGTCCAAATGGCACCTGTCCCAGGGGCTGGGTGCAGGAGCCAGTCTGCTATGCCTAAGCCCTGTTGGGAAGAGCCAAAGGTTCCAGCTAATCTCTCACCCAGTGACTCAGGGAGAGGACATAACTCTGGCTATCCCTGCCCCATCCTTCTTATGGCACCATTTCTATCCAGAGCACCTGCCTCAGCCAGACTCCTCCCCCTCTTGTCTGTCACTACTCCCACCCTTGTTACCAGGCCATGTGGTTCCATGAGATCCATTGTCACCAGCTGTGGGATCTCAGACTAGTGAGTCTGCCTCTCCCAGCCTCAGTTTCCTCATCTGTGCAAGAGGCACAGTCACTGCCTCCCCAGGAGGTGCTGTGTGGGCACAATGAGGTGACACATGTCAGAGGTCACGAAATGGCCCCCATGGGCCACCCCAGGGTCTACTGGACTCTCTCTGTGTTTTCCAAGTTTGAATGTGGTGCCAACATGTACAGGGGCAGGAGCCGGTGTGCGTTGTGGAGCTGAGTGCTGGTGATGGCTGCACCACAGGGTGAAGGTGCTGAATGCCGCTTGGCTCTACTTGTAAAAATGGTGACAGTGGTAAATTTTATGTGCATTTTACCAAACATTTTCCAGGTCACGTGATATCACATGGAAATCTGAATGTCTCAGGTTTTCTGAAAACTGGAAAGATTGAGGAGGCCTGGCCCACATTGCCACAGGGACCCAGGCACCTGGATTAGAGATGTTATTTCCACTTTTGGTATTTGAATGTGCTCCCGAAATGGGAAAAGCACACAGTAGGCCTGCAGCAAATATGAGCTCCTCTCTCTTTCGTCTTCATCTCTGTCACTTCTCCCTCTTGCCTTCTCTGTCTGTCCCTGCCTGCCTGGCTTTTGCCCTCTTTTCTGGGCCCTGCCTTCCCACTCTTACTTGACTCATTCGAGCTTCTCTTCCCCCCACGGCACCTTTTGTTCTCACAGCACACTGGTGAGACCCCTACGGTGAAACGCCACCCGACTCCCAGTGACCCACCTGAGCCCAAGGAGGAGGAAGCAAAAGTGAGTTAAACATGGAGAACCTGGGAGGCTGAGCAGTCAGCAGGAAGGACAGAGGGTCTGAGTTCCAGCGAGGAGGCAGCAGGGCCCATCGGCCCCATCATGCCCACCCAGGGTTCCCTATCTCCATCCACCAGGCACGATGCATCTATGTGATCTGGGAGGCGTCCTCCATTCTTCCCTCCCTTCCTCAATATCCCCCCAGTGCACAAGGCCTCTCCTTCCTGAAATCACTGCCTTGGACTAGACCACCTGACTCCTCACCCCTCACCCCCTCACACCCACCTACTGCCACAATGACCTTTCCAAAAGCAAATCTAATAGCATCTTCTCCTTCCTTAACAACCCAAAAGGCCCCAGGCTCAATAGCGCTCCAGTCCCCCAGCTGGAGGAGCAGAATCCTCCCGTCCTGCCATCCCACCCCCGGCCTCCCACCTCACCCATGAAGACCCTCATCAGCCTCCACTGCTCACTTTAGGCTCTTTCTGGCAACCACACTTTTGCATCTGCTGTCCTGGGGTCGAAAGGACACTTTGCCACCTCACCCAGCCAACCCCTAACTGCCCTTCAGTGCTCTGGTTCAATGTGGCTCCTCAGGGCCTCTAACTGCACGACAAGTTGCTTGATGCCCCAGCCGCTCCCTGACCTGGTGCACTTTTTACAGCTCTGTGCAAGCCAGGCACCATGTCCTGTTATAACTGTACTCACATGTCCGTCTCCGTCTTGCCACCTGCTCTTTCTCCCGAACCATAAGCTTGGCATTGTGACTTATCGCTTTGTGTATCCTAGCACCGTATCCTGTGCCTGGAGTGCAGTAGGGACTGGATCAGTGAAGGAGGGTGTGGTTTGCATGGTCAGTAGATGGGCAGACCAGTCAGGGAAAACAGACCAGTCTGCTGGGTGGGGAGAGGCCTTGGCACTTGAGCAGTGGGGGCAAGGGCCAGGGTGCTTCCCTACCCAGCTTCCTGTGGCCCATCACGGTCCAGGGTCAGCCCCTGCCACCTGCCACACTGACCTCAGGATGGTGGAGCTCCTTGGAGCCTTTGCAGGGCAGCCCGACTTTGGCCCTGGCCTTGGGAGGACAGGGGATGCTGACACACCCAGACCCAACTGGGTACCATTTTGTTTTTGATCGCTTGCTACCGGGACAGGCTTGGGCAAGGTGCTTAAGCTCTCTGAGCTGTCCTCTCACTTAGCAAAAGGGACGCTAAGGATGCCTCCCTCATAAAGCACTGAAACCAGAGCTTGGCACACAGTAGGCCTCACTAAATAGTAGTTTTCATTCTCCTAGTGAAATAGAACATGGCTAGTAATGGTTTTGCCTCTGGGAGTTGAGGAGATGTATGTTCCATGTCAGACACATCCTTCTCGCTCTCTAGAGGAGCCTGCGGGATGTCCCCTCTCCTCTGCCCGCCCCCTCCTGTTTTTAGCCACAGTTACCTGGGATGGTGAGTGAGCATATGGGCACCACAGGCTCAGGGAGGCTTGCTTGGGAGCAGGAAGGAAGCGAGTGTGGGATCTCCCCATCCAGTGGCACCAGTAATAACCACCATTTCTATTGTTTGTTCCCTTCAGCCTCCAAGTTACTGGCAGGCCACCAAGGCTACCATTGTAAGTCTCTTGCTCTCTTTTTGGAAACTCTTCACTTTGGTTCTTCCTGTGGGTTAAAAGGAGGCGGTAGGTCCAGGCATTAGGCCTCTGCCACAGGGAGACTGGCACAGCTGAGCCAGACCCTTGGGCAACCCTCCAGACCAAGGTGGGGATGGGGGAGAGACTTTGGGATGCAAGGGTTGTTGGCTGGACTGATGAATTGGGAAACAAGCTGAATTGCCCAAGCCCCTGCCATTCTGTGGACATGATACCCCTCAATTACTTCTTCCTGCAAAGTTAAACTACACTAGAGAAATTCATCTGAGAAGGAAGATGGGCCAACAGGTCACAACGCGAGGCACATTCCTCTCCAGAAGGAACTTTTGCCCCTACCTCACCCCCTTAAGAGGAGAAACACCTGAACCCTGCAGTTTTCAGAGTCTGGTCTGGGCTACTGAGTGGGTTCCCCACCTGCAGCTGCTGGGAGGGTGTGTGTTAAGTGGTGCCCTCTGGTGGCAGATGGCGGTCTTTGCGCTGGTGAGAGCAGGTGAAAACTCAATTTCTTTCTTCCAGACACAAACTGTGGTCCACACAGTGCAGAACACCCCTGAGCAGATGAGCCCTGGAAGTGTGCAAGCTCCAACAGCACACAACCCGCTCCCTCCTGCTGGTACAAGTCGGCGGGAAGCCCTGGAGTTAGGGGAGATTCCTGTGGAGGGGCTGGGGGCAGGTGGCCATGATGGGGTCTAGGACAGTGGCAGGAAGTTGCAACAAGGCTGACAGGAAAGGAAATGCAAATGGGAGCATCCAGGGGCAGAAGCCTCACATTGGAGCATCCCCTCTAGAGTGCGTGGGGGCCTGGGTGCAGGTGCAATCTCACACAGAATTTCCTGGTCTCTTTTCAACAGAATCCTGTAATTCCCCGGATTGTCATTCCCCAGCCTCAATGAGGGCCATAGTCTTGAAATGCAAAGGCCAACCCTTCCTTTGAATTAGCCAGTCATGAAAAACTGTGCACCTGAGCTCCAATCAAGAGATGCCTCAGGGATTACAGAGCCTAGCAGCCCACCTGCTTGGTGCTCAGCTTTCCAGACCTCGTGTGCTCACCCTTCTGCATAGAAGTAAAGATGTTTGTCTTGCTGCCTGGCTCCCGAGTATGATTTGTGTTCTACCATACCAGGATCTCTGAGTTGGGGGCTCTGCCTTATTTCTAACAGGTATAAATATTAAGACAGTATAACCTCGGTTCTCAAACTTAAAGCATTCTGGAAGGCTGTTGGAATAGCGATTAATTAAAAAAAAGAATCAATTTTTCCATTAGACACAGTGTACATTGAATTAATTCATTCCAGTTCCACAAATGATTCTCTGTTTGAACCTTTCTTTTGTACAGTACATGTCTAATGTACGGTTTAATCTATGAACTAGCACTTCTTTCCTTAAATGTATCTAACCACCCCTAATCACGTTCAGCACTTGTTCCAGGGGTGTCTTTCAGGAAGTCAGCATGCTGCATCTTCACTTTTTCACTTACCACCGCCTCAGAAATGCTGTCCCTGACTGACTGCTTTTCATTTATCCAAATCAGCAAGAGTTTTCTTCTAGCTCTTCAAATGCCTGTCATCCTGTTTTTTCCCCACAGGCTTGGCAATATTAACACTCTTGGTGGCCTCTTAATGTTTTAAAATGGTCCTAATCATCCATTTCACCTGCTAGGAAAGAAAACACACATACACACACACACACACACACACACACACACACACACACACACACACACATTCACAGCAAGGTTTCTTGAGAGGATAACAACAGGAGGGTTAGGGGGAAACTGAATCTCATTCTCTCCTTTGTTGGTGACCTAAGAGATGCTTTTTGTCATGCTGATATAGCAGCATAAAAGGGTTGTCAGGTTGAGAACCAAATCTTGTTCAACAGGAAGACATTGTTTCCCTGAACATCTTGGTAGAGAACTGAATTGTCTGAGATGGAAGAACTCTGAGACCTCTGAGAAGGTCTGATTGTATTGCATTGTTTCATCTACACCCAAGGCCTGATGAACCACATCTCCTCCCTACAGTCACCAGGGCATCTCCCGTAGGAAACGCTCTTCACCAGTGTCTCAGGAATACAATAGACGCTTGAAAATGGATCCACAAGGCACCCTACTTCTGCAGAAGGGTGCAATGCCCCAGCAACAAATGGTGGGCAAGCACAAAGAACAGGCAGTCCGTCTCCTTTGACCCCTGACGTGTTACTGCCCCGTACCTTGGTTGGCTTAAGGGCGTAGTCCCACAATCTATCATGAATGTCTAACTTCAGAAGGGCAGCCCAAGTTACAAGAGGGGACCATTTCCAATGCCTGCCCAGAAATGGTGCAAAACTATGTCTTGTCTCCTACAGGAAGGTCTGCCGTTTTAACTACCTGTTAGACTTTAACTGTCTGCCATGAAATGGGGGAGAGCTATGCCTTTTCTTTTGAGGAAGGTTGGCCTGAGTGGATTTGAATACAAAATAAAGGTTTCAAAAAATAAAAGAAATGAAGTGAATATTTAAACTATAGCTTTGATAGGAAAAACTTCCTAATTCTTACATCTCTGTGCCTTCATCCCAGAGTGTTGGGCTCTCTCACATTCTCCAGGACATTGGGGTCCAACTCCAGATGTTGCTCCCCTGACCTCAGCTTTCTGATTCTGGACATTCTCCCTAGGGGGACACATCCCTAACAGTGTCATTATCACTGAGGAAGCTAAGGCCAGGGAGCTAGTCCTATGGCTGGAAGGCCAGAGATGGTAGATTTCACTAGTTTACCTCTCCTCCTGCCTGTCACCCTGTGCTGTGCTCTCCACATGGACAGAGAGCCTCCTCTTAGCACAGGAAGGGGGTGCCTGGGACCTCCCAGGGACAGTGTCCTCTCCCTGGTGAGGACTTTCAGGAACCAATAAAACCCTTTGGAAAATTCAGCCTGGTACCTTGTTTACCCACAGCCAATTCATGCCATAGAGTGAGGATGGCCCAGGACCTCGATATATTTGGGGACTTTTGAGAAGAGAGGAATTCACCCAAACCTTTAGGTACCGTAAGTGTAGTCTTATGGCACCTCATTGGTTGGCTTCCTGGCTTCAAGAATCTTCTGAACATCCCAATCGGAGATTCAGCAAAGATTCGACAGAATGAGGAACATAAATAGTTAAAGGGGAGCCCATAACCATCTCTTCTCTCGGTCCACATAACATGGCTGTAGCACAGACTGACCTCATACAGCCAGAGAGAGGGCCTTTTTGCCACTGAGTCTAGTTGCTGCCTATAATGCCCTATAGGTCTATGGCAGTGGTTGGCAAACAGTGGCTCATGAGCCATGTGAGGCTCTTTGGCCCCTTGAGTGTGGCTCTTCCACAAAATACCACAGCCTGGGCGAGTCTTTTTTGAAGAAGTGGCATTAGAAGAAGTATAGTTTAAAAAGTTTGGCTCTCAAAAGAAATTTCAATCAGTGTACTGTTGATATTTGTCTCTGTTGACTAATAAGTTTGCCAACCACTGGTCTATGGTGATCTCCATGTTTCTGAGTTGGAACTTCTAAAGCATTTCCATCGCTTTCATGTGTGAAAAGGAAGAAGGGAGGTTTATATATTGGATGTCCCAGAGCAGAAGCTTTAGACAGTACTTCCTTGAGAGCCTCTACAGCTTGCTTCCCTGCAGGGCTCCATTGAATTGTATCGGATTTGTGTGACTTCAATGGGGCATATAGAGGTTGGGCTATCAATGAAATTTTGGAACCCGATTTCTACAATATCCAGTCAACCACAGGAATCCTCTAAGCTGCTTTCTTGTTTTTGGAAGAGGGAAATGTAGGGTTTCTCTAAGCCTCTCAGGGCTAATCAGTAGCCCATCTTTAGATATGAGGTTGCCAAAGCATGTTACTTGAGGTGAGCAAAATTGAACCTTATCCTTTGAGACCTTATGTCCTTTTATAGCTAGCTGCTGCAGTAGGTAAGTTGTGTCTTTTTGAGAGTCTAGTAATAGCCCAGAACATAAATCATCTACACCCTGCATTAGAGTGGGAACTCTAGGAAATTTAAATGAGCTTTTAATATCTAGGAGAAATAGGTGGGACTTTCTATATATCCCTGGCGCATTACAGTCCAAATAAATTGTTGATCTTCCCAGGTGAGATGCCAGCCTAAGACAGGACCGCCCATCATAAACTGATTTTTAATTTAAAAAATGTTAACTTCAGACTATTCTTTGTGGTTAATTTAGGTCTCTGAGTTTGCAAGACTTCCACACAGGCCTTTCTTGAGCTAGTCAGGTTAGGAGGTGGTTCCTTTTGATTCACACTCTCAATATTATAATGCTATAGAATCAGTATTGTTTTTTTTAGAAAGAGTAGAAGGAAAGGGAAGAGATCCAGAGAGAGAAACATTGATGTGAGAGAGACACAATTATTGGTTGCCTCCCACATGTGTGCCAACCAAGCCAGGCATCTGCCACAACTGAGATATGTGCCCATGACCAGAATCAAAGCTGGGACCACTCAGTCTCAGGGACAACACTCTATCTGCTGGGCTAAACTGGATAGGGTTAGATGTGTGCGTGTTTTTTAATGTATTCTTTGAAAATTGATTCATTTAAAGTAAAAGTTAATGAATTACAAAAAAATTTCTTTTACTTTTAAGGAGTAATTCCATTCTATGTCTATACATTGTGTTATTCCATTCATCTCTTGGCTATTGTGAATAATGCTACTGTAAACATGGGTGTACAAATATCTCTTCAAGTCCCTGCTTTCAGTTCTTTAGAGTATATATCCAGAAGCGGAATGGCTGGATCAAAGGGTAATTCTATGTTTAGTTTTTTTGAAGGAACTGCCATGCTGTTTTGTTGATTAGTCTCAACCTAATGGCTAGTAAGGCCTGGGGCACTCACCTGGGCCCATCCTACCTGCTCTGAGGCCCCACAGACAGTTCCCTAATCAGAGCCAATGTGGTGACAAAACCGCCCTTGTGGCTCTGATTGTGACTGCAAGATGCACCTCAGCTGCAACCATCAGGGTACACTGAAGGCACAGGTTTATTACTGACAAGTCCTGGAGGCCACACAGTGAGGTTGCAGGAAGAGAGAGAGAGAGAGAGAGAGAGAGAGAGAGAGAGAGAGAGAGAAATCAGGGACTAGGGTTCTGCCTTTACTGAGGTCCAAGGCAGGGTGGTTAGGAAAGGAAACGTGGGGTCATTCATAAGGTCAGTTATCTAGGTTACCCTGAGCTTTCTACAAGGGGAACTTAATGAATGGGTGGGGGCAGTCTAAGTGCTTGTCTAAGTGTTTAGCTAGGAGCTGTGACATGGCTGGCAATATGTTTCTAGGTCATGAATTATCTTTGAAAATCAAAAAAGCTAATACCAGGGACTTACACCAGATTGTTCATAGCACAAAGTGACTAAGTCCACCAAAGACTGATGTATGCCCAGAGGCCAGTTGCTTGTGTAGAGAAGAGCCCAGTCCCCTTGGGTCCCATACGGGGAGGTGCTAGAAGAGGTGCCAATCACCTCAAGTGAAGTGGTGAATCTCAAGGAGTCCAAGGGACCAGTAGATGTGGGTTCAAACTCTGACTCCCCACTTACTAGCTAGGTGACTGAACTCTCTCAGCCTGTCTTTGTAAATGGATGCGATAAGACTTTTAGGGTCACCAGAAAAAGAATATGAATTTATTAGGTCATCTGAATACCAGGTGGGCTGAGCCCCAAAATGGTACCAGCACCCCAGTGATGAGAGTCAGCAGTTTTTAAGGGACTCTTGGTGGGCTTTTCCTGGGCAGAGAATTCTCTGTGCAGGTCCAAATTCTGGAAAATCCCCAGGGGAGAAATAATGGTCTTAGCAAGTGGGTTGTTGTCTAGCCAAGTGGGAAGTTGCCAGAGGAGGGTGTATTGATTCAATTGTTTGATCCAATCTAATGAAAGTTTGTATGAAGAGGGCAGCGAAGTTATAAGTGGGGGCTGTTTCCAAAGCCTGCCTGGAAATGGTGCAAAACTAAGTCTTGTCTTCTACAGGAAGGTCTGTGGTTTTGACTACCTGTTAGACTTTAACTGGGAGATGGGGCAGAGCTATGCCTTTGTCTTTTCGAGGAAGAAAGGCCTGGGTGGATTTGAGTACAAAGCAAAGATTATGAACAAAAAGAAATGGAGGGAATATCTAAATATAGCTTTGATAGGAAAAACTTCCCAATTCTTACATCTCTGTCCCCTCATCCCAGAGTGTCAGGCTCTCTCACGTTCCCCAGGACATTGGTGTCCAATGCCAGACTTTGCTCCTCTGACGCTAGCTTTCTGATTCTGGCCACTCACCCTAGGGGGACACATTCCTGATGCCTGCCCAGAAATGGTGCAAAACTATGTCTTGTCTCCTACAGAAAAGTTTGGAGTTGTAATTCACCTGTGGGTATCAGGTCTGGGTGAGGGAGGGACTGGACTCCGGTGCATAGTTATTTATAGGATTGAGTCACCCTGGGTGCCCCTTGGCATCCATATGTCTGAATCCATCTCCCTGCACATTGAGTTGGGCACATGAGCCCTGTTGCTGTTCCTGAAGCCAGAACTTCAGTGTCTTCTCTCCCCTGAAAAGACAGCTGAAGGGATGAGGGGATCTGACCTAGAGGCCTCATCTTCCTTTGGGAAACCTAAAAGGGACTTTTCCCATCTGACTGTTTCCTAGACAGCTACTGGGTGAGGGACAAGCGGCTGCCCCCCTGCTCCCTCAGCCAGGCCCTCACCTACTTCCTGGGCCTCACCACGCCCCCAACCCAGCTGCTGCTCCGAAAGCTGGCTCAGCTGGCCACAGAAGAACCAGAGAGGCAGAGGCTAGAGACCCTGTGCCAGGTGAAGTTCAGGGCTCCTGGGTGAGGCAGTGGCGGGGGCCTTGAGTTGGGGGAAGCAGGAGCTTAGAGCTGGCCTTTCATCTCCATGTGAATCTGCCCCAGCTGTCCAAAGAAAGACTTGTCCAAGTCAGGTGGGAAGTCAGGCATCCTGTCCCATCCCGTATCTAGGCACAATTGTGTTGAGTAAACTGGATCTTTCTGAGTGTCTGCAGGATGCAACCAAAGTCCCCGTCCTTAGCAATTAGGTAGGAAAAGAGTGCCACTATCTCTCATCTTTGTATTTTGAAAACCTGGGACAAGCCTGGAACTTACAAAGGGTTATGAGGGATAGATGGTATGGATGAATGGATAAATGGGCATGGTGACAGATGGGCGGTTGAATTAATAAATTAATAAGAGAATGCATTAACTCACCTGCTACTTTTTAGGCCCAAGTCTTTGCAAAAGGCACTGGATGTCATTATTACATCATCACTATTGGTAATCATCCTGATTCCAGACACCTCCACTACCATTATTCTATGGCTGCGAGTGTTAGGCACGGTGATGGGGGTGAGGCAGTTTGCAGCTCTGGCTGCCTTGTGGAGAGAATGTTTGGGTGAAAGAGACCCAACACCGGTAGAAGTGGCCGCTGTGGAAGGGGAGGCAGAGAGCACTCCAGTGTGCTGGGTACTAGGAACATGGGGGGCACAAGCCAGACTCCCTGCCTCTAGAGGCTTAGGGCCCAGTGGAGGGAAGAAGGGAGAGGGAGACATGACCTGAGGGGGCGCCTGACTTGACTAGAAAGGGGTCAGGTCCCCAAAGGCAGGGAAGGCTTGCCACAGGGGGTGAGTCCTGAAGGGGGAGGAGCAGCTTCCCATGTGGGCAGGTGTGCGGACTGCAGAGCCTGGGGGAAGGGCACTCTCTGTCAGGGGGACAGAACATGGAGGAGGACAGGAAGAAGGACATGTTGATGAGGAGGGAATCCTTCAGGGTGACCGCCCTGCGGGCGAGGGGCGGGCTTCATTCACGCTTGAGGAAGGCACGCAGGAGGGGGTGGGCGCCAGCCTGCATTCAGGGTTGAGGGCCTTCCAAGCCGAGTGCAAATGCCTCGGCTCCTCTGTGCAGGTGTGGATCCTGTGTGAGGCTTACTGCCTCAAGGTGGTTGTGGACGGTGAGTACCAGTTTGACTACTACCACCGCCTGAGGAACCTGCCCACCATCAACAGCCTGGAGGTGGGAGGCGACGTCCAGCTGACCCTGGTGCAGACGTAGGCGGGTTCCGTCCAGCTGACCCTGGTGAAGACGTAGGCGGGTTCCGGCCTGGGGCCTCGGCTGGAGCACCCTGCTGTCTGCATCTGCTCTTCCCTGCACCTTCCCTGTCCCTGCCCCAGCCCCGGCCTCCCAGCCCTTCCTGGATCTGGGCCTTTTCTGGAGAGACCAGGCCCCTGTCTGCCCTGCTCCTGGCTGCAGCCATGCTGGAGTGGAGAAGGCAGCTGGCGTGGACTGCTTTCCTCTGACTGGGGCTCCAGCTGTCCAGATCCCACCATCTGAGGATGGGGGGAACGGTCAGTGCAGGCTGCAGCCCATGTGCAGTCCCCTCAGCAGAACGGGAGCGTCCTGGGCCTTCCCAAGCTCCCAGGCCGGGCCTACCCCTCACCTACCTCTTGGCCCCATCCCCACCCTCCATTCCAGTCCCCCTCCGGCTCCAGCCACCCCCAGTCACTCCCCCGGGAGGCGGTCTCCTCAGCGCCTCCTCTTTCTCCAACCTTTAACCTTTCCTTGCACCCTGTACCAACCCTTCCCCTGATGGACACCTGCTGGTCTCCACCACCTGACAACACCTTTTCCAGCTGGATGCCCCCTTTCCCAGTGCCCTTCAAATAAAGAGAGAAAGAACACTCTGGGTTGAAACATATGCGCAGTGTGATTGTGGTTCATTCAATGTGTTTGGACACATGTTGGTGTCTGGCATCAGGGTGTTTCTGGCCAAGGAGAGAGCATGGACTTACTTTGATGAGGGTGGGGGACCTGATTCATTCCTGCCCTCAGTGGGTCCCCCAAATGCCACAAGGTGTAGGAGAAAGCAGCCGGCCTCGTGCTCTTCCCACAGGAAGCTCTCAGAAATGTGGGCTGTGAGAGACATACATTCGGTGAATGCTACATACTTTTGCCGAGTGTCAAAGCATCACTCCGCACAGGAGCATGTTAGAGGCTCTGCAAGTCTTATCGTGAAGCAGCGTGTCAACCAGACCCGGCTGCCCGGCCAGGGCTCTGACAGCCCCTCCAGCTCTGACCTCCACCACCTCCTGGATTCCTTAGACCAGTGGTTCTCAACCTTCCTAATGCCTCGACCCTTTAATACAGTTCCTCATGTTATGGTGACTCCCAACCATAACATTATTTTCATTGCTACTTCAATAGTAGTAATTTTGCTACTGTTATGAATCATAATGTAAATATCTGTGTTTTGCGATGGTCTTAGGCGACCCCTGTGAAAGGGTCGTATTTGGGAGAGGACCTTTAGCTGGCTGTGCCCCAGGGATTAACCCACCACGTGGCCCTGACTTGGGGTTGAAGGTCTCAGGGCCGGTCTCTTCTCCTGGAAGAGTGAATGGAAGAGCTTCCCAGCATCGCTCTAACAGTGTAACTGCCCTCATTTTAGAGCTGAGCAGATGAAGGCTCAGAGATGTGAGGGGCGTGTGGGTGGGGCGCCAGGGCACCCACCATAATCTGTGCTGTTAATGATGCTCCCACTGCACAGGCAGTTGCCCCATTACCTTGGGCTGGCCAGGCAGGTGAGAATAGGCTGTGTGCACCTCACGCAGCACCCCTTTCCGGGCCATCTCCAACATCTCCACCCGGTACAGGTTGTCCAAGTCTGGGCACCAGCACCCTCACACCAGGGTCCAGTGACCTCTCTGGAGCCTTGCAAGACCCAGCAGCCTGCAGTTACCAGAGTGGCCACCAGAGGGTCGGCTTGAATTCTCATTTCATCCCTGCAAGTACTTTGCACACTTCTCAGGTGAGGAAGCTGACTCATGCATTCCCTCCTTCAACACTTTTGAAGTACCACGTGCTGTCCAGGGTGCTAATACTACCAGGAGATAATATTTCCTGTCCTGGAAAGAATTAGGCCAGTGAGTTGTATTGGGGGCAGGAACCAAATCTTTATTATAATCTTACCAGAGGCCCAAATGCATGAAGATTCATGCAAGAATGGGCCTTCCTTCCCCTGGCTGCTGGCCCCGCCTTTGCTATGGCTGGAGCTGCCTTTCTGCTCCAGCCCAGAGCCGCCTTCCTGCCTCCCCAAGCTGCCCAGAGGCCTGGAGCTGCTAGGGTGGTGCAGAATGCCAGCGTCATCACCTTGGAAAAACCACAAGCATCCCGCCCTGCCCCCCCCGCCCCGCCTGCTCAGAGCCGGCATACAAAAATTAACTCACCATCTTTGTTGGGTTAATTTGCAAACCCCCTCCTATTGGCAGGTGGCATCACCAAGATATGGTTAATTAGCATGTTACTCTTTTATTAGGTAGATAGGGAATCATACAAACCTGCATTGAAATCTTGACTGGACGCTATGACTGGGGGTTTGTTTTAGAGTTGTAGGATCTTGTCCCCATGCATAATCTCTGTGAAATGAGAATATCATCATGTTGTGAGAATTAAGTGAGAAAATGTGAGCCAAGGTTGTGAGGCACGGGCATAGAATAATGGTAGTGGAGGTGTCTGGAATCAGGATGATTACAAAAAGTGATGATGTAATAATGACATCCAGTGCCTTTTGCAAAGACTTGGGCCTAAAAAGTTGCAGGTGAGTTAATGCATTTTCTTATTGATTTATTAATTCAACCATCCATCTGTCACCATGCCCATTTATCCATTCACCCATACCATCTATCCCTCATAACCCTTCGTAAGTTCCAGGCTTGTCCCAGGTTTTCAAAATACAAAGATGAAACATGGTGGCACTCTTTTCCTACCTAATTGCTAAGGACGGGGACTTTGTCTTGCATCCTGCAGACACTCAGAAAGATCCAGTTTACTCAACACAATTGTGCCTAGAGACAGGATGGGACAGGATGCCTGACTTCCCACCTGACTTGGACAAGTCTCTCTTTGGAAAGCTGGGGCAGATTCACATGGAGATGAAAGGCCAGCTCTGAGCTCCTGCTTCCCCCAACTCAAGGCCCCTGCCAACTGCTTCACCCAGGAGCCCTGAACTTCACCTGGCACAGGGTCTCTAGCCTCTGCCTCTCTGATTCTTCTGTGACCAGCTGAGCCAGCTTTCGGAGCAGCAGCTGGGTTGGGGGCGTGGTGAGGCCCAGGAAGTAGGTGAGGGCCTGGCTGAGGGAGCAGGGGGGCAGCCGCTTGTCCCTCACCCAGTAGCTGTCTAGGAAACAGTCAGATGGGAAAAGTCCCTTTTAGGTTTCCCAAAGGAAGATGAGGCCTCTAGGTCAGATCCCCTCATCCCTTCAGCTGTCTTTTCAGGGGAGAGAAGACACTGAAGTTCTGGCTTCAGGAACAGCAACAGGGCTCATGTGCCCAACTCAATGTGCATGAAGATGGATTCAGACATATGGATGCAGGGAAGGCTGGTCAACAGCCTTCCAAGGGGCACCCAGGGTGACTCAATCCTATAAATAACTATGCACCAGAGTCCAGTCCCTCCCTCACCCAGACCTGATACCCACAGGTGAATTACAACTCATATCTAAAGATGGGCTACTGATTAGCCCTGAGAGGCTTAGAGGAACCCTACATTTCCCTCTTCCAAAAACAAGAAAGCAGCTTAGAGGATTCCTGTGGTTGACTGGATATTGTAGAAATCGGGTTCCAAACTTTTCATTAATAGCCCAACCTCTATATGCCCCATTGAAGTCAGACAAACCAGATCCAATTCAATGGAGCCCTGCAGGGAAGCAAGCTGTAGAGGCTCTTGCTATTGGGCATCCAATATATAAACCTCCCTTCTTCCTTTTCACACATGAAAGCGATGGAAATGCTTTAGAAGTTCCAACTCAGAAACATGGAGATCACCATAGACCTGTGGAAGGCAAAGTCATTAGCCAACAGAGCCAAATATCAATAGTACACTGATTGAAATTTCTTTTGAGAGCCAAACTTTTTTAACTATACTTCTTCTAATGCCACTTCTTCAAAATAGACTCTCCCAGGCTGTGGTATTTTGTGGAAGAGCCACACTCAAGGGGCCAAAGAGCCTCACATGGCTCATGAGCCACTGTTTGCCAACCACTGCCATAGACCTATAGGGCATTATAGGCAGCAACTAGACTCAGTGGCAAAAAGGCCCTCTCTCTGGCTGTATGAGGTCAGTCTGTGCTACAGCCATGTTATGTGGACCGAGAGAAGAGATGGTTATGGGCTCCCCTTTAACTATTTATGTTCCTCATTCTGTCGAATCTTTGCTGAATCTCCGATTGGGATGTTCAGGAGATTCTTGAGGCCAGGAAGCCAACCAATGAGGTGCCATCAGACTATACTTACAGTGCCTATAGGTTTGGGTGAATTCCTCTCTTCTCAAAAGTCCCCAAATATATCGAGGTCCTGGGCCATCCTCACTCTATGGCATGAATTGGCTGTGGGTAAACAAGGTACCAGGCTGAATTTTCCAAAGGGTTTTATTGGTTCCAGAAAGTCCTCACCAGGGAGAGGACACTGTCCCTGGGAGGCCCCAGGCACCCCCTTCCTGTGCTAAGAGGAGGCTCTCTGTCCATGTGGAGAGCACAGCACAGGGTACAGGCAGGAGGAGAGGTAAACTAGTGAAATCTACCATCTCTGGCCTTCCAGCCATAGGACTAGCTCCCTGGCCTTAGCTTCCTCAGTGATAATGACACTGTTAGGGATGTGTCCCCCTAGGGAGAATGTCCAGAATCAGAAAGCTGAGGTCAGGGGAGCAACGTCTGGAGTTGGACCCCAAATGCCCTGGAGAATGTGAGACAGCCCAACACTCTGGGATGAAGGGACAGAGATGTAAGAATTAGGAAGTTTTTCCTATCAAAGCTATAGTTTAAATATTCACTTCATTTCTTTTATTTTTTGAAACCTTTATTTTGTATTCAAATCCACCCAGGCCTCCCTTCCTCAAAAGACAAAGGCATAGCTCTCCCCCATTTCCTGGCAGACAGTTAAAGTCTAACAGGTAGTTAAAACCGCAGACCTTCCTGTAGGAGACAAGACATAGTTTTGCACCATTTCTGGGCAGGCATTGGAAATGGCCCCCTCTTGTAACTTGGGCTGCCCTTCTAAAGTTAGACATTCAGGATAGATTGTGGAACCATGCCCTAAGCCAATCAGGGTATGGTGCAGTAACACGTCAGGGGTCAAAGGAGACGGACTGCCTGTTCTTTGTGTTTGTCCACCATATTGTTGCTGGGGCATTGCACCCTTCTGCAGAAGTAGGGTGCCTTGTGGATCCATTTTCAAGCGACTATTGTATCCCTGAGACACTGGTGAAGAGTGTTTCCTACGGGAGATGCCCTGGTGACTGTAGGGAGGAGATGTGGTTCATCAGGCCTTGGGTGTAGATGAAACAATGCAATACAATCAGACCTTCTCAGAGGTCTCAGAGGTCTTTCATCTCAGACAATTCCGTTCTCTACCAAGATGTTCAGGGAAACATGTGTTCTGGTTGAACAAGATTTGGTTCTCAACCTGACAACCCTTTCATGCTGCTACCTCAGCATGACAAAAAGCATCTCTTAGGTCACCAACAAAGGAGAGAATGAGATTCAGTTTCCCCCTAACCCTCCTGTTGTTATCCTCTCAAGAAACCTTGCTGTGAATGTGTGTGTGTGTGTGTGTGTGTGTGTGTGTGTGTGTGTGTATGTGTGTTTTCTTTCCTAGCAGGTGAAATGGGTGATTAGGACCCTTTTAAAACATTAAGAGGCCACCAAGAGTGTTAATGTTGCTAAGCCTGTGGAAAAAAACCAGGATGACAGGCATTTGAAGAGCTAGAAGAAAACTCTTGCTGATTTGGATAAATGAAAAGCAGTCAGTCAGGGACAGCATTTCTGAGGCAGTGGTAAGTGAAAAAGTGAAGATGCAGCATGCTGACTTCCTGAAAGACACCCCTGGAACGAGTGCTGAACGTGATTAGGGGTGGTTAGATATATTTAAGGAAAGAAGTGCTAGTTCATAGATTAAACCGTACATTAGACATGTACTGTACAAAAGAAAGGTTCAAACAGAGAATCATTTGTGGAACTGGAATGAATTAATTCAATGTACACTGTGTCTAATGGAAAAATTGATTCTTTTTTTTTTAAATTAATCGCTATTCCAACAGCCTTCCAGAATGCTTTAAGTTTGAGAACCGAGGTTATACTGTCTTAATATTTATACCTGTTAGAAATAAGGCAGAGCCCCCAACTCAGAGATCCTGGTATGGTAGAACACAAATCATACTCGGGAGCCAGGCAGCAAGACAAACATCTTTACTTCTATGCAGAAGGGTGAGCACACGTGGTCTGGAAGGCTGAGCACCAAGCAGGTGGGCTGCTAGGCTCTGTAATCCCTGAGGCATCTCTTGATTGAAGCTCAGGTGCACAGTTTTTCATGACTGGCTAATTCAAAGGAGGGGTTGGCCTTTGCCTTTTCAAGACTATGGCCCTCATTGAGGCTGGGGAATGACAATCCGGGGAATTACAGGATTCTGTTGAAAAGAGACCAGGAGCTGGAACCGGTTTGGCTCAGTGGATAGAGCGTCGGACTGCGGACTGAAGGGTCCCGGGTTCGATTCCGGTCAAGGGCATGTAGTACCTTGGTTGCGGGCACATCCCCAGTAGGGGGCGTGCAAGAGGCAGCTGGTCGATGATTCTCTCTCATCGATGTTTCTAACTCTCTATCCCTCTCTCTTCCTCTCTGTAAGAAATCAATAAAATGTATATTTAAAAAAAAAAAAAAAAAAAAAAAGAAAAGAGACCAGGAAATTCTGTGTGGGATTGCACCTGCACCCAGGCCCCCAGGCACTCTAGAGGGGATGCTCCAATGTGAAGCTTCTGCCCCTGGATTCTCCCATTTGCATTCCCTTTCCTGTCAGCCTTGTTGCAACTTCCTGCCACTGTCCTAGACCCCATCATGGCCACCTGCCCCCAGCCCCTCCACAGGCATCTCCCCTAACTCCAGGGCTCCGCACCAACTTGTACCAGCAGGAGGGAGCGGGGTGTGTGCTGATGGAGCTTGCACACTTCCAGGGCACATCTTCTCAGGGATGCTCTGCACTGTGTGGACCACAGTTTGTGTCTGGAAGAAAGAAATTGAGTTTTCACCTGCTCTCACCAGCGCAAAGACCGCCATCTGCCACCAGAGGGCACCACTTAACACACACCCTCCCAGCAGCTGCAGATGGGGAACACACTCAGTAGCCCAGACCAGACTCTGAAAACTGCAGGGTTCAGGTGTTTCTCCTCTTAAGGGGGTGAGGTAGGGGCAAAAGTTCCTTCTGGAGAGGAATGTGCCTCGCGTTGTGACCTGTTGGCCCATCTTCCTTCTCAGATGAATTTCTCTAGTGTAGTTTAACTTTGCAGGAAGAAGTAATTGAGGGCCATCATGTCCACAGAATGGCAGGGGCTTGGGCAATTCAGCTTGTTTCCCACTTCATCAGTCCAGCCAACAACCCTTGCATCCCAAAGTCTCTACCCCACCCTCGCCCTGGTCAGGAGGGTGGTCCAGCGGTCTGGCCTCAGCTGTGCCAGTGGTCCTGTGGCAGAGGCCTAATGCCTGGCCCTACCGCCTCCTTTTAACCCACAGGAAGAACCAAAGTGAAGAGTTTCCAAAGAGAGAGCAAGAGACTTACAATGGGAGCCTTGGTGGCCTGCCAGTATCTTGGAGGCTGAAGGGAACAAACAATAGAAATGGTGGTTATTACTGGTGCCACTGGATGGGGAGATCCCACACTCGCTTCCTTCCTGCTCCCAAGCAAGCCTCCCTGAGCCTGTGGTGCCCAGATGCTCACTCACCATCCCAGGTAACTGTGGCTAAAAACAGGAGGGGGCGGGCAGAGGAGAGGGGACATCCCGCAGGCTCCTCTAGAGAGCGAGAAGGATGTGTCTGACATGGAACATACATCTCCTCAACTCCCAGAGGCAAAACCATTACTAGCCATGTCCTATTTCACTAGGAGAATGAAAACTACTATTTAGTGAGGCCTACTGTGTGCCAAGCTCTGGCTTCAGTGCTTTATGAGGGAGGCATCCTTAGCGTCCCTTTTGCTAAGTGAGAGGACAGCTCAGAGAGCTTAAGCACCTTGCCCAAGCCTGTCCCGGTAGCAAGCGATCAAAAACAAAATGGTACCCAGTTGGGTCTGGGTGTGTCAGCATCCCCTGTCCTCCCAAGGCCAGGGCCAACGTCAGGCTGCCCTGCAAAGGCTCCCAGGAGCTCCGCCATCCTGAGGTCAGTGTGGCAGGTGGCAGGGGCTGACCCTGGACCGTGATGGGCCACAGGAAGCTGGGTAGGGAAGCACCCTGGCCCTTGCCCCCACTGCTCAAGTGCCAAGGCCCCTCCCCACCCAGCAGACTGGTCTGCTTTCCCTGACTGGTCTGCCCATCTACTGACCATGCAAACCACACCCTCCTTCACTGATCCAGTCCCTACTGCACTCCAGGCACAGGATACGGTGCTAGGATACACAAAGGGATAAGTCACAATGCCAAGCTTATGGTTCGGGAGAAAGAGCAGGTGGCAAGACGGAGACGGACATGTGAGTACAGTTATAACAGGACATGGTGCCTGGCTTGCAAAGAGCTGTTAAAAGTGCACCAGGTCAGAGAGTGGCTGGGGCATCAAGCAACTTGTCATGCAGTGAGAGGCCCTGAGGAGGCACATTGAACCAGAGCACTGAAGGGCAGTTAGGGGTTGGCTGGGTGAGGTGGCAAAGTGTCCTTTCGACCCCAGGACAGCAGATACAAAAGCGTGGTGGCCGGAAGGAGCCTGGAGTGAGCAGTGGAGGCTGATGGAGGTCTTTGTGGATGAGGTGGGAGGCCGGGGGTGGGATGGCAGGACGGGAGGATTCTGCTCCTCCAGCTGGGGGACTGGAGCGCTATTGAGCCTGGGGCCTTTTGGGTTTTTAAGGAAGGAGAAGATGCTATTAGATTTGTTTTTGGAGAGGTCATTGTGGCAGTGGCTCAGTGTGAGGGGGTGAGGGGTAAGGAGTCAGGTGGTCTAGTGGCTTCGGGAAGGAGAGGCCTTGTGCACTGGGGGGATATTGAGGAAGGGAGGGAAGAATGGAGGACGCCTCCCAGATCACATAGATGCACTGTGCCTGGTGGATGGAGATAGGGAACCCTGGGTGGGCATGATGGGGCCGATGGGCCCTGCTGCCTCCTCGCTGGAACTCAGACCCTCTGTCCTTCCTGCTGACTGCTCAGCCTCCCAGGTTCTCCATGTTTAACTCACATTTGCTTCCTCCTCCTTGGGCTCAGGTGGGTCACCGGGAGGCGGGTGGCGTTTCACCGTAGGGGTCTCACCAGTGTGCTGTGAGAACAAAAGGTGCCGTGGGGGGAAGAGAAGCTCGAATGAGTCAAGTAAGTGTGGGAAGGCAGGGCCCAGACAAGAGGGCGAAAGCCAGGCAGGCAGGGACAGACAGAGAAGGCAAGAGGGAGAAGTGACAGAGATGAAGACAAAAGAGAGAGGAGCTCATATTTGCTGCAGGCCTACTGTGTGCTTTTCCCATTTCGGGAGCACATTCAAATACCAAAAGTGGAAATAACATCTCTAATCCAGGTGCCTGGGTCCCTGTGGCAATGTGGGCCAGGCCTCCCCAATCTTTCCAGTTTTCAGAAAACCTGAGACATTCAGATTTCCATGTGATATCACGTGACCTGGAAAATGTTTGGTAAAATGCACATAAAATTTACCACTGTCACCATTTTTACAAGTAGAGCCAAGCGGCATTCAGCACCTTCACCCTGTGGTGCAGCCATCACCAGCACTCAGCTCCACAATGCACACCGGCTCCTGCCCCTGTACATGTTGGCACCACATTCAAACTTGGAAAACACAGAGAGAGTCCAGTAGACCCTGGGGTGGCCCATGGGGGCCATTTCGTGACCTCTGACATGTGTCACCTCATTGTGCCCACACAGCACCTCCTGGGGAGGCAGTGACTGTGCCTCTTGCACAGATGAGGAAACTGAGGCTGGGAGAGGCAGACTCACTAGTCTGAGATCCCACAGCTGGTGACAATGGATCTCATGGAACCACATGGCCTGGTAACAAGGGTGGGAGTAGTGACAGACAAGAGGGGGAGGAGTCTGGCTGAGGCAGGTGCTCTGGATAGAAATGGTGCCATAAGAAGGATGGGGCAGGGATAGCCAGAGGTATGTCCTCTCCCTGAGTCACTGGGTGAGAGATTAGCTGGAACCTTTGGCTCTTCCCAACAGGGCCTAGGCATAGCAGACTGGCTCCTGCACCCAGCCCCTGGGACAGGTGCCATTTGGACAATCTCACCTGGAAGCTTATCTTTATCTGCTCCACGGGGCCGGTGACAGAGATGTAGTTCACGCGGTGGAGGGACACGCGGTGTTCATAGTCCAAAAAGTGATCCCCATTCACCGTCACCTGTCAACAGGAGCACATAGTCCAGGGCGGGGAGCACACCTGAGCGCTAGGACCCCTGCTTCTAGAAATTAAGGCCTGTCTGGTTTTCACCTCCGTCCCCTGTAGGTGGGGGCCCAGCCTTCGGAGCTGCTCCAGGTAAGGAACACACACGTGATCCAAAGTGCAGCCAAACCCAGTCACCACTAGTCTCTATTTTTGGTTTCTGAGTTCTTGTTTGATTATTGCTCTAGGTGTGTCTTCCTCAGCTCACCCGGGATGCCATTTCAATGTGCTCATTTAAATGTTCATAAAGGGCTCATGGCAGCAGAGGAGAGGGGGCCTCAGGTTGCACCCCGAGGGCCTGGGAGCGCCCTTCACACAGAGAAGCACAGACACGGCCATCCTGAAGTATGGTAGCAACTATACTTAGGTACAAACTGCTGTTTGAATTTTAGCCCTGCTCCTCTGGCTTCTGCACGCACTTACTTGCTTAAACAATAGGGTAGTTACCTCAGCTTCCAGACTGAGGCCTGGAGCCTCAGAAAGGTAATTTTCCTGTGCCTGTGGACCCACACCACAGGACGTTCCCATTGACTCAGTAGCTCCAGGAGTAGAAACTGTAGGTAACCTTAAGAGATTACTAACTCTGCTTAATTCTGCCACTGTAAAACTGCTTTCCCAAGATAGGGCCACATTCCAATGTCCAGCAGGATGTGGCTGGGAGAGGCCCTGTGGGCTGTTCCCAGCATTTAGAATTTAGAACAAAGGAAAATTTTTGTGGTTTGGACCTTTAAAAGGACTGCCTAATCCTGGAACTGTGGTCATGAGTGTGGCCACCTGTGTGTGGTGATCTTGTGGCCGTACTGGCCAGTTCAATAAATTCTTGCCTGCTTTTTTAAAAAATTTTAATTTATTAAGGTATTATTTGTGTACATAGCTTACCATTATCCCCCCTTCCATTCATGCCCTCCCGCCCCAAAGTTCTGTGTTTGTTGGTTGCACTTGTATGCATACATACCAGTCCTTCGGTTGTTCACTTATCTCCCCCCAGGTCTCCTTCCCCTCCCCGCTGTCATTTGACAATCTGCTTGTTTTATGGTGACTATCTCATGGCCATATGAATAGAATCCGCTCCTCATTTGGCGGTCTGCTTGTTTTATGGTGACTATCTCAGGACCACACGAATAGAGTCCGCTCCTCCTCTGGTTCACACCGCCCCTCCCCCCGGGTCCCACTGCTTCCCCGGAGCACACGGCTCTCCCGGGACACATGGCTCACCCGGGGCACACAGCCCCCTGGGACACAAGTCTCACCCGGGGCACACGGCTCATCTGGGGCACATGGCCCCCTGGGACACACAGCTCACTCAGGGCACACGGCCCCCTGGGACACGCCTTGCCTGCTTTTTTAATCAATCAACAGCCTCTGGTGGTCTTATTCTGACTCCAGGGTTCGACCCCACAACATTTGGATTCCCCAGCAAGATATGAGAGAGAGAGAGAGAGAGAGAGAGAGAGAGAGAGAGAGAGATAAAAGATGGACCCCCCCAGAAGAGGACAGAGCCTATCCCTCCCCATAGAGGAGAGAGGGACCCCCCAGAAGGGGTTGGAGGCTCTCCCTTCTAAGAGAGAGGAGAGGGATCCCCCAGAAGGGTCTGGAGGGTCTCCCTCCTTTCAGAGACCTTAGCCAGCATGGAGCCTCAAGGACTTATTGAAAACAGGAAGACCGGTCTCACAGGAGGTAAGGCTCCTAGGTTGAGATCTCAAGGGTGAGTCTGTCGGAGGGCTGGACCCAGCATAGCCTCCAGGCTTTGGCTGGAAGACATGATGGTGTCCTCGGCCGAAGGCGAGAGGATAGAGGGACCCCCCCCCCCGGAAGGGGCTGGAGGCTCTCCCTCTCGACAGGTGTTTGTTTTGTGTTTTGTCATGTTGGTGTCAGGACTGTTTGTTTTGTCTTGTGTTTGTCTGTTATATTTGGGCCCTATGTGTGTATTATTTATTGAGTTTTGGTTTGTCAAGGTTTTGTCAGTTTGTTGTAAGTTTGTTGAAATTCTCTTGGAGGACGTTGAGTGGTTCTTCTCTTTCTGTTTAACCTTTGACTGTGTGATTGGATTACTGAGCTTTTTATCCAGGTTCCTTGCAAGGTTTTGCATCTCCTAGACTAACGCTCTATGTGTAACCTGTCCCTCCCCAACTAAGCTCTCTTTTTCACAGGTCAACGCCGGACTGTAGGATAACTTTCCCCTCACAGTTCCTGGAGTATTAGTCTTGTTCCTTTTGTCCAACATGAGTGCCATTTCTGTTTTGCTGAAACATGGGTCCAGAATCCTGTCCTGGGATGTGGAAAAGGGTGGCCCTGTTATGCCCCTATCAAGGGACTTGGGCAGTGTCCCTGTTATCTGCTCAGATCCCAAGATTGTAAGAGTACTTGTTTACTGAATGGATATAAGTACAGATGTTTGTTTGATATTTTGTTTGTCTGCCTGGGTATAATTATTTGTTCATGTCAATATGGAAGTCTGTGAGAGGAAACAAAAAAAGAAACATTTAATTTTTTAAGGCTGAGTACTCTGACAACTAGCAAACCCCCTGAGTGGCCACTGGGAATCCTTTTTTCCCAAGTGGTGCTTGTTCTCTGTCAGAGGGGGAATCGGCCCACCTAACAACATTTCTGTCTGTTTATTTATTTTTATTTTTTAAAAAAATATATTTTATTGATTTTTTACAGAGAGGAAGAGAGAGGTATAAAGAGTTAGAAACATCAATGAGAGAGAAACATCGATCAGCTGCCTCTTGCACAGCCCCTACTAGGGATGTGCCCGCAACCAAGGTACATGCCCCTTGACCGGAATCAAACCTGGGACCTTTCGGTCTGCAGGCCAACGCTCTATCCACTGAGCCAAACTGGTTTCGACTCTGTCTATGTTTATTAATTTGAAAGTATCACGTTGTAACAATTGTGGTCCAATGAGGTTAAAAGCAGGGACCAAATTCTAAAGTTAACTATTTACAAGAAGGAAGCCAGAGCTGGCAAAGTCTCCAAGTCTGCCCAGCAAGCTCAAAAACTTAAATGAATCTTATTTTTGACACCTGCCGCCACCCAGTCTTAATCAGTGGTGGAGAAACAGTCTCAGAAGTGTTTGTCTCAACTGGCCATTGAAGTTTGACGTGATTAATGATTACAGTACATTGCAAAATCTTTAGAAGGAAAGGAAAATATTTTGTGGGCCACATGGTCCGTGTGTGTGTGTGTGTGTGTGTGTGTGTGTGTGTGTGTACCTGTGTGTATGTGTGTGTGTGTGTGAGCATTCAAGTTATTAGTTTTTAAAATCAGTAATTTTAATGGAAACACACTCAAGCAGAGGAGCTTTTCAGAAAGGTCAGGGAGTCTGATAGTGTAGGGGTCACCAGTTCCCCCCATGCCACCTTCGCTGGCAGGAGGCAAGCGATTTTCCCCTCGGACTGCCTATTGAAAATGCCTCGGTGGAAGCACCTCCTTTGCCACCTGGGACCCACCCAGCATCCATCCCCTCCAGGGATTGTTTTGGGTAGCTGGGGGCATTGACAAGGAGGGAAATTCCCTTGTGACCCCTGCTTCCCAATGAGACCCAAGAACCCCCTGTGACTCCTTGGACACTTTTCACCGTGTTCTGTTAGGGGGCTTAAAAGTGCAGCTAGAAATTCCCCCATTCCCCTTTTCAGGCTTATCAGAATCTGAGATCCTTAACTGTAGGAAAAATGTGGCAGTTTGAATTTCAATCAGCTGGAGGCCTGGGAACAGGGTGCTGGGCCTGCTCCCTCCTCCCTCTGCCTTTTCTAAATGTTTTAAAGTAGCATACAATGCTAAAATATTGATTGTTAGCAGAGAAAGGGTTAAAAGAAAAGGCCAGCAGCAAATAGGAAGGAGTTAGTATGCCTATTGTAGGAAACAGGGGCACTGGGAGAGAGAATGTCCTGGCAGGTTAGGTAGAGAAGCAAAAAGGGAGACTCAGACTCCAAGAGTCTTTAACTTAGAGGAAGAGAACTGACAGGACCAGAGATCCTTTCTATTAAGCCCCCAGGGTAACCTTACAAGTCGGGGGCAAACCTGTTAGTTTCCTGGTGGACACTGGGGCAGCCTATTCAATCTTGACAGAGCCGATGGGACCCATAACCTCTAAGAAGACAGCAGTCCAGGGAGTCACCGGACAAATTGCCTATTTTCCTTGGACATCAAAAAGGACTGTGGACCTCGGAAGGAACACGGTAATACACTCATTTCTGGTCATGCCAGAATGCCAGTACCCCCTATGTAGACGCGGCCTCCTACAGAAACTATTTGGACATGCCACCATATCCTTTGAGGGGGATGGAGTGGGAATTCCTAGGGGCAGTGGAATACTACAACCTGTGGATACCGGGGCTCACGGAGATTGCTAACCCTGTATACTCAAGTAAACCTATGGATACCAGGGCTCGCGGAGATTGCTAACCCTGTATACTCAAGTAAACCTATGGATACCAGGACTCGCAGAGATTGCTAACCCTCTATACTCAAGTAAACCTATGGATACCAGGACTCGCAGAGATTGCTAACCCTCTATACTCAAGTACTGGGGGAACACAGCTCCTGAACTGGACTTAAGTGGAAAAACGGGCCTTTGAGGAGCTAAAGAAGGCTCTCATATCAGCACCTGCCCTAGCCTTACCAGACATCATGAAGCTCTTCCACCTCTATGTGAGTGAGGTAAGGGGTATTGCCAAAGGGGTCTCACTCAGACTCTAGGTCCCTGGAAGAGACCTGTTGCCTATCTGTCTAATAGACTAGACCCCGTGGTAGCAGGGTGGCCAGCGTGCCTCCGGGCAGTGGACACCGCATCATTGCTGGTGAAGCAGGCAGATAAGCAGACTCTGGGCCAGGAGCTAGCCCTGACAACACCCCATGGTGTGGAGGCCCTCCTTTGAGGTGCTTTGGAGAGATGGATGTCAAACACCAGGATCACCCAGTGCCAAGCTCTTCTCCTGGACCAGCCCCGCATCCCGTTCCATAAGACACTGGCCATCAACCCTACCAGCCTGCTTCCAGATGATAACCCGGAGGAACCCATTCATGACTGCACAGAGGTAACAGATGCAGTACAAACAGCTTGCCCAGACCTGACAGATGCCCCGCTATCATCACCAGATGAGGTACTGTTCATGGATGGGAACAGTTATGTTCAGGATGGCATCTGATACTCAGGAGCAGCGGTAGTCACCCTGGACACGGGAACCACGGCACAAAAAAAACAGAACTTTTAGCCTTGATCCAGGCCCTTTGATATGTACACAGTGCCATCCACAGGGAAAGAGGGTTACCAACAGCAGCTGGAAAGGACATTTAAAAATAAGGAAGAGATTTTATCCTTATTAGAGGTCATCTGGCTCTCAAGGGCAGTTACCATAGTGTACTCACTGCAAAGGACATCAGAAAGGGGAGACAATGAAGCCAAAGGAAATAGAGCTGCAGACCAAGCTTCTAGGGAAGGCGCTCTAAAACTAGTGCGCCCTAAAACTAGGCCTTTACATGTCTTAGTAACCCTGCCAGACCTGGACCTACAGCAGACCCCCTCTTACACCAAACAAGAGGAGGAATTGGCAGAACGGAAGCAAGCCATCAAAGGACCAGATGGTTGGTGGACCCTACCAGATGACACACTGTTGGTCCCAGAGGCTCTAGGTCAGACATTAGTTGCCCAGTTACACCAGGCTGCCCCGTTGGCATCACCAAGACTTCTGAACTTCTGTGAGTCAGGTACTCTTAGAGAAGGTAACTAAAAGCCTAGTCACTAGAAGTATGGTCTATGTCTATGCACAGGTAAATGCTAAGCAAGGTAAGAGGGTCCCCCTGTGCTGCACTCACGGTCATCCTGGCCAGTTCAATAAATCCTTGCCTGCTTTTTTAATCAATCAGCAGCCTCTGGTAGTCTTGGTCTGACTCCAGGGTTCGGCGCCACAACAATCCCTCTCCCCCCGCGCCCCGCAGCCCTGCTCTGCCTGCAAGAGCAGTGACTCCTCCCCGCAGCCCTGAGCCACCCCTGGGCCTGCAGAAGGGCTGCCGCGGCATCACCACACACAGGTGCTGTCAAGGCCCTGGAGCGGACCAGGCTCTAGCCGAGGATGGAAGTCACCTGGACCCGAGGCCAAAGAGCAGGTGGGGACTTATCAGCTTTTATTTCCTGGTAACGCAGGCAACAGGTGCTCTGCAGTGCAGGTGAAGAGTGTAAAGTCCTGTGTTCTGTATAATGGCATTGCTTGGGTAATTAGATAAAGGCCTTTCTCCGTGCCTGATAGTGATGAGGGCAGTGCTAGAACGCTGGGAACCACCAAGAATGATAAGACCTATTACCCGTGCTCGGTTCACTGTGACTGGTTTATTCTGAGTAAAGAAGGCACATTCTAACCTGGCAGGCAGTCCCGTGGGACCTGGGGACTTGCCTGGAAATGCAGCCCATCCTCCCCAGCTGGAGCGGCCTATTATCACGGAAAGATGAACACCTTCCTTGCAGAAACCAGAGCTACAGCCCTTTGAAGGCCCAGCCCTTGCATATCACTAGCCCTTTGAGGATCCCCAGCGCTTTTGCACACCTGCAGGCCTTCGAGATCTCCAGCCCTGTGAACTGCCCATTTGGCATCCCCTTTTGCTATTTCCCCGGGAATCCTTTGTCCTTTTTCCCAATAGAAGCGGGTGGCTTATGGGGTGCAGAGCAGATGTTTGGGGATGACCTGCTGCTCTCCCCACACTGCTGGAGGTGATGGAATAAACGCTCATTATGATTCAGCAATGTCTCTGCTGAATTGGCTCAGGTAGTGACAGGCAGTGCTGACAGTTTGGTTATCTGTTTACAATAGGGCAGGGGGACAGGCAGTGGGAGGGAGGGAGGAGAATCCTGCTCACCTGGAAACCGGAGTTCTCCACCAGGATGCGAATCTCAAAAGGCTTCCCCACCTTGAAGGGATTTCTCATCATCTTCTCTTCAAGCCCCCACCACCCTTCCTGCTTGGTCTTACAGACCACATACCCATCCTCTTCAAACCGAGGGTTGAAGTGGAAGGCAATGTCATCGTCACTGAATCCCATATGAAAATTCACAGCAAACCTAGGTGGACGGAAATCAGTGTTCTGGTTTATTCCAATGGTAGGAGCAGGAGGGCCCAGGGACTCTGACTTCCATATGTGTCTGCTAACTTGCCTCCAACCTGTGAGGCAGGTGTGCACCCAACCCATTTGCTGCCTTCCTTTATGTTTACCTAATTTTCTCCTAGTGTGTTTTGTGTAGTTATTGCATTTTGCCCTTTGCAGTGTGACTTTAAGCAGGAATTGGGTAAAGAACAATGTAGACCCCAACCACAGGAAGCATAGGTATTGGAAACTGATCTCACATTTGCATGAAGATGCAAATCCAGGAATAGGCTCAGAAGCAAGAGCCTCTCATGCCCAGTGGGCACTGGTTAGAGGCCAGCCCACGGCTGCTCAGTTGGGAAGCAAGGGAACAAATGGAGAGAACATGTGACATTTTGGGGTTTACCTGCAAAGATGGTGTTTAACAGGGAGGCATGGGATGGATATGGACTCTCCAGGCAGGAGAACTTACAGTACGTGTGTGTCTGTCCCACATCGGAGGTTGGTGTGTGTCCCACTCATGAGGTGTGGAGGGGTGCCCTAATGTCCATAGGCCTGGACCCTGACCTTAACTGGTACTGTTTATCATTTAGGAATGATGCAGAGCATGCTATTGTGTCCTCACTGAATCCAAGAAAGGGGCGACTCCCTTCTTTGGGGGTGATTACTGAGACAGTGTTCAGAAAGCCCCACATAAGTGGAGATTCATTCCTGTCTCTCTCCTCAGAATAAAGTCCTCACCCTCAAAACCTCCTCTGGGTTCTGAGGTGAGGAATTAAAACAAAAGAACCTTCCAGCCCAGGCGGTGTGCTCAGTGGTTGAGCATCGTTCTATGAACCATGAGGTCATGGTTCCGTTCCTGGCTGGGATTCAGGTCAGGTTGCAGGCTCAGTTCCCAGCAGGAGGCCATCCAATCAGTGATTCTCTCACATCGTTGATGTTTCTATCTCCCTCTCACTTCATCTCTGAAATGAATAAAAATATACTTAAAAGAAAAAAAGTCTTAGCCTCTTTGGCTCAGTGGATAGAGCACCCAACCACTGACCAAAGGGTGAGGGTTTGATTCCGGACAAGAGCACGCGCCTCCATTATAGGCTTGATCTTTGGACCTGGTTGGGGAGTGTGAGGGAGGCAACCAATCGATGTGTCTCTCTCACATGGATGATGTTTCTCCTTTCTGACTTTCCGTCTTCCTTCCACTGTCTGTAAAAATCATTGCGGAAAAAATGTCGTTGGGAAAAGATTAACAACAAGAACAACAAAATTAAGAACAGAATAGAAAAAAACACTTTCCAAGGAGCCAGGCTCACAAAAGGGCCACAATACATGTTTGTTTGGCCTTTTCCCAGACACAAGGCCTAGAACCAGCCCCAAACAGAGGTTCTCCCCGAGGCACCACTGTCTACTCCAGCCTCCCCTGGCCTGAGCATGATGTGGTTCACAGCCTGTTCTTTTGGTCACTCTGTTGTCCCAACCTAACGCACAGCACCCAGGGAAGGCCCCCCACTATGGTGTCTTCTGCTTCCCTCAAAGGACCAGGCACTGTACCAAGCCCAGAGGTGGCCCATTAGACATTCTATCCAATTCCTGCAGAACCCATTTGGTGTGTCTGTGGAGGAGGCCGAGCTCTGGGGGCCTCCTCAATACCAGCTCCCTCTGGGGGCCCTCAGCCAGTCTGAGGACACAAAAAGGAAAGGAGGCTTCCAGTGACTCTGGAACCAGAAAATCGGGCCCACATTCCTCTGTACATGGAGGCTATCGTTTCTGAAATGTCTCTGGATTTATCTTTACCTCCATGGTCATCTGCTCCATTTCTCTGGTCCCAGGGATGAGAGTGCAAAAGTGTCCATGGGAAGAAGTGGGGACAGTAGGACAGGAGGCAGGCAGAGGGACAAGGAGAGAAAAGGGATGGAGGGTCAGAGGTGAGGGCTCAGCTTCCCCAGTGGCATGGTTTAGGGCCATCTGGGAGCCTCACTCTCCATGGCATCACCTGGAAGCACTCAGGGATCTGGGGGGTGTCACAGGGTGAGCGTGCCTACGCCCACCTGGCAGGGAAGGCGATGGTGGAGAAAGTCAACTAGAATAACAAGCCGAGATGAGGTAGGGCGGGCCTGGGATGTGAAGGGGTCCAGAAAGTCCCCACGCCCCGTGCGAGGTGATGAAAGGACCACTGGGGACCATCTGGGATTGAGACAGAGGCTTCCAAGAGAGGACCCTGTGTGCAGAAGGGCTTCTATGGGCACCGTGGGCTTTAGCAGGCAGTCATCAGGTGGGAGAGCCCCACCCAAATCAGGCAAGAGCCCCTCACCTCCTCACCCCCCGGACCTCAGCTCTGGCAGCCAGGGCTGGGCCAGCATTAGAGGGCGCTCGGCCTCTGAGAAGATGGGAAAGTCTTCCCTGAACTCCAAAGTCCCTCTTGGGTGGGACACAGTGCCAAGGAGATGTTTGTATTTTGAATTGCCTTAGTGTTTTCTAGGAATGAACTTAAAACTGAAAGAGATTGAATTACATTTGATGACATGTTCAAATATTTCCACATCAGCCAAACAAGGGCCATGGAGTAAGTGCAGGCCGTCAGGGGAAGTAAAGGAGGCGTTGTTTTTGCAGCTCTGGGTCTTTGCATGCAAAGTTCAATCCTAGCCCATAAAGATCTGCCCCTGGGCTGGCCAGAGACTGTGAGCTCCCGCTCTGCCTGTGACTATGGGGAGTCTACGTTAATGGTGTCCAGATGCTCTTGGCAGAGGGCAGGGGTGCCATGCAGTGTTGGCAGGGACCGGGCCCTACTCTTCAGCGTGCCCTGAGCCAGGCACAGGCAGCTGGGACAGAGCTGGGGGAACCAGCCTGGGCTGACAGGCGCCATGGTTTGCTAAGGGGCATGGATTCTGGGGAAAACAATAGTTCCAGGTACCTGGTTCCTTTGGACTTAAGAAAAGTTCCTTTGATAGTGATCACATGTCCTTCCTTGAGACCCCCTTCGATGGCGTGTGCCTGCAGGGAGAAGACGGCCGTCAGTTAGGGTCCTGTCCCATCCTTCTGGCACTTGCTAATGGCCCCCAGACTCCTAATCATGCTCCTCACTTCCAAAGCCCCACCGCGTGTAAGGCACAGATCACACACCCTAGACATGCCACCTCCATCCTCACCCCAATCCTGGGAGGTGGCTCAAGGATTATCCCTAATTTACAGCTGTGGAAACTGAGGCCCAGACAGGGAAAAGCAGCTCGCCTGAGGCCGCCTCGCTAGGAGACGGCTGGACCCAGGGAGGCCATCTCCTAAGTCAGTGCCCAGGCCTGGCTGCTGGGCTCCCCTTTCATCCCAGCAGAGCCCCACTCCCCCAGTGCTGCCCAGGCCCTCCTGCCCTCACACCCAGGACAGGCCAGGCGCCCAGAGGGAGCTCAGCGCCATCTGTGCAATGCCCCACTGCGGGGATCATCAGCCCTGGGTCCTGAGAGGCCGGTGAGGCTGGCCTGGGGCAGAGGGTGTGTTCGGATTGCCCCATCGGGCATGTCAGACCCCCATACACCCTCTGCCACCCCGTCTGGTTTCCTAGGAGACCCAGAGCGGCTTCCCTGGCAAGGCAGCCAGTCAGCCCTGCAGCATCGCCTGTGCCCACAGCCTGGGAACTCACTGCGGCCACGAAGGAATTCGAGCTGCTGCTGGCCCCCATCTCTCCACCACCTCTGTGGTCACGGCTGCTCCTCACTCAGCCAGGCAGGTCTCTGGACTGGGGAGGACTTTACTGTGAAACAGAAAACAAAGCTATTAGGCAGTTATTTTATGGGGAGGAGCCAGGAGCAAGAGGACATTGATTTAGAGAAAGAGAAAGTGAAAGCACTGGGCTAGAAGGGACCAGGATAGGACTCAGGGGCAGGTAAGTAGACACTCCCACTTCACTGACTTTTCCTTCCTCTCTGAATTATTTTCTGTTCGTGTACACTGCAGTGTTTCCCAAAGTGTGGTACGCGTACCCCCTGGGGTACGGGAAGCGTTTGGTGGGGGTACGATATGCACCGGAGTTTGGTGGGGATATGCACTGCACTGTGCTTAGCTGCGCCTAATTCTACATTCTCATGAATCAAGTCAATTTCATCCTTCTCATTGATCCAAATAAATTATTTATGATATAATTTTTATTTATATTTTATTATGAATAATTTTATTTTTCGTTTATTATTATTTTGTGTATGTATAAAAAAATAAAAAATAGATATATTTTGATTGTTTTTAAAATACATCCATTTTTTTTGAAGCTAGGGGACATGTCCAAAGTCACGAAAATTATAGAAGGGGTACACATATGTCAAAAGTTTAGGAAACACTGTCGTACAAGTTCTCAGAGTCTGGCCACTGACATGACAGCGAGTTTCAGAGGCTGCCGTTCATGGTGTATGGCTGTGTCTCCTGATGGCTGTGTTACAATGTCCAGAAAATGATGGGCTGCTTGGCAGGGCCACATAGGAAGGGGTGGTGGTGGTGCTGGAAGGCCTGGTTATATCCATTTTACACACAGAGAAACTGAGGCCCAGAGAAGCTAGGGGACATGTCCAAAGTCACACGCCTCTCTACAGTAGCCTGACCTTTATGAGGACAATTAGATTCACAAAAAAGTACGTATTTCTCTTCTTTAAAATTCTATTCCTCTTATCAATACATCATCATGGAGAAAGGTGTTTCACAAATAGAAAACCTCATATTGGATGTTATGGTGTCCGTTATGTGGTGCCCAGGGAGCTTCTGAGTTCCTCTCAGTGAATTTAACATCTTTCTTCACTCTTCACGCTTCCCTCTCTCCTCCTCTCTCCCTTTTCTTTCTCTGCTTTAGAATATGGAGAGGAGCCCTGGCTGGTTTTTGCGTAGTGGTTAGAGCATCAGCCCACAGAGCTAAAGGTCTCTTGTTCCATTCCCAGTCAAGGGCAGGCACCTCCATTGCAGGTTCAATCCCCAGCTCCAGTTGGGGTGTGTACGGAGGCAACCAACTAATATTTCTCTCTCACACATCACCTCCTTTCCTATCTGTCTGAAAATCAATGGGGGAAAAATCCTTATGTGAAGACTAAAAACCACACATGCACAAAACAAACGAACAAACAAAAAATCAAAGAAGACCGGAGGACTGAGAAGGTGGGACAGTTCTGTACCGTGCTGCCTTCCACTGGTTAAGACCTCCAAGAGCAAAGGCCTACCAAGGTGAGGATGCCCCTACTGTCACCTGTAGAGGGGCAGCACTGAGCTGGCCAATATTTGTGGTGGTGCTGCTTGTCCTGGCTCAGGGGAAGCGTTCCACTAAGTCTGAAAGACTAAGACATCGCAGGGACTCCCCGCCACCGCCCGCGGCCTGCTCTGCCAGGCCTTCACGCGCACTGAGCTGGTGCTTCGCCTTCCATTAGCAGACCCGGAGAATCCTCTCTCCGCTGCCACATGGCCAGGCCAAAGCATCAGACACTACCACCATGCGGATTTTAAAACTACAGGGGAAATTGAGCCACAGGAGCTACCATCGCTGCCCCTCCCACTGCCGCCCCCAAGAATGGGAATCCACCAAAATCAGAGCTCACTACACACCGGGCTCATAGAGAGTGTGGCTTCAGAAATTAGCCTCTGCATCCACAGCAGCTCCACATCCGCAACAAAGAGGACACCATTGAGGGCAGACTCTCCCCATGCAGACATCACAGCCCGCCCACAATCTTCCCAGCACACCCACCATGCTGGGGGGGGGGAAATGGAGCTCGCTGGTGAGGAAATGGCACAGTGCCTTCCATTACCCACCCAGGCGAGCCCATCCTGCGATGCCACATGGCCAAACCGAAGCTCTCACCACCACCGCCATGTGAACTTTAAAACTACAGTGGTAATTGAACCACAGGAGCGACCGTCAATATTGCACCTGGCACCGCCACCCGCCACTGCCGCCGAGAATAAAGGAAATCCAACAAGAACAGAGCTCACCACGCCTTGGGCTCAGGGAGTGGGCGACCTCAGAACTTAGCCTCCATGTCTGCAGCTGCTCCGCTGCCACATTGAACGAGACACCTTTGAAGGTGGTCCCCCCGCCTGCAACCATCTTAGCCCAACTGCAGCTGTCCCAGCCTGCCCGCCATGCTAGCAAGGAGCTAGTGTGGCACCTCCAATATGCGACCCCAACACCCTAGAGGGGCCGTGTGCCCCGGGTGAGCCGAGTGTCCCAGGGGGCCATGTGCCCCGGGTGAGCCGTACCCCCCAAAGGGGAAGGGGATCCCGGGTGAGCCGAGTGTCCCAGGGGGCCGAGTGCCCCGGGTGAGCCGAGTGTCCCAGGGGGCCGAGTGCCCCGGGTGAGCCGAGTGTCCCAGGGGGCCGAGTGCCCCGGGTGAGCCGAGTGTCCCAGGGGGCCGAGTGCCCCGGGTGAGCCGAGTGTCCCAGGGGGCCGAGTGCCCGGGGTGAGCCGAGTGTCCCAGGGGGCCGAGTGCCCCGGGTGAGCCGAGTGTCCCATGGGGCCGAGTGCCCCGGGTGAGCCGAGTGTCCCAGGGGGCCGAGTGCCCCGGGTGAGCCGAGTGTCCCATGGGCCGAGGGCCCCGGGTGAGCCGAGTGTCCCAGGGGGCCAAGTGCCCAGGGTGAGCCGAGTGTCCCAGGGGGCCGAGTGCCCCGGGTGAGCCGAGTGTCCCAGGGGGCCATGTGCCCCGGGTGAGCCGAGTGTCCCAGGGGGCCGAGTGCCCCGGGTGAGCCGAGTGTCCCAGGGTGCAGTGTGCCCCGGGCGAGCCTTGTGTCCCAGGGGAAGCAGTGGGACCCAGGGGAAGGGGCGGTGTAAACCAGAGGAGGAGCGGACTCTATTCATAAGGTCCTGAGATAGTCACCATAAAACAAGCAGACTGCCAAATGAGGAGCGGATTTTATTCATGGGGTCCTGAGATGGTCACCATAAAACAAGCAGATTGTCAAATGACAGCGGGGAGGGGAAGGAGACCTGGGGGAGATAGGAGAACAACCGAGGGACTGGTATGCATGAACATAAGTACAACCAATAAACACAGAACTCTGGGGAGGGAGGGCATAAATGGGAGGTGGGGTGGGGGGGCAATGGTAAACTATGTACACAGAAAATACCTTAATAAAATAAAATTTAAAAAAAAATCAAAGAAGAGAAGTCTATCCCAACTGACGTGGAGGTCAGGGTAACATTAAATGAACTGCCTTTAACTGGCCTCTACACTGAGCTATGGGAAATGATTAAACAGAGACAGAGATTAGCAATACAGGCTGGGTCCAAGGAGCAGATTGGGGAGTAGAGCAGGGGGACAATAAACTTATCTGAAGCCAAGCAGGTCCCTGCTATGTGCTAGAGAGAAAACCAATGAGCTATCATCAGTCAAGCATGAATGAAGAGTTAAAGGTCAGATAGGTGCCACGTTGGTAGAAGGTGTCCAAGGTCATGTACAAAAGAGAGAGAGAGAGAGAGAGAGAGAGAGAGAGAGAGAGAGAAGAACCAAGCAATGCTTAGAGAGATGGAATTACATTCATTATTATCATCATCAACATTATTATTATGCACAGGTCCAGAGGAAAATGTTTCTTAAATTCTGGGCCCTTTCAGACAGGAAGATACCTATATTTATATCTTTTAACCTTCTTTGTCTCCCAAATATGGGGTTTTTCTGGTCCCCTATACAAGTTCTTAAAGAGTCTCTATGTGCTGGGGCTTTGAGATCTCAACCAAAGGCTTGGCCTGGTGCCAGCACTGATAACTTCAGCTGGGGAAGGTTTAATGACCTCTCTGAAATGCGAGTAGTCTTATTTTCCTTATTATTTAAATAAGCAAGCATTTACAGAAGGCAAAATAGCAGGGTTAAAATTTTAAACAGCAGGTTTTGTATAAGATGGATGCTTCAGTCACATATAGATCCTATTCCACCTCACCCTCAGTATACACAGGTGACTGGGGTCCCTCAGCCCGAAACTGGACTTATACAGGTTGCCCACAGTTCTTACTAAGTTTGACCAAGCATAAACTAAAAACAAGAGACAAACATTTAAGATGCACAAATCACACAGTTTATCTACCAGAGTCCTGGTGGTTTCCTATGCAGGTCACCTGGAGATCCGTGCCAAACAGACACACACACTGGACAGGAACACACTGCGGCAGCACTTTGGTCACGAATGGTCACGATCTTCGGGTCATGGGCAGAGGAACAGTGTACTCGGGCAGAGCTTCACACAGAACCTCCAACAGGAGCAGGAAGGGAGTGGAGAGGACGTCAGGTGGAAGAGCCTTTTGTGGTCTCTGACCTGTCTCTCTAAGTCCCTTCTTTTATGGCCATTTCTTGCTGAGTCATGAAGAGTCTTCAGTGTGTCATATCGGGGGTCTCCAGGTACTTTTGCCTACCTTTCTGGTAAACATGTATGCAATATTTTATGGAGGGAAAAACTTGTTTACAACTTTAAAGATTAACACATGTTGGGGCATTCACACTCAGTCAGGGTTCAAAACATGTTTATAACTAAGTTTCACAAAATGGAGTCATGTCACACAAAATGGAGGCAGTTATGCTAAGCTTAATTCACACAAAATAAATCACACTAATATAACTATAACAGATCCATACCTCTCTTCCTTGAGCCTTGTCTAGATGCACTAGAATTTGCAAAGACTGACTTCTTTCAGATGCTCCTATAAACCGAGGTCGCCTGTCCCACTGGCCTATCCTCCATCCCCATTATATCCCTGGGTCAACTGGAATTTAACCAGTTTAAGGTGCAGACAGCACAGTTGGAGCAGAAAGGAGGGCAAGCACGGGGAATTCTTTGCTCTCCTCTCCAGCAGCGGGGACACCAGGGACAGGGCCATCACTGATGGGGACATGGATCCAGGGTGACTCTCATTCCTTGTAGGTTGGAGTGTGAAATAGCACAACTTTGGAAAACAGCTCAGGAGAGATGAGAACAGACATTCACGTCAGCTTCACCCCCATAGCTCCAAACAGGAAACCACACAACCGTGCACCAGCAGGAGGAAGAAGGAACAGGTGGTGGTGCTGGTACCATGGATGCGCCCCAGCAACCACAAGGAGCTGTGGCACAGGAAGCCTCAGTGACCTCAGATTGGACACTGAAGCTGGCAGGGCATGAGGGAGTCTTCTGGGAGCTGAAAACTGACAGGGTTTGTCTGATGACGCGGGCTTTGAAAGAATTCCCAACTAAAAGAACAGATACAGTGAGGACATGTATTTCACTTTCCAAGGGAGGAGAGGACCAGGTATTGCTAGTCAATACAGGGCAGGGAACAAAGAGTGGCTTCTGCTTCTAAAGAGCAAGCAATTGCAGTTGCTAAGCAACAAGGAGATGTGTGTGTGAGGGGGGGGGGGAGATTTTGTTGAAGTTGAGCAGATACCAGGGCGGGTGTTCTAAAAATGTCTCAATTTGTTTGCTTTCCAGGAGACAGTCCATCAGATGTTCCAAGGAGGTGATTTATCATGCCTAGAGAAAATTTTATAGAGTTCAATAGAAGCTTCTCTGAAAGGGAAGAAGGGTTGAGAGCTTCCACTAACTAGAGGCTCTCTGTGAATTATTCCTGAATTGTGGAAACAGCTGGGAGGAGGAGGATGCAAGAATGTACTTTGAGAATAGCTTATCTTGTCCCAGAGTTTGAAAAGAGGAACCAACAATCTTGGAGTTTAAATACCAGATGAATGCCAGACATTGGGTGTGATTTAATGCCAGTGGTCTTGATCTGGCATCTAGAAGGGTTCTGGCATCTGGAGAGGGGGCTGTGTTGATTAAATAAGAGTCCAGAGTCAAAAGATAATTTTGGAAGACATTGGGGGTCAGAGGAGCCTGGCTAAAAAAAAAACCCAAGTTCTCCTTTTCTCAGGATACCTTGCTTTTTATTAACACAAATTGTCCTAAGGCAAAGTGAAGATATACACTTCAAACTGTAGGGTTTCCTATATAATCCATTGTCAGATTGGGGAATAGCCTATGGCCGTTCAGTTGTTTGGTCAGTAGGAGGCAATATCATGTGGATTAAGATGCCCTGAGCTGTCTGGCAGCAAACAATCAACCTTTTCAGGTTCATGGAAATGCCTTTAGCCATTCCAGCAGGCAATTACCCACGTGACTCAGCCCTTGTTGAGTCCCCAAGTTCCATCAAATCTTTTGATGAAATTCTTGCAGTTATGACATGCTGGAATGGGTTTCTGGCACCAGGTGTTTCTCATAAATTGTGGAAGGCCACAGCAAAGAAAAAGAGGGGCTTCGTTTCTGTCCTTACAGAAGTGCGCTGGAACTTGTTTCTGATTGGTGGTCCTGTTACAGAATTTACCAGGCGACAGAAAAGTACACAGGAGACTTGGAGACATAGGAAAAAACCATTTATTTTCAGATGTTTCCCATGTACTAGTACAATGGCTCAGGGGAGAATGTTTCTCTCCAAATCCTGAGCAAACCAATATTGAGGAAGCTTTCCCTTTATGCCCTTTTGGTTTCTTTGTCCCACAAATATGGATTGGACTCTGCACCCTCTGCGGGCTTTGCAAAAAGCTCCTTGTGTTGGAATGGGGGCCATGAGACCACACCTAAAGGCCTGGCCTGGCACCAGCAATGATAACCCCTCTGGAGTTTGTGAATTTGTTCATGGTTTATGGCCTCTGTAGAATGGAAGTACTTAGGTTAACAGGTCTTGCAAGACCAGATAATGGAGGAAGGGGCAGGGACTAGACTATAAGCTAACAGGAATGTGCATTAGGTTACAAGCACAGATTCAGATGGCTAGCCCTCAAAATGTCTTCTTTTCCGCATCAGTCACACAGCTGTTTCACCTGTGTAAAAACTCATCCAGCAGCCAGAACCGGTTTGGCTCAGTGGATAGAGCGTCGGACTGCGGACTGAAGGGTCCCGGGTTCGATTCTGGTCAAGGGCATGTACCTTGGTGGCGGGCACATCCCCAGCGGGGGGTGTGCAGGAGGCAGCTGCTCGATGACTCTCATCGATGTTTCTAACTCTCCCTCTCTCTTTCTCTCTGTAAAAAATCAATAAAATATATTTTTTTAAAAACACAAAAAAACTCATCCAGCAAACTAGCATCCGTGCATATTACTCTGCAAAAACACTATCTCAACAAAGCACTGGGGTAAACCTCCAAGCTCCTGGAGCCCAGAGTGTGCCAGGGAGACTCAGGGGGCACCTAGAGTTCTGGCAAACAGTCACAGAGGCCCCACCTGGCGCTTTGGAGGTGAGTCACAGGGAGTCCAACCCACATAGGAGAGCTCCAGGCCCTTTGCTCCCACTCTGTAGGGGTGGGCATTGTCAGCCCCATGAAGACAGGAGGGAGGCATCCTCCGGAGGAAGTGCCAGGGCATGGTTGACCTCAGCAGCTCCACCTGGCCACCTTGCAGTCATCGGGACCCATTTCCAGGCACCCAGCTCCAGTCTTAAGGAGGCAAGGGGCAGCCCTAGGCAAAGTTCCTTCTCAGAGCTCTGCCATTCAAAATCCAGACACTGGTCAAGGCTCTGTCTTTGTTCTCTGCTCTGTAGACCTGAAGAGCTCTTAAGAATGTGAGTCTGCCACTTTACACACACTGGGTGGCCACTACCAAAAGAGCAGAAAATGACAAGTGTTGGACAGGACGTGGAGCAACAGTGCTTGTGCGCTGTTAGCGGGCACGTGACATGGGGAGGGGCTGCTATGAATAATGTGATGTAAGTGCCTGGTGTTAGCTTTTTTTTTTTTTTTTTTCAAAGATGATTCTGTTGTGCGGTCAAACCCTAGAGTCAGAATAAGACCACCAGAGACTGATTGAAATATGGTAGCAATCAAACAATGCAGAATGAGAGTTTGGAGAGACTTGCTTTGTTCATCACCCTATGGGCTCACGGAGGATGAATTCAAGTTCTCAGCAAGGTTACAAGCAGAACTTCCTTTTATTTTTAAAGAGCCACAATACAATTCTATCCAATTAAAAAAATGCACCTGGCATGGTATTGAGATTGTGGGCATGTCTAGTCTCTGGCCTACAAGGTCAGACAGCTAAGTTTATCTTCATCATTCTTCAAACAGGCTAAAGCAGATTAAAAAGCAACGTTTTATCTAGGAAGAACAACAGAAAATTCCAAACAGCAGTTTGTTAAAAAATAGGGGTTTTCCTTCTCAGAACCTTTAAAAAGAACTACCTGCCCCTAAAACAGTGCAGTCATCGGAGTCCACCTGCGTGTGGTACTCTTGCGGTTGTCCTGGCCAGATATTTCAATAAATCTTTGCCTGCTTTTTGTAATAAATCATCAGCCTCCGGTGGTCTTATTTTGAACCCAGGGTTGGACCTCACAACAGATTAATTTTAAAAAGCAGGCAAGGATTTATTGAACTGGCCAGGACGGCCACAAGAGCACCACACACAGGTGGCCACACCCATGACCGCACCATTTTAGGTGTAGGCAGTCCTTTTAAAGGTCCAAACCACAAAAATTTTCCTTTGTTCTAAATTCTAAATGCTGGGAACAGCACATGCAGGGCCTCTCCCAGCCACATCCTTCCAGACATTGGAATGTGGCCCTGTCTTGTGAAAGCCGTTTTTTGTTTTTTTTGTTTTTTTTACAGAAGCAGAGCCAAGCGGGAGTCAGTAATCACTTAAGGTTATCTACAGTTTCTCCTGCTGGAGCTACTGAGTCAGTGGGAATCAATCTCCTGTAGTCCTGGTCCTCAGGCACAGGAAAATTGCCTTTGTGAGTCTCCAGGCCTCAGTTTGGAAGTAACTACACTATTGTTTAAGCAAGTAAGTGCGTGCAGAAGCAAGAATAGCAGGGTTAAAATTCAAACGGCAGTTTTTACCTAAGTATGGTTGCTAGCATACTTCAGATTCATGTCCTAGAAACATTGCGAGCCATGTCACAGCTCCTAACTAAACACTTAGGCAAGCACCCAGACCGCCCCCACCCATTAAGTTCCCCTTGTAAAAAGCTCTGGGTAACCTACATAACTGGCCTTATGAATGACCCCACTTTTACCTTCCTGCACTCTAATTCCCACCTAACTACCCTGCCTTGGACCTCAATAAAGACAGAACCCTAGGCCATGATTTCTCTCTTTCTCTCTCTCTCTCTCTCTCTCTCTCTCTCTTCTTGGGACCTTGCTGTGTGGCCTCCAGGACTTGTCAGTAATAAACCTGTGCCTTCAGAGTACCCTGATGGTTGCTGTTGAGGTGCATCTTACGGTCACAATCAGAGCCACAAGGGCGGTTTTGTCACCACATTGGCTCTGATCAGGGAACTGTCTGTGGGGACTCAGCCCAGGTAGGATGGGGCCAGGTGAGTGCCCCAGGCCTTACTAGCCACTAGGTTGAGACTAACCAACAAAACAGCATGGCAGTTCCTTCAAAAAACTAAACATAGAATTACCCTTTGATCCAGCAATTCTGCTTCTGGATATATACTCTAAAGAACTGAAATTAGGGACTTTACAGTAGCATTATTCACAATAGCCAAGAGATGAATGGAATAACAAAATGTATAGGTATAAAATGGAATTACTCCTTTAAAAGAAAAGAAAATTTTTTATAATTCATTAATATTTACTTTACAAGAAACAATTTTCAAAGAATTACATTAAAAAAAAAACCATCTAGCCCTAGCCAGTTTGGCTCAGCAGATAGAGCGTCGGCCCTGGGACTGAGGGGTCCCAAGTTTGATTCTGGTCATGGGCACATATCCCAGTTGCTGGCTTGATGCCTGGCCTGGTTGGCACACATACGGGAGGCATCCAATCAATGTGTCTCTCTCACATCAATGTTACTGTTCAAAGCGAGACTTGTCCAAGTCAGGAGGGAAGTCAGGCATCCTGTCCCATCCCATCTCTAGGCACAATTGTGTTGAGTAAACTGGATCTTTCTGAGTGTCTGCAGGATGCAACCAAAGTCCCCGTCCTTAGCAATTAGGTAGGAAATGAGTGCCACTATGTCTCATCTTTGTATTTTGAAAACCTGGGACAAGCCTGGAACTTACAAAGGGTTATGAGGAATAGATGGTATGGGTGAATGGATAAATGGGCATGGTGACAGATGGATGGTTGAATTAATAAATTAATAAGAGAATGCATTAACTCACCTGCTACTTTTTAGGCCCAAGTCTTTGCAAAAGGCACTGAATGTCATTATTACATCATCAATATTGGTAATCATCCTGATTCCAGACACCTCCACTACCATTATTCTATGGCTGTGCCTCACAACCTTGGCTCACATTTTCTCACTTAATTCTCACAACATGATGCTATTCTCATTTCACAGAGATTATGCATGGGGACAAGATCCTACAACTTTAAAACAAGCACCCTAATACAATAAATAAATAAATAAATAAATAAATAAATAAATAAAAACCAAGCACCCAGTCATAGCATCCAGTCAATATTTACACCCAGGTTTGTATGATTCCAAATGAGATTATAATAAAGATTTGATTCCTGCCCCAAAATTGCTTACATGTGTGATCAATGCAACTTACAGAACAGGAAGTATTATCTCTTTGTAGTCTTAGCACCTTGGACAGCACCTGGTACTTCAAAGTGTTGAAGGAGGGAATGCTGAGTCAGCTTCCTCATCTGTGAGGCTTGCAAAGTACTTACTAGACAGGATACTTGCAGGGATGAAATGAGAATTCAAGTTGGGTGGCCAGCTTGTCAGGCCTTCTAGCCGACCCTCTGGTGGCCACCCTTGTAACTGCAGCCTGCTAGGTCTTGGCAGGGCTCCAGAGAGGCCACATGACCCTGGTGTTAGGGTGTTGGCACCCTGATTTGGACTACCTGAATGGTTCTCCCCTGCCCAACTGGTGGGTGGAGCTATGACATGATTGGCACCTGCCACAGAGACATCTCAAAGACATTGAACCACCAATCAGCACGTGCCAAAGTGTCCTTATAGCCCACCCCTTCCTGTTCTGCCCTGGGCCCAACCCCCTTCCGTTCTGGCCCTTAAAAGGGATCTCCAGGCAAGACATGTGTTGCTTCTCCGCCATGCCAGGAGTCAGCCCGGCTGGGTCTCCCTTGCTCCCATCCCCACTCCTCCAATTCTCATTTCTCTACCTCCGTGATGGGTTCCACTCATTACCGGGGAATAAACTTCACTTTAAAATTCCCTGGTGGTCTTTCTTGCTTCCTTTCCAACCTAACACTACCTATCGTTACAGAATTTACCAGATGACTGAAAAATACACAGGAGTACCGGAGATACAGGAAAATCCCATTTATTTTCAGATGTTTCGCAGGTACCGGTACAATGACTCAGGAGAGACTGTTTCTCTCCATATCCTGAGCAAACCACTATGCTTTCCCTTTATACCAGTTGTTCTCAACCTTCCTAATGCCACGACCCTTTAATACTTTCCTCATCTTGTGGTGACCCCCAACCATAAAATTATTTTCGTTGCTACTTCATAACTGTAATTTTGCTACTGTTATGAATTGTAATGTAAATATCTGTGTTTTCCGATGGTCTTAGGCGACCCCTATGACCTCCAAAAGGGGTGGTGACTCATACATTGAGAACAGCTGCTTTTATACCCTTTTGGTTTCTTTGTCTCCCAAATATGGGGCTTCCGGACCTTTGGGGGGAGGGGTGTAAAAAGCCCCATGTGTTGAAATGAGGGCCGCGAGACCACACCTAAAGGCCGGGCATGGCACCAGCACTGATAACCTCTCTGGGAGTTGTGTATTGTTCATGGTTTACGGCCTCTGTAAAATGGGAGTAGTTAAGTAAACAGGTCTTGTTGGATCAGATAATTCAGGAAGGGGCAGGGCCTAGACAATCAGTTAACAGGAATGTGCATTGGAGATACAGAGTCAAGCTGCTAGCACCTCTTGTTCCCATCCCTCCCCTCCCCTCCCACCATTGTCTTATTTTCCTTACAACTGTAAGGAGGGAGATGTTGGAAATGCCTGGGAAGGGGGTGCTGCATGGGGTACACACAGCCTATTCTCCCTGCCTGGCCAGCCCAAGGTAATGGGGCAACTGCCTGTGTGTGGGAGGAGCATGAAAAGCACAGACTAGGGTGACTTCCCTGGCTCCCCCCACCTATCCCCCTCACTTCTCGGAGCCTTCATCTGCTCAGCTCTAAAATGTAGGCGGCTACACTGAAAGAGCGATGCTGGGAGGCTCTTCCATTCACTCTTCCAAGAGAAGAGACAGGCCCTGAGACCTTCAACCCCAAGTCAGGGCCACATGGTGGGTTAATCCCTGGGGCACAGGCAGCTAAAGGTCCCAGATGCACAATTGCATGAGAAGCGGTGGTCCAGGCCCGCTCTATGCACAACCGAAGTCAGGATGGAGGATGGCCACTACGTCCACCATGACCCCTTGTGTTAGGGAGTTGGGACAGAGTCTTGGCGCCTCCAAATGAACTTGTCCTATGAGGGAATCTTCCCGGAGCCAGTGCTCCGTGCCCCATCACTGGGAGCCTGGACTGACGTCTGGACTTGAATGTCACTAGGAAGCCAGGGCTGTGTGCCCGGCTCTGCATTCCAGTGGCGAGCCCACCGGCAGTCTGCACTGAGAGAATCCCTTTCTGGGGTGTAGGCAGGTGGGCCTCAGAGCCCTGGGCAGGGCACGCAGCTTGATTGATGCCTCTTGGAAGCATGGTGAATGCAGAGTACGTCCAGGACCCCACTGGACCACCGGCTCTTCAAGGGCAGGGCTTTGGCCAGAATTCATCTCTCCACGCCCAACACAGCCATGGGCTGGGCGGGGTTTCAGTTCACCTACACAGGCTGAGCCTGGTCCCTGTGCAAAGTCCTGCTAGGGAGGATGCTCAGCTGCAGCCCATGGCAACCCCTCACCGCCTCATGATGGCCAGCAGGCCTGAGTGCATGCTTGGCTGCCCTCCCCACCCAGCAGCAGTGGCCTGGGCTCACCATCTCCTCTGCTTTCAGGTCTACGTTCAAGACGTCCTTCGGCGGCAGCTGGCCGACCAGGTGCTCCACGCGCTGCACCAGGAGCAAGGCCACCTCTATGTGTGCGGGGACGTGCGCATGGCCCGGGATGTGGCCCGCACACTGAAGCAGCTGGTGGCTGCCAGGCTGAGCCTGAGTGAGGAGCAGGTGGAGGACTATTTCTTCCAGCTGAAGGTATGGCAGCCGGGGCGTGGGCTAGGGATGCAGGTCAGGGGCCTGGGCCAGGGAGCCAGGACCAGGGGAGCCAAGCTCAGCTCAGTCATGAACATCTAAGGAATCCTAGAGGTGGCAGAGGCCAGAGCAGGAGCGGCTGTCTGAGGCCTGGCCGGGCAGCCGGGTCTGGTTGCTCAGGTAAACAAAGGCGGACACACTCTTTTACGATAAGACTTGCAGAGTCTCTAACATGCTTCCGGGCAGAGTGACACTGCTTATAAACGTGGAGAAAGTAGGTGGCATTCAGCAAACATGTATCTATCACAGCCCACATTTCTGAGAGCTCCCTGTGGGAAGAGCACTAGGCCGGCTGCTTTCTCCTCCACCTTGTGGCATTTGGGGGACCCACTGAGGGCAGGAATGAATCAGGTCCCCCACCCTCATCCATGCTCTCTCCTTGGCCAGAAACACCGAGATTCCAGACACCAACACGTGTCCAAACACATTGAATGAACCGCAATCACACTGCGCATGTGTGCCAACCCCGAGTGTTCTTTCTCTCTTTATTTCAAGGGCACTGGGAAAGGGGGGCGTCCAGGTGGAAAAGGTGTTGTCAGGTGGTGGAGACCAGCAGGTGTCCATCAGGGGAAGGGTTGGTACAGGGTGCGAGGAAAGGTTAAAGGTTGGAGAAAGAGGAGGCGCTGAGGAGACCGCCTCCCGGGGGAGTGACCGGTGGTGGCTGGAGCCGGAGGGGGACTGGAATGGAGGGTGGGGATGGGGCCACGAGGTAGGTGAGGGGTAGGCCCGGCCTGGGAGCTTGGGAAGGCCCAGGACGCTCCCGTTCTGCTGAGGGGACTGAACATGGGCTGCAGCCTGCACTGACCGTTCCCCCCATCCTCAGATGGTGGGATCTGGACAGCTGGAGCCCCAGTCAGAGGAAAGCAGTCCACGCCAGCTGCCTTCTCCACTCCAGCATGGCTGCAGCCAGGAGCAGGGCAGACAGGGGCCTGGTCTCTCCAGAAAAGCCCCAGATCCAGGAAGGGCTGGGAGGCGGGGGCTGGGGCAGGGACACGGAAGGTGCAGGGAAGAGCAGATGCAGACAGCAGGGTGCTCCAGCCGAGGCCCCAGGCCGGAACCCGCCTACGTCTGCACCAGGGTCAGCTGGACATCGCCTCCCACCTCCAGGTTGTTGATGGCGGCCAGGTTCGTCAGGCGGTGGTAGTAGTCAAACAGGTGCTGACCGTCCACAGCCACCTTGAGGCAGTGACCCTCACACATGATCCACACCTGCACAGAGAGGCCTCAAACCTGAGTGCACGTTGGCGCCCACCCCCTCCTGCGTGCCTTCCTCAAGCGTGAATGAAGCCCGCCCCTCGCCCGCAGGGCGGTCACCCTGAAGGATTCCCTCCTCATCAACATGTCCTTCTTCCTGTCCTCCTCCATGTTCTGTCCCCCTGGCAGAGAGTGCCCTTCCCCCAGGCTCTGCAGTCCGCACACCTGCCCACATGGGTAGCTGCTCCTCCCCCTTCAGGACTCACCCCCTGTGGCAAGCCTTCCCTGCCTTTGGGGACCTGACCCCTTTCTAGTCAAGTCAGGCGCCCCCTCAGGTCATGTCTCCCTCTCCCTTCTTCCCTCCACTGGGCCCTAAGCCTCTAGAGGCAGGGAGTCTGGCTTGTGCCCCCCATGTTCCTAATACCCAGCACTCCGGAGTGCTCTCTGCCTCCCCTTCCGCAGCGGCCACTTCTACCGGTGTTGGGTCTCTTTCACCCAAACATTCTCTCCACAAGGCAGCCAGAGCTGCAAACTGCCTCACCCCCATCACCGTGCCTAACACTCGCAGCACACTTCACACAGTGTCATTTCACCCTCACTTCTCTCTGAGATCAATATCGCTATGAGCCCCATTTCTGAGATCAGGAAACTCGGGCCCAGAGCCCTGGAGTCACTTGCTCAAATGCCACACAGCTGTCTATAGACCAAAGTAAATTGCTCTGTGGCTCCGAACCCACCAACGCACTGTATTGAAACCCAAGCTCCTTCCCATGGAGGCCCTACCTCGGTCACTTTCAACCCTGGGTGAGGAGCGTTGGGCCTATTTACCAACACGATGCCCAGGCTCACCCTCTCGCTGGCCTGGGCAGGGCCAGGAATTTATTTTTATTTTTTCAAGCTCTCCAGGGGGGTCTGTGATCAGGGCTGAGCAAGCCTGCTCTGTGATCCTGGCCTCCAGCCTCACCCCCGCTTGGTTCCTGGACAGGCCACGCCCAGGACTCTCCCTTCTGCAACAGTAGCTGCTGGGAACCTCAGATCTTTGTGGGGTGAACGCCTTCTATCCCTGAGGTCTCCAGTGCACTGTGGCCTCTGAGAGCTGTCCCCATCCAAGGCAGCGGGGTCCCTGTCCAGGCCTCACTGTACCCCTTTATTCTCTGTTGCTTGGGCACAGCACCTGTTGCAATGACCTTCCCCCACAAAACTGTAAACTTCCGGGCAGGACCCGGTGTGGCTGCTTCACTGCTCCCCTCCATACCCGGGCTCCTTCCTGCCCCAAGTGCGCCTGGAGGACAGAGCTGACGAATAGATGTTGAGTGACTGAGTGAGTGAATAAGTGAATGACCTCATTCTTGGGTTCCATGTGGTACTTGTTGGCTGTGTGACCTCAGGCAAAGAACCTACACCTGAGAGTGTTTCCCTCTGTAAACAGCAGATCCACCCCCTCTTTTAGATGGGGCAGCAATAGGAAAACCATAATAACAATAACTTGTTGGGCCCAACCCTCACCCAAGAGGCCTCAGCCCCCATCTTGTTCAAGGGGCCCCCAGACACCCTCCACCCTCACCCCTGCTTCGTTTGCCCCTTCGGAGCCCCCCGAGCTCCAGCCTGGGCACCTTACCAAGAAGCCCTGGCCTCGGACGAAGGGCATATTCCGGGTCAGGCCACGCTCCTCAGGCCCCCAACAGTTGTTGGTCTGCGTGTTGCGGACCACGGCGTTCTCATCGAAACGGGGGTTCATGTGGAAGGCGATGTCATTCCCGGAGCGCAGGTTGATGTGGAACCTGGGGGTGCACAGCTCCCCTGGATCTCTGCCCACTGAGCGCTGGGCCCCAGCCCCTCCCAGAGCTGGGGGTTGGGGGCCAGGATCACCTTGGGGTGTCTCTCCTCCCTGAGAACCCAGGCTTACCTCCGAGCAGTGGGCAGGACGATGCCTGTGATGGTGATGCTCTTGGAGGGGGTCAGCCCCCCAGGGATGCTGGTGAAGAACGGTATTGGCTGTGGGCAGGAGAGGGGCAGGTCAGCCAGCGGCAGCCACAGAGGAGGCAGCTGTCGGGGGAACTCTGTGCCAATGCCCATGAATTTGGACTGTCACCTGAGTTTGACAACTGTGTGCGAGCATCATATATGTTCCAGAAAGAATCATGAGAGCCCTAGCTGGTTTGGCTCAGTGGATAGAGTGTCGGCCTGCAGACAGATTGGTCGCAGGTTTGATTCTGGTCAAGGGCACGTGCCCAGGTTGTGACTCGATCCCCAGTAGAGGGTGTGCAGGAGGCAGCCCATCAACGATTCTCTCTCATCATTGATGTTTCTATTTCTCCTTCTCTCTTCCTCTCTCTAAAATCAATAAAAACACATTTTTAGAAATGAATAAATTTAACAACAAAGAATCGTGGTAGTTTTACGTGGTTAGTAAATAAAGAAAACTTCCCAGCGTTCCTCATATTTATGAGCTTACACTGCCACGAAGAGTCCTCGCCGGTTTGGCTCAGAGGATAGAGCATCCATCGGCCTTTGACCTGAAGGGTCCCAGGTTTGATTCCGGTCAAGGGCGTGGACCTTGGTTGCAGGCTCCTCCCCAGCTTGGGCCCTGGTCAGGGCACGTGAAGGAGCCAACCTATCAATGTTTCTCTCCTATCAATATTTCTCTCTGTCTTTCCCTCTCCCTTCCACTCTCTCTAAGAGTCAGTGGGAAAATATCCCCGGGTGAGGAATAAAAATAAGTAACTAAACTGCCACGAAAAGGACTTTGCTGGACACAGAAGGATACTCAGGCTGAGAAGAGGCCGTATAATGCACTTGTGACAAAGGGGTCCTTTGGAAGGTGAAAGATCCTTACAACCGTCTTCTAGTTTCCCGTATGTTTGCAGAACCTCAGCTCACGAAGGGCTGCTTTACCATTGTGAGCTGCCCCGCCTCCCCCGCTGCCCTGCACAACGGAACCGCGCCCTCCCTGAGAAATCACTTACGTAGCTGGGGCCCGGGTATGCCGGCGGCGGGGGCATTACAGGATTCTGTTGAAAAGAGACCAGGAATTTCAGGGTGGGGTCACACCCACACCCAGCCCTTCACGCACTCTAGAAGGGACGTTCCAGTGTGAGGCTTCTGCCCCTGGATTCTCCCATTGGCCTTCCCTCTCCTGTCAGCCTTGGTGCAACTTCCTGCCACTGTCCCACACCCCATCGTGGCCACCTGCCCTCAGCCCCTCCTCAGGCAGCTCCCCTAACTCCAGGGCTTCCCGCCGACTTGTACCAGCAGGAGGGAGTGAGGTGTGTGCTGATGGAGCTTGCAGACTTACAGGGAACATCTGTGCAGGGGTGCTCTGCACTGTGTGGACCACAGTTGGTGTCTGGAAGAAAGAAATGGGGTTTTTCACCAGCTCTCACCAGCGCCAACCCCGCCATCTGCCACCAGAGGGCACCACTTAACACACACCCTCCCAGCAGTGCAGGTGGGGAAACCTCTCAGTAGCCCAGACCAGACTCTGAAAACTGACTGTTGGCCCATCTTCCTTCCCAGGGGAATTTCTCTAGCGTAGTTTCACTTTGCAGGAGGAAGTAAATGCGGGCCATCGAGTCCACAGAATGGCAGGGGCTTGGGCAGTTCAGCTTGTTACCCAATTCATCAGCCCAGCCAACCACCCCTTCCCTTCTTCCAACCCCCACCCACCCCCAACCCCACCCTGGTCAGAAGGGTGGCCCAGCGGTCTGGCCTCAGCTGTGCCAGTTGCCTTGTGGCAGAGGCCTAATGCCTGGCCCTGCCTCCTCCTTTTAACCCACAGGAAGAACCAAAGTGAAGAGTTTCCAAAGAGAGAGCAAGAGACTTACAATGCAAGCATTGGTGGCGGTGGCCTGCCAATAACTTGGAGGCTGAAGGGGAGAAAAATAAAAATGGCGGTTAATATTGGTGCCACTGGATGGGGAGATGACAGCTGAAACGGTGGTCAGAAATGCCTCCCAGACACGCTCGCTTCCTTCCTGCTCCCAAGCAAGCCTCCCTGAGCCTGTGGTGCCCAGATGCTCACCCACCGTCCCAGGTAACTGTCATTAAAAACAGGAGGGGGCGGACGGAGGAGAGGGGACATCCCACAGGCTCCTCAAGAGAGCGAGAAAGATGTGTCTGACATGGGACATACAGCTCAACGCAGCTCCCAGAGGCAAAACCATTACTAGCCGTGTCCTATTTTGCTTGTCCCGGTAGCGAGCAATCCAATACAAAATGGTACCCAGTTGGGTCTGGGTGTGTCAGCATCCCCTGTCCGCCCAAGGCCAGGGCCAAAGCTGGGCTTCCCTGCAAAGGCTCCCAGGAGCTCCACCATCCTGAGGTCAGTGTGGCAGGTGGCAGGGGCTGACCCTGGACCGTGATGGGCCACAGGAAGCTGGGTAGGGAGGCACCCTGGCCCTTGCCCCCACTGCTCAAGTGGCCAGGGAAGGGCCAGGCCCTGCTCCTGTTCCTGCCCTGGCCCCTCCCCACCCAGCTGACTGGTCTGCTTTCCCTGACTGCTCTCCCCTTCTACTGACCGTGCAAACCACACCCTCCTTCACTGATCCAGTTCCTGCTGCACTGCAGGCACTGGGCACAGTGCTGGGGATACACAAAGGGACAGGTCACAGTCCCAAACTCATGGGTTCGGGCAGGGGTGGGTGGAGTGACGGAGACAGACATGCAAATACAGTTATAACAGGACATGGTGGTGGCGTGCAGAGTTGTGAAATGTCCATTGAGACAGGGAGGGGTTGGGGCATCCGGCAACCTGCCAGGCAGGGCAGATGCCCTGAGGAGCCACATTGAAGCAGAGCACTGAAGGGCAGTTAGGGGTTGGGTGGGGTGAGGTGGCAACGGGTCCTTTTGGCCTCAGGACAGCAGATGCAAAAGCGTGGTGGCCGGGAGGAGCCTGGAGTGATCGGTGGAGGCTGACGGTGAGTCTTCGTGGGTGAGGTGGGAGGCGGCAGGTGAGCTGGGCAGGACTGGGGAGGATTCTGCTCCTCGGTTTATTGAGCCTGGGGCCTTTAGGCTAAGTTTTTCAGGAGGGAGAAGATGAGACCACCTTTGCTTATGGGAAGGTCTCTGTGGCAGTGAGTGGGGGTGAAGGGGTGAGGGGGTGAGGGGTGAGGAGTCAGGTGGCTTAGTCCAAGGCAGTGGCTTCAGGAAGGAGAGGCGTTGAGGCCTGGGTGCCTGGAGGGTGGAGATAGGGATCCCTGGGTGGGCAAGGGGGCGTGCTGATGGCCCTGCTGCCTCCTGGCTGGAACAGCTTCTCTCTCAGACCCTCTGTCCTTCCTGCGCAGCCTCTCAGGGTCTCTACGGTTAACTCACTTTTGGTTTGCGCCCCTTGGGTCTGGGTGCGAAACGGGCAGGCTGGGAGAATTGCATCTGGGAGAAAGCAGGCTGGACAGGGTCTGCACGGGTGTTCTGTTAAAACAAAAGGGGCCGTGGGGTGAAGAGAAGCTTTAAGAAGCCAGGGGCGAGAGGGAGGAAGCCAAGCAGGTGGGGACAGGGTAGGCAAGAGACTTGGGTAGGGAGGGAATATGAGAGATTAGTTCCAAAGAGACAGGAGCTCGTGTCTGCTGCGGGCCTACTGTGTGCTTTTCCCATCTCAGGAGCACACTGAAATACAGAAGGTGGAAATAACATCTCTAATCCAGACGTCTGGGGCCCTGCAGGAATGTGGGCCAGGCCTACCCCGATCTTCCCAGTTTTCACAAAAATTGAGACATTCAGATTTCCATGTGGTATCACCTGACCTGGAACATGTTTGGTAAAATGCACATAAAATTTACCATCGTCGCCATTTTGGAGTGCACGGCCGAGGGGCATTCTGTGGCGCAGCCGTCCGCAGCCCTCAGCGCCACAACGCACACCTGCTCCTGACCTTGTAGATGTTGGCAACACATTCAAAAGGTGGAAAACCCTGGTGGGGGCCATTTCGTGACCTCTGACATGTAGCCCCTCATCGTGCTCACACAATACCTCCTGGGGAGGCTCTGACGAGGCCCCTTGCGCAGATGAGGAAACTGAGGCTGGGAGAGGCAGACTCACTTGTCTGAGTTCCCGCAGCTGATGACAACGGCAGCGCTGGGATCTGAACTAGATTCAAGTGTGATTCCCAAGCTGGGTTCTTTCGGGAACCACATGGCTTTCTAACGAGGGTGTGGGTACTTAGTGACAGACAGGAAGGAGAGGAAGGAGTCCGGGAGGCTGAGACAGGTGCTCTGGACAGAGACAGTGACACGGGACGGAGGTAGCGGGAGGTATGTCCTCAGAGCCATCTGGGTGAGACATTAGCTGGAACCTTTGGCTCCACCCAAAGGGCCTCGGCATAGCAGACTGGCCCCCGCGCCCAGCCCCTGGGACAGGTGCCGTTTGGACAATCTGACCTGGAAGCTGATGTGTGTCAGCGACACAGCGCCGGCGACAGAGATGTTGTTCACGCGGTGGAAGGGCACGCGATGGGCATAGTTGGTAAAGAAGTTTCCATTCACCGTCACCTGTCAACAGGAGCACATAGTCCAGGAGAGGGGTCCCCGACCAGGGCAGGGGGCGCACCTGAGCGCTAGGACCCCTGCTTCTAGAAATGAAGGCCTGTCCGGTTTTCACCTCCATCCCCTGTAGGTGGGGGCCCAGCCTTCGGAGCTGCTCCTGGTACAGGAACACACATGGGATCCCAAATGCAGCCAAACCCAATCACCACTTGGCTCTAGTTTTGGCTTCTGAGTTCTTGTTTGATTATTGCTCTAGGTGTGTCTTCCTCAGCTCACCCAGGTGCCATTTCAATATGCACATTTCAATGGGCATAAAGGGCTCATGGGAGCAGCGGAGAGGGGGCCTTGTGTTGCATCCTGAGGGCCTGGGAGCACCCTTCACACAGAAGCACAGACACAGCCATCCCTCTCCCCGGGTCCAGCTCTGCCTGCAAGAGCAGTGACTCCTCCCCGCAGCCCTGAGCCACCCCTGGGCCTGCAGAAGGGCTGCCGCGGCATCACCACACACAGGTGCTGTCAAGGCCCTGGAGCGGACCAGGCTGCAGCCGAGGATGGAAGTCACCTGGACCCGCGGCCAAAGAGCAGGTGGGGACGTATCAGCTCTTATTTCCCGGTAACGGAAGCAACAGGTGCTCTGTACGGTGCAGGTGAAGGCGTGTAACCTCCTCTGATCTCTATAAATGGCATTGCTTGGGTCGTCATTTTAAAGCTTTTCTCTGCCTCTTCAGTTTGGCTCAGTGGGTAGAGGTAGAGAGTCAGCCTGCGAACTGAAGGGTCCCGGGTCCAATTCCAGTCTAGGGCGTGTACCTTGGTTACAGGCTCAACCTCTGCCCGGCCCTAGTCTGGGGTGCTGTGGGAGCCAACCAATTGATGTGTCTCTCTCACATCGATGGTTTTGCTCTCTCTGTCCCCTTCCCTCGAGTCTCTAAAAAAAAAAATCAATGGGAAAAAAAATATCCTCAAGTGAGGATTAACAACAGCCACAAATAATAACGATAATACATAAAAGCTTCTCTCCAGGCCTGGTAGAGCAGGTGTCACACAGCAGGAGGGAGAGAGGAGAACCCTGCTCACCTGGAATCCAGAGCTCTGCACCAAGAAGCGAATCTCAAAGGGAATGCCCATCTGCAAGGGCATATACATCGTCCTCTCCTCCGCGCCCCAGCGTCCTCTCTGCTTGGTGTTACAGACCACATACCCGCCCCCTTCAAACCGCGGGTTGAAGTGGAAGGCAATGTCATCGTCACTGAAGCCGGTCTGAAAGTTCACAGCAAACCTGGGTGGACAGAAATCAGTGTTCTGGTTTATTGACAAAGGTAAGACCAGGAGGGCCCGGGGCCTGTGACTTCCGGTGTGCCTGGGAAATTGCCTCCAGCCTGTGAGTCACGTGTGCACCCATCCCACTTTGCTGCCTTCCTTTTCGTTCATCTAATTCATGCTTAGTGTGTTTTGTGTGATTATTGCATTTTGCCCTTTCCAGCGTGACTTTCCAGAAATAAGCAGGAGCTGGGTAAAGAACAATGTGGACTGTAGCCACAGGAAGCATAGGACTTGGAAACTGATCTCACATTTGCATGAAGATGCAAATCCAGGGAATAGGTCCAGAAGCAAGAGCCTCTCATGCCCAGTGGGCACTGGTTAGAGGCCAGCCCACGGCTGCGCAGTCGGGAAGGAAGAGAACAAATGGAGAGAACAGGCGACATTGATGGAGTTTCCCTGCAAAGACGGTGTCTAACAGGGAGGCATGGGATGGATATGGGCTCTCCAGGCAGGAGAACTTCCGGGATATGTGTCTGTCCCTCATCGGAGGTTGGTGTGTGTCCCACACATGAGGTGTGGAGAGGTGCCCTAACGTCCATAGACCTGAACCCTGACTCCAGCTGGTACCGTTGGTCATTTGGGTTGACCCTGAACCCCAAACACTACCCTCAAGTCTCCACACTGAGGGAAGGTGACTCCCTTCCTTTGGGAATGATTAGTGAGGTGGTGTTTAGGAAATCCCCAAACAAGTAAATTTCCATTCCTGTCTCTCTGCTTGGAAGGAAGCCCTACCTTCAAAACCTCGTTTGGGAATAGATATGGATCTATATTAGGCCTGTGAAATCATTTGTCTGGCCTTTCCAAGGGATTCGGGGTGAGTAACTTCAATGTTTTGACCAAATAGAGCAGGCTAAACTTTCAGTTGATAATTCTGTATGGCCCTCAGATGATGTTATAAATACCAAATGGCCATCGGCAGAAAAAAAGGTTCCCTGCCCTGTTCCAAGGCGAGGGACAGTCCAAGGAGCCGGGCTCACAATAAACATTTGTTCTGCCCTTTCCCAGACACATGGCCTGCAACCAGCCCCAATCCGAGGTTCTCCGTGAGGCGTCACTGTCTACTCCAGCCTTCCCCGAGCTCAGCATGAGCGTGGTTCATAGCCTGCTTCTTGGGAAGGCCCCCTCCACTTTCCTATCTTCTGCTTCCCCCACAGGGCCAGGCGCTGAACCAAGCCCAGAGGTGGCCCATTAGACATTCTATTCCATTCCTGCAGAGCCCAATTGGTGTGTCTGTGGAGGAGGCCGAGCTCTGGGGGCCTCCTCAATACCAGCTCCCTCTGGGGGCCCTCAGCCAGTCTGAGGACACGAGAAGGAAAGGAGGCTGCCAGTGACTCTGGAACCTGAAAACCGAGCCCACATTCCTCTGTACATGGAGGCTATCGTTTCTGAAATGTCTCTGAATGTATCTGTCCCTCGGTGGTCATCTGCTCCATTTCTCTGGTCCCAGGGATGAGAGTGCAAAAGCGCCCATGGGAAGCAGTGGGGACGGTAGGACAGGAGGCAGGCAGAGGGACAAGGAGAGAAAAGGAATGGAGGTGAGGTGAGGGCTCAGCTTCCCCAATGGCAGGGTTTAGGGCCATCTGGGAGCCTCACCCTCCATGGCGTCTCCTGGAGGCACTCAGGGCTCGGGGAGATGTCACAGGGTGAGCGTGCCTACGCCCACCTGGCAGGGAAGGCGATGGTGGAGAAAGTCAACTAGAATAACAAGCCGAGATGAGGTAGGGCCGGGCCTGGGATGTGAAGGGATCCAGAAGGTCCCCAGGCCCCCTGTGAGGTGATGAAAGGACCACTGGGGACCAAAGACATCTGGGATTGAGACAGAGGCTTCCAAGAGAGGACCGTGTGTGCAGAAGGGCTTCTGTGGGCACCGTGGGCTTCAGCAGGCAGCCACCTAGGCAAGAGCCCCTCACCTCCTCACCCCCCCGGACCTCAGCTCGGGCAGCCAGGGCTGGGCCAGCATTAGAGGGGGCTCGGCCTCTGAGAAGATGGGAAAGTCTTCCCTGAGCCCCAAAGTCCCTCTTGGGTGGGACACAGTGCCAAGGAGATGTCTGTATTTTGAATTTGATAGATGTCTCATCTTTCAGAATTGCCTTAGTGTTTTCCAGGAATGAACTTGAAACAGAAAGAGATGGAATTACATTTGATGCCCAGTTTAACTATTTCCACATCAGCCAAACAAGGGCTATGGAGTAAGTGCAGGCCGTCATGGGAAGTAAAGGAGGCATTGTTTTTGCATCTCTGGGTCTTTGCGTGCAAAGATCAATCCTAGCCCATAAACATCTGCCCCTGACCCTGAGCTCCCGCTCTGCCTGTGTCTATGGGGAGTCTACGTTAATGGTGTCCAGATGCTCTTGGCAGAGGACAGGGGTGCCATGCAGTGTTGGCAGGGACCGGGCCCTACTCTTCAGCGTGCTCTGAGCCAGGCACAGGCAGCTGGGACAGAGCTGGGGGAACCAGCCTGGGCTGACAGGGGCCATGGTTTGCTAAGGGGCATGGTTTCTGGGGGAAACAACAGGTACCTGGTTCCACAGGCGCGAAGAGCCGTCCCATTGACAGTGATCTGCAGTCCGTCCAGGAGGCCCCCTTGGATGGTCCCAGAGAAGGGGACGACCTGCGGGGAGAAGAAGGCAGTCAGTTAGGCTTCTGCTCCTCTGTCCGATCCCTCCGGCACTGGCTAGTGGCCGGCCTGGTGTGTCGGGCAACATCCCAGGGGCCGGATGCAGCTGTGAACTGGGCACATGGAGTCTCAGGCTCATGGACCTCCCCGCCTGTGAGGAATTGGACCTGAATCCGGGGAGTTACAAGTTCACTCTGAGACTGATAGGGAGACCGCCGGGTCCTGAGACCATGTGACCAGGAGCTGGCCTCCCTTGGAAGGAAGTGACAGCTTTCCAGAGGAGGCAGTAGCATGAACATGACCCTGAGACGGGGAGGAACCAGGGTGGTGAGAGGGGCTCCTGGCAAAGGCCCCAGGGCCCTGGTTGAAGACTCAGGAACCCAAGGGACCAAGGAGGCCACAGCCTATCCTCAAGGAGAACCCTTCTGCTCCCCTGAGAAGGCCAAGAAGAAGGCAGCCTCCTGCACACCCACCATAGAACAGTGTGACCGTGACCTTTGCCCTCCCAGCCACCTCAGGTAGCAACCGGTCCTGGGTGCTCTGCAGCCTCCGGGCAGCCTCCTCTCCTGCCCCTGCTCCCCATCCCTCCCCAGGCCCCGGGCAACCTCCGAGGCCCTAGTGAAGTGTCTGCCCGCCTCCTGGGCCCCACAGAGCCCACTTTGTCAAATGCCCTTCCCGGCCACTTGGAAGGAACAATGGTTACGATGAGGCCTCAGAGCCAGGCATCGTCCAGGTTTGGAGCCTCATTCTGCTGCTCGTGTCCTGAGTGACCTCAGGAAGCTTATGCGGCCTCTTTTGCCTCAACTTCCTCATCTGTAACATAGGGGTAAATCTCCCCTTATGCGTCAGATCCATGATTGCGTGAGAAAAGGGCTGGGGAAGAGACTGGCACATAGGAGGTATCTCTGCCACTTCTTAGTCTCTCTGAGGAAAATTCTAAATTGGTTTCTTGACATTTTAAAGCTAACCCCCGCCGGGACCTGCTTGGCTCAGTGGATAGAGCGTCGGCCTGCGGACTGAAAGGTCCCGGGTTCGATTCCGGTCAAGGGCATGTACCTTGGTTGTGGGCACATCCCCGGTGGGGGGTTGTGCAAGAGGCAACTGATGGATGCTTCTCTCTCATCGATGTTTCTAACTCTCTATCCCTCTCTCTTCCTCTCTGTGAAAAATCAATAAAATATATATTTTTTTAAAAATAAATAAAATAAAGCTAGCCCCCAGGATACCTTTTATCTGATGTGCTGTTAACCTGCATTACTTAGAGGATAACTACCAGCCTCAGTCCATCTTCAGATTTTTCAAGTAATTAATATCTTCTCTTCTCCTTTAAGCCAACTCCCTCCAGAACTGAAATGCTTAGAGTCAGGCAGGTGATGCCTATGAGGGAGATTGTCAGGCTGGGGGACAATGGGGAGTGGCAGAGTCTATGGTGAAGTAGATGCATCTCTCTCTTTTAAAGGGCCAGCGTCCTCTCAGCGCTAACCTGGATGGATTAAGTAATTTAATTTCCTCACCTCTGCTGGGTCAGAGTTTGCGCTCAGCTCCTGGCCAGGCCCGGAGGCTGAGGCCTCTCTCCTCCTCTTCCTCTCTGGAGGGTCAAGCGGCAGAGCCAGGACCCCAGGCCAGAAAGGTCTCACTCCAGGGCCTGATGGGAGCCTTTCAGCCAAAGAGGCTGCTCCCCAAGGGTTCCGAGGTGCTTGTGGGGCCCATCTCCCTGGCTGTTCCTAGTTATCTTGGCAACAGCCCCGGCCATTATCAGGGCCACCCCTACAGAGGAGACAGCTGGGCACAGAGGGTCTGGTAACGCGCCCAAAGCCGCCCAGCGGGTCCGCAATAGAGTGGGGTGTGGATCCCGCCCCCATGCTGGGAAGCCCCACCCAGGCTGCTTCTCAGGATGGAGCACAGACACCCTGGCTGCTGGCTCCCTGAGGGCTCCCCAGCCAAACAGCGGGTCCCGTCCTGCGTGTGGTCCCGGCTTCCCCCCTGGCCTCTGAGGAGGCTGGGCCCCATGCGGCCGGCGGGGCTTGGGCAGGGAATGGGGGTGAGGCCCCCCGAGGCAGACCCTCATGGAGGTCAGCCGGTCAGGAACAGCCAGGCTGTGCGACCCTCCTGGCACAGTTTGGAGGAAGAGGGAGGTCACTGCTGACTGCTGGAAACCACGGGGTCACCTGGGAGAGGGTGCTTGTCTGGCGCCAGTAGGGACTCCACCCACCGGCCTTACAGTCTGACACCAAAGCCCTGGTCGGGTTCTTTTGTTTGTTTTGAAGTATGGTAGCAACCATACTTAGGTGAAAACTGCTGTTTGAACTTTGACCCTGCTATTCTGGCTTCTGCGCTCCCTTAAACAATAAGGCAGTTACCTCAGCTTCCAGACTGAGATCTGAAGACTAAGGCATTTTTCCTGTGCCCGTGGACTCGGACCACGGGAGATAGATTCCCACTGACTCAGTAGCTTCAGGGGTAGTGGAAACTGTGGATAACCTTTAGAGATTAACCGCTCAGCTAGGCGTCAGTACTATCTGCTTTCACAAGAAAGGGCCACATTCCCACGTCCGGCAGGAAGTGGCTGGGAAAGACCCTGCGGGCTGTCCCCAGCCTTTAGAATTTGGAACTAAGGAAAATTCTTGTGGTTTGGACCTTTAAAAGGACCACCTACACCTGGCTGTGAGTGTGGCCACCCGCGTGTGGTGCTCTTGCGGCCATCCTGGTTTAATAAATCCTTCCCTGCTTTTTTAAAAAAATCAATTATCAGCCTCCGGTGGTCTTATTTTTAATCCAGGGTTTGACCCCACAACAGTTTGTTTTATCCTCACCCTATGATATGGACTTTAATTTTAGAGAGGAAAAGAGACACAGAGAAAGAGAGAGTGAGGGCGAGAGCGAGAGAGCGAGAGAGAGTGAGAGAGAGATCCATTGCCTCCGGAATGCACCCTGATAGAGGACCAATCACCCAACCTTGTGGTGATTAGGATGACCCTCCAGCCAATGGAGCCACCTGCCAGGGCACCCAGGCCCTGTTTGAACTCTGCTGCCCTCTGGACTGCCCTCTGATTTGTATAATTACTAGTAGCTTTTGGACCCAAGGATAGAAAAGTACAAACCAGTCGCCATGATAAGAAAGTGTCAGGGCCTAGAAGGAGGTCTGGGATCCCCATCTGACAGACAATGAGCCTAAGGGGACAATGTCTGACCCTGAGCCACCCCCCCCCCTCCACGGCCCCCTCCTCCCCCCACACACACACACTTGAGGCACCAACGGGGTCTGGCCCACTTTCTGCAGCTCCACCTGCAGAGCCTCTTCAAGGAGAGCCCAGGGCCATGCTAGGGCCCCTGCCCAGGGCGGGTGGAGGGGGAGGCCCAGGCAGCTTCCCCCTCAGCGCTGAGCTGCCGCCCACCCGCCTTCCCCAGGCCCCACCCAGGAAGGGCCCTGTCATCCACCTCCCGGCTCTCGGGAAACTGTTTTCTGAGGCTGGGAGAGGCTTCCACATGGCCGGTGCAGGGTACAGAGACCTCCTGGCCTGGGCTGCCACCTGCCTGCCCTCCCCCATGACTGCTCCCCTCTGGGCACCTCCCCTTTGGGGTAAACAGGGCACCTCCTCCTCCACCATCTGGGACATCTGGTGAGTGGCCTCAGCCTCTCTGAGTCCCAGGTTCTCATGGACGGCGAGGGGATAATAAAGCTCAGAGGCTTTACACCCGGCCACCAGACAGCGCCCACACATGCGGCCAACCGGTGGGAAAGGCCGCCCTTTGCCTCCCACCCTGCAGGGCAGCCCCCTCCTCCCCCCTCCCCGGAGGGCCCTCTGCACACACCCTGGGCCTGCCCTTGTGAACTCACCCCCGGGAGCAGACCCCCCTCAGGAGGTCTCCCCGCTGCCCCCAGACTCCTGGTCACGTCCACACTTCTACAGCCCACCGCGTGCCAGGCACCGTCCCCACACCCTAGATATGCCACCTCCCTCCTCCCCCCAATCCTGGAGGCGGCTCAAGGATTACCCCTATTTTGCAGATGTGGAAATTGAGGCCCAGAGAGCTAACAGCAGCTCGCCTGAGGCCGCCTCGCCAGGAAACGGCTGGACCCAGGGAGGCCATCTCCTAAGTCAGTGCCCAGGCCTGGCTGCTGGGCTCCCCTTTCATCCCAGCAGAGCCCCACTCCCCCAGTGCTGCCCAGGGCCTCCTGCCCTCACACCCAGGACAGGCCAGGCGCCCAGAGGGAGCTCAGCGCCATCTGTGCAATGCCCCACTGCGGGGATCATCAGCCCTGGGTCCTGAGAGGCCGGTGAGACCGGCCTGGGGCAGAGGGTGCGTCCGGATTGCCCCATTGGGCATGTCAGACCCCCATCCTCCCTCTGCCACCCCAGTCTGGTTTCCTAGGAGACCCAGAGCGGCTTCCCTGGCAAGGCAGCCAGTCAGCCCTGCAGCATCGCCTGTGCCCACAGCCTGGGAACTCACTGGGTTCACGAAGGGAGCCTGGACGCTGTGGGGGGCCATCTCTCCACCCCCTCTGTGGTCACGGCTGCTCCTCACTCAGCCACGCAGTTCTCCGCACTGGGGAGGACTTCACAGTGAAACAGAAACTAAAGCTATCGGGCAGTTATTCAATGGGGAGGAGCCAGGAGCAAGAGGAAGTGGGTCTGGAGAAAGGGAATGTTGACTTGCTGGGGGAAAGGGTGAGGGTGAGACTCTGGAACAGGTAAGTAGATACTCCCAACACCCGTGACCTTGATGCTTCCAGCTCCCTCTCTGAAATCAAGGAAAAACATATCTGGAAAACATCCAGATACTTATTTTATGGCACTACAAAAATAAACTTAAACAAGCATTCAGGCAAACCGTGAGGGTTGGAGGTGTGGCTAAGCTTACTTTTCTTTTTAAAAAAAAATATATTTTATTGATTTTACACAGAGAGGAATTGAGAGGGAAAGAGAGTTGGAAACATCGATGAGAGAGAAACATCGACCAGCTGCCTCTTGCACATCCCCCCACTGGGGATGTGCCCGCAACCAAGGTACATGCCCTTGACCGGAATCGAACCGGGGACCTTTCAGTCCGCAGGCCGACGCTCTATCCACTGAGCCAAACCGGTTTCGGCTAAGCTTACTTTTCAAGTTGTTCCTCCGTCACTTAAAGGCTCTGGGTACAAGGGTCTTTGCCACTTGAAGCTGTAGGTCACTTCACTTATTGGGAATGAATCACATAAAATACACACTTTTGTGCAGAAAGTGTTACTGTACTGTTCTGTACGCCCCCCTACCGAACAGATTCATTTCTTAAACCAGGTGACACAGAATCCGCGGGATTTCCGCCGGCACGGCACTGGCCAGGGAACTAGTCGTTCAGCGGGCCTATGCGGAGGTTTGCGTTCACCGTCACCTCATCGGACAGTGTCCTTACCCCCCCAGGCCTTCACGTGGCATCTCAAGGAAATCCCGAACGCGGAGCGGCACCTTCCCCATCCCAGCACCCAGGAACCTGGACCTGACGCCCGGCACGCCCACACCTTCAGTAGATAGGATCTCACAGTGGCATGTCGAAGCTGGTTTGTGTGCAGGTGGCCCATGCCCAGCAGGACGCCCCTCTCACCTGCTCTGCGGCTGTGGACCTGCCTCCCTTTGCCCTCTTCGCCCACCTGGGCCATCTCCAAGAAGGAGAGAAGTGCCGACTGATGCCACATCGCCGAGGAGCCTGGAGGGCACTCTGCTAAGTGAAATAAGCCGGCACAAAAGGCAAACACCGGACGGCTCCGCTCCTCTGCGGTCCCTGGCGCAGTCAAACTTATAGAAAAGCCATCAGACGCGGTGGTTTCCGGGCACTGCGGGGAGTGGAGAATAATTTGTTGTTAATAGCTACAGGTTTCCGCTTTGTAAGTTGAAAAAAGATTCGTGGGCGGATGGAAGGGACATGTCAGAGAGGGGACATGTTTCCTCTGCCTTACAATTAAATCGATGTGAGACAGATTAACAGGAGGAACACCAAATATAAGGCTGCATGGACAGGGGCTCCTTGAGAACAGGAGGCCCACAGGCAGGCGGACAGTGGAGGCTCATATGCTGCCCTAAGGTCAGGGGAAGGGGGAGGGGCCTGGGACTTTCCAGGGAAGGAAGACAGTTCACAGGGAGGTGGGAAGAACAAATGTTTGCCTACCCAATGTTTGCCATGCCAGACGGGGAAGTCTTTCTAGTATAAATAAATAGAGGCTGCCTTTGGTAAGAGCTCTCCTCCTCCCTATCCCAATTCTCTTAAGCACTTGGAGGGCAGAGGAGATTTTTTAAAATTCCCTGAATGTTCTACGTCTTAAAAATAACCAGTTTACATAATACATTATGCAAAAGACACATATTTCGGGGGTGGGGTGGGGTGGGGAGTTTTTGTTCCCCTTCAGTCCTGCCTTTGAAACTTTCCGGGAAGCCTCCGTGCCGAAGTTAAGCAGGTAGGTTGCTCCATCTCAAGGACCCCGTCTCCTGGTCCTGACAATAGGTCAGTTTAGGGCGCAGGTATGCAGCGGGGTTCCAAAAATGAGGACTATGGCTAAAGCTATCGGGTGTTTACTACGGTGTTCCCGTGGAAACACAGGCTAATGCTGGGAGAAGACAGTGCACCAGTCCGAGTCTGGAGTCAGCCAGTGTAGAGGATGCCTAGCTGTCCGGCTCCAGCGTGTGTAGATGGAGAGAGGGCAGGCAAGGGCCATGCCCGCAGCTGCTCTTAGTTTGCAGTGTGACTGTCTCTAGACACAAGGATAGTTTGAAAACCTACCCCTTCCCAAGCCCAAGGAAATACAGTATCATCAAAGCATAGCAAAGGCCCGAGGCATTGCTCGCTCTCTCTCTCTCTCTCTCTCTCTCTCTCTCTCTCTCGCTTTCTCTCTCTCTCTATTTCTCTCTCTCTCTCTTCAGCAGCCCCGGGAGGTGTGGGTGAAAGGGGCCACAAGCTAGCCTGACAAGCTCAGGGAAGCCCTACATGGCGGTGTTGCAAGCGCTCAGAGACCTAAAGGAACCACAAAGGATGGTCTAGAAATTAAACTTTAACTAAACGCGGTTGTGGCTGGCAGTTAAGTCCTAGGCCGGTATCTTCACTGACAAGGTCCACCTTTATCGTCACTGAGCCTATCTGTCTTTTAACATACCCTTGAAAAGTCTGGATAATGTGTAACTTCCCTTTCCCCCCCCCCCCCCCGCTGGACCTCTTGGGGCACAACCTTATGTTGTGCCGGGGCTCTAGGACAGACACCACAAATTCCTTCATTGTTACCATGTTAATTGTTCCTGCGCCCACCTAAGTATGTGTCTATCATTTTACTTTTTATCCAATCCCAGGGGTTTCCCCGCTTCGCTTTCTCCCACCTCTCTAGTCTGTCACCAATGGATTTCATGTAGCCCACCTACTGGTACGTGCCTTCCTTTGATTGCAATGTATACGTACAGATGTTGTTGTGCCGAGATTCCGTGATCCCCAAGGACCACCAGGGAGCCAAATCCGATGCAATTAGCAAGAGAGTCTCTTCCATGCTAGCATGGGCTCCGTCCCAATCACACCAACCGCATGGCGGACAAGAGCGAGAATGTAACATCTCAATGGGTTTTATAGGGGAGGGGGGTGATGTGACCCTGATTGGTCGGGTGAGGGCTAGGGTCCGGCCACCAAGTAGAGGATAGCTCCGCCCTGCCCCACAAGGAGGCAGGGTTCTAGCCTCGCCCTTTCAATGTAACCGCCTTTCTCCAGAACATTATTTTAATTCACTGAGGTTCTGCTTCTTGGCATATGTTGACAGTTTGACTCAGATAAATTCACGAAAATTCTTTACAGGTTTCAATGGTGTTTTACCTTAACCGAGGGAAGTGCAACACCGATCAAGGGCCAGGCAGGAGCAGAGACTGTGCTAGGCCTCTAGAGCCACGGATGCTGGGGTGATGGCACGGCAGCTCTGGGTCCTGGCCCGCCTTCCGGGCGTGGTGGGGACAAGTGAGGGCCTGTGGCCCCAGAAGCTGCACTTCTGTGCGTTGGAGGTGAGTCATCTGGTTGTAAGGCGAGACATCACTTAAGCCCTTCCTCTGTTTTTGCTCCGATAAATCTTGCCACCAGACCTCAAATCCTTCTCTGCGTGTATCGCTGATGTGTGTTTGCTACGGGCCTGTGGAACAACCCTATTTCCTCCGGCAAAAAAAGAACCAAGAGGTGAACCTGGGAATTGTCCCCTTCCCAGCACTAGCCTAGTCAGGACAGGAAGGTTCTGTTGTAAAGACAGACAAATAGATCGGCCAGAATAGAAAGTCCCGAAATAGACTCACACATATGTGTCCGGCTGATTTTCAATAGAGGCACCAAAGCAATTCAATGTGGAAAGGCAATTCAGAGTAGCAAATGGCTCCACAATTTTGATAACTGAAAATTGCTTCCATGTGCATGAGGTTCTAGAAGAGGCACAAGTAATCTGGGAGGAAAGAAATCAAACAGGGGTTAGTTACCCCTGGGAGGAGCAGGGGTTGCCTGGGAAGGGGCTGGAGGCATCTCTCTGGGATGACAGAAATGTTCTCTCTTTTTTTTTTTTTTTCTTTGTCTTTTTTTAAAATCCCCACCTGAGGAAATTTTCCCATTGCTTTTCAAAGAGAGTGGAAGGGAAGGAGGGGGAGGGGGGGGGGGGACTCAATTCCTTGTGTATTTAAAAACAAAAAACAAACCAAAAAAAGTCAAAAAACCAGGCCCTGCTGTGTGTCAGCAGAGGGCCAGTGAAAACACTGATGCCTGGTGTCCCTGAGAAGAAAGCAGCCAATGTGAGGCCCCCGAATCCTCTTCCAGGCTGGCTCGCTGCCCTGGGACTGTCCAGGGGGGCCATGGAGCTGCTTTGTGAGGGTCACCCGCCCTCAGCAAAACGTTTGCCCGGCCTCAGTGAAGCCCCCCCTCGCTCTCACACTCTCTCAGTCTCTTCTCCGCAAAGGCCCTCCTGGCTCAGGCACCCAGGCTTCCGGGAACGACCAGGAAACCCAGCAAAGAGCGCCTCCAGCTCCGAATCGCACCCTCCCCACTGGGCCTGCTGCCCGAGCTACTCCCTGCAGCCAGCGGGAATCGAAACTGAACATTCCCTTGGAATATGGGAGGAGGGAGGAGGCTTGGCTTGGAAGCAGCTCATCTGTCTGGGCAGAGAAGGGCCGGGGAGGGCAGGGGGCAGGCTTCTCCCTAGTTCGGCCCGCTGGCCCTTCTCACACCTTTCTCCTTTGCAGAACCAGACTGCTCCGGCCTCTGCCTGATGGGAAGGAGTTGAAAGTATTCAGAGGTCAGGACATCTCCTGAAGTCAACCGTTTTCATGGAAAGTGGAGGGGTGGAGAACGGAGGGTGCAGACGCTGCCACTGCCCCAAGTATGCCCAGCCCTGGGGGCAGGAGAGAAACATTCAGCAGGGTGACACTCGCCTTGGGGAGTCAAGAGTCTCCCAGAGCCTGGGGTTGGGTGGAGTGAGGGTGAGGCTGGATACCTGCCTTTTCTTTTCTTTCTTTCTTTTTTAAAATAAATTTTGATTGATTTCAGAAAGGAAGGGTGGGAGAGAGAGAGATAGAAACATCAATGATGAGAGAGAATCATTGATCGGCCGCCTCCTGCACACCACCTACTAAGATTGAGTCCACATCCCCTGTGCCCTTGACTGGAATCGAACCTGGGACCCTGCAGTCTGCAGGCTAATGCTCTATCCACTGAGCCAAGCAGGCCAGAGCAGGATACCTGCCTTTTCAACAAACACCCCACGTAGGTTTGGAAGGACCCAAATGACAAATTTGGGGGCATCTTTAAGAAAAAGAGCACCGTGCCAAAACTGGTTTGGCTCAGTGGATAGAGCATCGGCCTATGGACTGAAAGGTCCCAGGTTCGATTCCGGTCAAGGGCATGTACCTTGGTTGCGGGCACATCCCTTGTGGGGAGTGTGCAAGAGGCAGCTGGTCGATGTATCTCACTCATCCGCGTTTCTAACTCTCTATCCCTCTCAATTCATCTCTGTGTAAAATCAATAAAATATATTAAAAAAAGAAAAAAAAGAAAAAGAGCACCGTGCTTTACTGAAATAGAGGAAGAGGGTGCTAGAGCCCCTCCCAGGGCCCACACGCTGGCAGCCCAGCCCCCCAGGCCTGCCTGTGCGTCCACCTCTGAGCCCAGAGGATCCCTAGGAGGGAAGTGAAACTCAGATGAGGAGCTCAGATAGCAGCTCATTTACTGCGTTTCCTGAGCCCTTGCTGGTGCCCCACCCTGAGCTTAGTTCTGGGGACCACGTTGTTTTTCCCCTCGAAAGTTTCAAAGGTCATTAGGATTGGTGGTGATGCCAATTATTCACCACATTAATGTGCTGAGAGGGAAGTGCCTTCCGCTGGGCATACACAGCGGGGTGAAGCCAGGTCAGCTGCGTTAATTCTCTAAGCCTCTGTTTCCTCATCTGGGAGGTGGAGCCAGGCACGAGCTTTGTCACAAGGTGGTTGTGAGGGTGACAGGGGCTAACGCTCACGCCCGGGAGGCACTGAAGTCGAAGCCTGGCGGGGAGGCAGCGCCCGGGAATCAGGCCGTGTTTCCACAGGTCTTACCTGTGGGCGGTGAGGCCAGGATGGGGTTCAGAGAGGGCCCTGGTCCTTGGGTGAGTTTGAAGGATCGGTGGTAGCCCTTCCACAGACGGCAGGAACAGGAGTGGAGGAGCATGCAGCCCCTTGGATCAAGCACACTCAGCATCGCTGTTTGCTCACCCTCCGCTCCGGGGAGCCCATGGGAGCAAACACTGCAAGGATTAGTGTGGCATCAGTTAGCCAGATGCATAGCTGCCTCTGCCTTTGGTCCCAGTGTGACTAGCCTGGCCCTGGCCTATCTTCCCAGTTCCCTTTAAATAAACATATTGATCTGCATTATTATTATTATTATTATTATTATTAATAAACAGCAGAAATGTATTTCCCACAGCTATGGAGGCTGGAGCTGAGGTCACGGCATCAGCACGGTTGGGTGAGGGCTCTCTTCAGAGCTGCAGATTTCTCACTGGGCGGACGGGGTGAGGGAGCTCGGTGAGATCTCTTTAAGAAGAGCACTAATCCCATTGCCAGGGCCCCAGCTTTAGGACTTAAGCACCTCCCTCAGGGCACCTCCAAATCCCATCCCATTGGGCAATAGGGTTTCAACATAGGAATGTTGAAAAGATACTATCATTCAGACCATAGCAGCTGCCAGTAGTAGAGTTCTTCACACAGTAACTGTTCTCAATGCCCTTGCTTATTAATATCAGCTATGTCATTTCTGAATGTTTCTTTTTTATTGAATTTTTTTGGGGTGACACTGGTCAATAAAGTTATTCAGGTTCCAGAGGTCCAACTCTGTGACATGTCATCTCTATCCTGCATTGTGCATTCACCACCCCAGGTCAAGTCTCCTTCCATCACCACTTATCCCCCCATCCTTTACCCTCTTCTACCGCCCCAGCCCCCCTGCATTTATTTTGAAAGCAAACTTTACATCATTTGTGTCATGATCATAATGGGTGAAGGGGGCCATGGCAATTTTAAGAGGACATAAACTTTGGACCATAGCAGTTGACAAATATCCCAAATATCATAGAATCCAGGAAAATAAATCTTTTATTGATTAATTTCCTGATGCTGTAAACATTTTTGGCTGCTTCTTCGTGTGATGAAGATTTGCCACGTTTTCTATAGAGAAAGTAGAAAGATCATCCTGCCTTTCTGCTGGTCTGCTTCTTCCCCACCACCCAGGTACTCTGGGTACCAGGCAATATGGGACACGCCCCTTGGAGATGCTTCCCTGGTCCTGTATCTTGTCCCTGGAGCCAGGTGAGGCAGCATGGTGGGCAGGAGGCCATTCCTAAGCTGAGCATGACTCAATTATTCATGTAAGTGGCTGTGAGCCACATAAACATATCCCACTACACTTAAAGTCAATAGATGCCCGATTCTACTTCCCCTTAGCCAGATCCCCAAAATGCACGTGGCTCCCCAACACTGTCTGAGCCTAGAGGAAGCACGATGGAGGGAGGGGAGGGAGACGGGCGTGCTACGCCGTTCACTGAATGTTACAGACACCTGTGCCCATGCAAACCAGGCAGTGAAGGGCCTTCAAGGTCAAGCTTCTCGGTGAACACCCTCCTCTGGGTTCCGCTCCTACACCAGCTGGGAAGGTGGACGCTGGATGGGCTGACAGCCCGCGGTGTTTGCCAGATGGAGATGAGACCTGGTTTGGCTGTAGCCCCTGACCCCAGTCCATGCCCTCCCTCTCGGCTGCCGCCCTTCTTTCCTCCTCTCCTGCTCCATGCTTTCAGGGAGCAAAGCCCCGCTTGGACCTCTGTAAACACTCCTCGGAAAGCACGCAGGGCTCACGGACACCAGATTGCTCTCTGCCTGGCACCAGGCCTCGGAGTTCACATCTGTCTTCTTTTCTTATTAAATATTTTCATTGATTTCAGAGAGGAAGGGAGAGGGGGGGATAGAAACGTCAATGATGAGAGAGAATCATTGATTGGCTGCCTCCTACATGCCCCCCAATGGGGGTCAAGCCTACAATCTAGGTATGTACCCTGACCGAGAACAGAACCGTGATCTCCTAGTTCAAAGGTCAACGCTCAACCACTGAGCCACACCGATCAGGCACAGCTGTCATCTTTGATCAAGCTCCCGGCAGCCCTTCCTGGTCTGCGTGCTCCCACACACCCAGCAGCCCCTCCCTTGATTTTGGTGATAGTTGAAGAGATCACCTGAACCACCAGCAAGCAGCAAGCAGCAACCAGCTGCTGACCTGCTGAGCTGACAACAGCCGGGCAGGTTTACCTAGTCTGCATTCCGGGTTAGCTATTGCTGCATAAAATGATACAAAGCGTAGTAGCTTCCCACCATGGCATTGATCGGGCTCACAAATCTGAACTTGGGCACTAGACGGGGAAAGCTCACCTCTGCCTAAGAGAACAGGAGCCACTCTGTACCGATCACCAAACCTCAGGAGGCGTGCAGTGCCGTTCCTGGCATATTCTATTTGTTAAGGCAGTAGTACAACGTGTGACGCTAACCACCGCACAGCCCTGCCTCTGTTCTCAGATGCCTTTTCACGGGACGGGCTTCCTTCCATGGCCCATACCATTTGCCAAAGGAATGTGGCTCTGAGCTCTGTGCCTGCAAGGGTGAGGAGGGCTCTGCCAGACCAGACTGCTGGTTTCTCCTTTTTTTTAAATCCTCACTAGAGGATATCTTTTTTTTCCATTGATTTTCAGAGAGTGGAAGGGAGGGAGGAGAGGGAGAGAGAAACAGAAACATCGACATGAGGCAGACACATTGATTGGCCGCTGCCCATAGATGACCCCACTAGGGCCAGGGAACCTGCAACTGAGCTATGTGTCCTTGACCGGGAATCGAACCTGTAACCCCTGGTCCACAGGCAACGCTCTAACCATTGACGCTGAAACCAGGGCTCCTGGTTTCCCACCCCCCCCTTTTTTTTGTAAATCCTCACTTGAGGATAGTTTCTCATTGCTTTTATTTTTAAAAAATATATATATTTTATGGATTTTTTACAGAGAGGAAGGGAGAAGGATAGAGAGTTAGAAACATTGATCAGCTACCTTCTGCACACTCCCTACCGGATATGTGCCCTTGACCGGAATCGAACCTGGGACCCTTCAGTCCGCAGGCTGGCTCTCTATCCACAGAGCCAAACCGGCTAGGGCTCCCATTGCTTTTAGATAGAGTGGAAAGGAGGTGAGAGGGCGAAACATTGGTGTAAGAGAGACACATTGATTGGTTGTCTCCTGCAACGTGCCCCTACCAGGGTTGGGGATTGACCTGCAACTGAGGTATGCGCCCTTGACCGGGAATCGAACCTAGGACCCTTTGGTGAACAGGCCGATGCTCTAACCACTGAGTGACAGGCCAGGGCTCCCGGTTTCATTTTTGAATGCTCTTTTCTGTGCCCGGGGAGTGCGAAGCCCAGAGTGTCAGGCTCAGCTCTGGGTCCTGTCCACAATGTCATACCCAGGCCCCTCCCCGAGGTGGGCAGGGGAGGGGAGCCGGAGGCTGCTCTGCTGAGCGGGAAGGAACAGTGAGTCCATTCTCTCGTATCCGGGGACTTCCTGAGAAGACTGTACTGCAGAACGAAATGGTATTTTCTGTGGAGTGACCCCTTATCTTACAGGACTCCAGGTGTTCCAGCGAGAGCACACACTGAGTCAGCCAGACGTTGCAGACAATCCACTGCTGGAGTCCACGTGAGCTAGGGAAGGACGTCGCCGGGCCGCGGAGTTGCCCCCCTTCAGGGAGCAGGCCTGCTGTTCTGGGAAGTGAGGGGTGCAGAAGCTCGCCTGCGGGGGCCAGCCATCAGGCGGGGAGCACTGTCCGCAGGCTACGGGCCTCACGGTCTCCTCTACCTCAGCTTCACCACGAGTAGGCCAGGTAGCGAGAGCCCGCCTTCTGTGTCCACGAGGAGACGGGTGCTGGGAGGTGTGGGGCTCGTGCCGGGCCACCGGGCCGGTGAGTGTGAGGGCAGCCGGGGCTGGGCCAGCACCTGCAGGCCAGTTCCAGTCTTCAAACGTGATGTGTCCTACACACTATTTAAAAATAAGGTAAGCCAACTTCGGGGAATTGGGAGATTTCACATAAAAATCCAGACCTCTAGTTTTTTTGTTTTTAAGGCAAACAAACATAAAGGGAGATGTGGCAGCACGGGGCTCTCAGAGCCGAGTACCGGCTGCCTCCTCGGAGTGTGGGTCTCCTGGCAGCCACAGGCGTCCTCAGACCCTGATGCCTCTCCAGCTTGGAGGGCAGGTGTCCGTGGCCATTGGCCATCACTCTCTTCCTGTGTGCTTCTTCTTTAAAAAAAAAAAAAAAATATATATATATATATATATATATATATATATATATTAATAAATCTTTATTACTCAGATTATTACAATTGTTTCTCCTTTTTCTCCCCCAAAACTCCCTACCACCCAGTTCCCTTCCCACCCTCTGCCCTTACCCCCTCTCCCCCCAATTGTCTTCATCCATTGGTTATACGATTTCAATCCAGTCTCTCACTGCTTCCCCACCCCCTTATCCTCCTGATAATTATCAGTCCACTCCCCTTCTTTGTTAATATATTTTATTGATTTTTTAACAGAGAGGAAGGTAGAGGGACAGAGAGAGAAACATTGACCAGCTGCCTCCTGCACACCCCCTTACTGGGGATGTGCCCGCAACCAAGGTACATGCCCTTGACCGGAATCGAACAGGGGACCTTGAGTCCGCAGACCGATGCTCTATCCGCTAAGCCAAACCGGTTTCGGCCTGTGTGCTTCTTGTAAGACACACGTGCTTCTCCATTCCTACGACTCTCCCGGAAGGGAGGAAATCAGCCATACACCGAAAGGGCCTGTGTTTGCCACTGGCGCGGGGCTGAGCGCAGCAGCGCCACCTTCTTACCTGAGTTCCAGCCTTGAGCGCCGTCGTTTGAACATAGGAAGAAGGTGCTCAATGCATGTCTGGTCTCCAGGTCCCCGGGCGTCTGAGGAGAGGGAGATTCTGAAGCCCGAGGCCTGGGCTGGCCGCCTGCCGGCTGTGCCATCTTCGGTGACTGCCTCCGCCTCTCCGTGCCTCAGTTTCCTCAGTGGGAACACCGCAATCTCTGACGCATGGTGTTGTGAAGATTAGGGGAAGGTGAGGTTGTATATGGAAAGCGCCTCCCTGGCGCAGAGTAAGGGTCCCACAAACGTTGGTTCCCCGTCTCCTCCATCTGTTTGGCTTTGCCCCAGCCTCCAGAGCACCTCTCTCTATGGTACTGGCCAGGGCAGGTCCCCAGAAATAAGATTCGGATAAATGACTCCACCCACCGCCCAAGGCTTCTACAAGGCAAAAGCTCCTCTAGCCAACATGACCAGATGTTACACTGGGGGCTGGGTGGCCTCCCTCTGTGCATCATGGGACTTTGATGCTGTTCCTTCTCCATCCCTCCATCTGCTTAGAAATATCTGCCTTCGGCTGAAACCGGGTTGGCTCAGTGGGTAGAGCATCGGCCTGCGGACTGGAAGGTCCCAGGTTCGATTCCGGTCAAGGGCATGTGCCTTAGTTGCGGGCACATCCCCAGTGAGGAGTGTGCAAGAGGCAGCTGATTGATGATTCTCTCTCCTCGATGTTTCTAACTCTCTATCCCTCGCTCTTCCTCTCTATAAAAAATCAATCAAATATATTTTTTTTTAAAAAAAAAGAAATATCTGCCTTCGAGGTCCATGCATACCTTCTCTTTGGAAGGTACTCTGGGGGAGTGGGATGGGGGTAGGGGGTCCAAACCCCCCTGAACCCGCATTCCTGTTCTCCCCACCATCCGAGCAGCCCCCCCCCCCCCCCCAGCTCATCGGACTGACCCAAGCAGACACAGGCCCCGGACACTTGGTACAGTTTTATTCAAACTCCAGAAGCCCAGGCTTGGCCTGGCGGAGGGCGCATTCTTGCCAGCCGCAAAAAGTGATACAGCACGTCCGTTAATACTAATGGTTTTAATTTAAATTAATAGCATTTCTGGAAGACAAATGCAGTTGGTAGAAAATATAAAAACTTCTCCTGTACAAATTTTACATCACATTCAAAACAGCAAGTGTGCGCGCCCCGCGGCCACCGGAGGCACAGGGGGTGCGGTGCGCGCGCGCTGGCGAAAAAAATCCCGGCCGACGTCGCCGAATCCCACGGGCTTCCCGGTTCGGCTTCACAGTTACGTCTCCTCCTGCCCCCAAATCAACACCGAACGCAGGCTTCCAGGCCCGCCACGCCCCCCCAAGGTCACAGGAAACGCTGGGAGCAGGAGCGGGCAGAGTCCAGGGCCCCAGCCTGTCTTTAGTTTGGTGACATCGAGAGGTCCCGTTGCTACACACCGCTCAGGGAGCTCGCTGGGATGCAGGACCTCAGGTTGGATGGAAGCCCCGTGGCTGCGGCTCTGGTGGCTAAAGGTAGTGGGGACACAGACCCCAGGACTTTGGAGGTGAGGCTGGAACTGGGGGGAGGCGGGGGGGCGCCTGAAGGGCCAATGCTTGGGCTCCACTCTGAGCCCGGTGGGTGGGGACCTCTGCAGCCCCCAGAGCGCTCTCCGAGGAGGCCTCCCAGCCTCGCCCTCCCTTCACAGCTGGCCACGAGGCTGAATTCACAGTATCCGCCGTCCTTCATGCTTCCAAGGCGGGAAGGGAGAGCGCACGGAGGGCCGGCACGTCTTCCTAACCTCATTCACAGTCATGGACACCGAGGGGGGAAGGGGGCCAGTGAGGGCTTCCCGGGGTGTTTCCCTTAAACGACGGGGAGGGCAGAGGCTCGGGCTGCGCGTGCGTGGGGAGGCTGCCCAGGGCCTCGGAGGAGAGGTGCCCCCCAGACCCTCAGCGACACCCGTGGGGCTCCCGGCAGGCCGTCAGGTCCACCAGGGAGGAGACGGTGGCCGTCCGATCGCCGGGCCCCCAGCGCGCGCACAGGGCGCGGGAGCTGCTCAAGGAAAGCTTCTTGAGCGGACCCACGCGCGTCCCGCTCGTGAGAAGAAAAAACAGAACGCAGGCTGACTTCCGTGGGTGAGGAGGCACGGGGCCCCCGTGTGCTCAGCTGCTGTCCAAAGCCCAGGGATCGCCAGCATGGCCTCGGGCTCCGAGGGGGAAGCTGAGAGGCAGCACCCACGCACTCTGTGATGTTGGGTGGGGTCTGATGTCAGGTCTGTGGCCCCCCAAAACATCCACAACCATGTAGGAGGCTGATGGGGGAAGCCAAAGGCAGGATGGGGAGAAATGGAGAGCCCCACATGAGCCGAAGTCACTGGTTTCCAGCTCCCGTCTGGCGGGCAGCGGGCTGACGGGCACCTTGCATTGCCCGGCAGCTGTGCCCGCCAAGTACGGCTCAGCCAGAATGCTGGAGAGGGGCCCACAGCCCAGTCTGGGCAGAAGCCCGTATCGTACGGCATTTTGGCCAGACCTCGGGCTGCTCTGAAGACCGGGAGCTTTGCTAGGGGCACGAATGAAAGGGGTGGGAGGACCACGTGCCTCCCATCTTGGCTCAGAGCATGGACATGGGTTCTGGGCTTGAAGGCGGCCCCATGGCCACTGTCCCCGCCTTGGTCACTGCTGGTCGGGAGCCTAATCGGACCGAAGGCCCCCGAAGGGCTGCTTGGCCACGCGGGACTTGTCCTTTGGGCGGCAGCTCCCAAGGGAGACAGGCAGGGGGCGTTCTCATCACGGGCTGTCCTTCGGGTCACACGGAGGGAGGCCTGACGTGGTGCCGGGGGAGGCTCTGGAGCCTGGGGGCCCTCACGAAAGGGGGGGACACCCGCCTCCCATCGTAGCTCCGCGCCTGGGCAGCGGGGGAGCCAGGAGTGGGCTGAGGGGCTTCCAGAGGACTGGGGCCGGCCGGGGAAGAGATGGGTGGCTCCAGGCCTTGGGGTGACAGAGGATGGGCTGCTAAGGGGTCAGCCAGGTCACCCTGCGGCTGGGAGGGGGGCTCGGGGACCCACTGCTGCTCCTCCTTCCCCTGCACCTTCCCTGCCCTCACGGAGCCCTCGTGGCACACACACACACACACACACAGGCACGGCTCTGGGATTCGGGAGTCTAAGAAGCCGAGGCCCCCCGAGGCCTCCCTGGCGGCTCGAAGGACACCCCTCTGCAGAAGGCGGACCCCGGGCGGGAGCCACCGGGCCAGAGCAGGTGTTATCCGACGCGATCCGTCTCTGCGTTTCCAGCTGGGGTGGCCTGAGCGGCAGGGGTCAGGGGTGAACCCAGCTCTCTGGGATCTGGGGGCCCTCGTACTCCAGCTGGGCTTCCAGCCAGGGCTTCCTCTGCGAGAGGAGGGGAGACCCCGGCCGAGAGAGCTTCCCCACCGACAGGGTTTAGGGCCGAAGCAGAGGCGCGGTCAGGCCTGCGGGGCCCCATCCTGCCCCGGAAACATCCACAACCACGAGGCTTTCCTTCCTCCGGCCCAGCGAGGGCTCCCTGCCCGCGGGGCTCTCCACAGGGTCACCTCTGCCAAACGCACATGTAAACACGGGCTGCCCGGCGGGACAGGCCCGGTGGTTGGTGACGTCACTTTAAGAAGCAGCAGGTGCAGCTCCGTCTCCGAGAGCCGCGTGTTTTCTGCGCACAAACAAGTCCGAGCCCGGGGCGCGCGGGGGAGAGCGGCGGGCGCTGCGGCGGGCGCTGCCCTCCTCGGCGGCGGCGGTGCGGCCGTGTCAGAGCCACACGGAACTGGGAGGACCTCGGCGGCGGGGGAACCGCACGGCCGGCTACATCTTTGGGTTACTGGCCTCCAGGGCGCCCAAGCCAAACCGCTCAAACCGGGGGACCACCTTGCTGCTGTTAATGCTGCGAAGAGGAACAAAGACCAGGGTTACCGCCCGCCAGCCCCCATCAGGTCCGGTGACCCCGCAGAGGAGGAGGGGGAGGGGGCCAGCTCCAGAAGCTCACCGAGGACCCGGCCCACCAAGAAGGGGGAATGAGTCCACGGCCAACGGCCCGGCCGGTGGTCTCGCCAGAGCTGCTCCTGGTCGTGCCGGGTGGGGTCGGGTCGGGAGCCCAGCCTCGGCCACTCGCGCCCTGGAGGGCGGCGGCTGGCGCATCTCACAGCCCCCAGCTCCCGGGGCACGGAACCTGCCACAGGCTCCTCGTGCTCCCAGAGGAACTGGGAGGAGGGACACCCAACCCCAGTTCCTGTGAGAAAAGGGCCTCACACACTGGAGAAATCCATCAGGGCCACCGGAAGCGTGCGGTGCTCCAGAGACCGGGTTCAGGGGCCCGGGGATCTTCATGTGGCAACAATGCAGGGGCTCTGGGTGCACCCCCAACCACACTCTTGAGGAGCTGGCTCGGGGCCCGGAAATTGCCGTCTGCGCTGGGCAGATGTAAAGGGCGGGAGGGGACCGGGGCTTTGCTTCCATCAGGGAAACAGTTTGGAGACAAGGCCCCCACTTGCTTTCAGACGACACCCCTGAGCGCTGCTGAGCAGTCCTTCCAAGCTGGTGTCTTCCACGGCCACAGAACTTGGGGTGCGTCCCCCCCCCCCGGCCGCCCTGGGCAGCTCTGAAACGGCCCCACTCCTTGTTGGACAAGATCCCCCCGGTGAATAGCCAAGCAGGTCCCCCCCCTCCCCGCTCTTTGGACCCAGCCACTGGGAGGCCGGCGTGCTGGGGTTGGCAGCGTGCAGGTTGGCAGGGTGGGGGGAGGGCGCGGGTCTCGCTGCGCTGTTAGTAGGAGGCAGGGCCACAAAACACGCTAGCACCCGCGGAGGAAGAGCTAGAGGCGGGGGGGAGGTTAGCCGCGTCCAGGGCCTTCCGGGGGGGCGGCTGGGTTAGGGGGGGGTCCTCGCAGACATCAGTTATTCAGGCACACGCAGGGCCGTGGGGACGGAGGGGCTGGTTTTAATAACAAACAAAGCGAAAGAGGAGGCCTCGGGAGAGAAGGCGGGGCGGCAGAGGCGGCGTCCCCCGGGTTAGTGCCCGCGGCTCGGCTGGCGTGGGAGCGGGCGTCGAGGTGCCGAGCGACGATTAGGAGGAGCAGAGCCCCAGCAGCACATGCGAGGCAGCCGGGCCTACAACCTACGGGAGGAGAGAGAAGGGAGAGCGGCGTGAGTGAGAGCCGGGCCCCACGGGGCGGGGCCGGGCCGGGTCGGGGGACCCTCTTTCCCTGGAGAGGGAGGGGGGACGCTCCTGTTCCATCCCAGGCATGGATGGCAGCAGCACGGGCAGAGAGGGGAGCCTGGCGCCAAGAGCCATCCCTGAGCTGCCCGGGGCCCGGGCACGGGCTCCGATTCAGAGGCGGGCAGTGGGCCCTCTCTCTGCCCTCAGCCCTGGCCTATGCAGGTGGGCTTGGTGGCGCTCACTGCGTCTGCGCGCTGCACTCTTCTGTCAGCCCTGGCCAGCGGGCACCCTGGGGGTCTCAGACGATGACCTCGGCTCTCTCTCTCACCCAGGCGCGAGCCAACGTCTGCCGCAGTGTGGACTGCGAGAGTTAAATATAAGCCTGCAGAGGCCCCGAGGGTGGCCATGCCAGCTGCAAAAGCGTCGCCTTGGTTTACGAGAAAAGCACACCCAACGATGAGGTAGCGGGGTGCAGTCAGGCAGGCATGCAGGAAGCGGGGTGAGCGGAGGGGAGGCTGCGCGCAGGCAGAGAGGGAGGGAAGTAACAGAAGACACACTATTCCTCCAGGACGGGGCGGGGGCTCTTAAAGTCAGGGTGGCCGTCGCGTCCTTTCCCGTAGTATCGGCTCCGCCAGCGACTGGGGGTGCCCCCGCAGTCCAGCGCCAGGCGTGGGAGGGGCGGAGTCCGCAGGTGGTGCCGTCGGGGGAGCGGCAGGTGGAGGAGGAGCCACAGGAGTCAGGATGGCGGGGAGGGGGGGAGAGGTGACAGGACAGGCCATCGCATCAGCCACCCCCCGAAATAAAAAATAAAAAAAAAAGCAACAAGAGCGATGGAAAAGAAAAAGAAAAGGAGAATTAGAGGCTGAGTGTGGAGAAGTAGAGAGTCATGAACAGGAAGCTGTGACAGACTCATGGGGTGGGGAGGGGGTGCTGGCGTTCTTTCCCTTAGAACAGGGGTGGGCAAACTTTTTGACTCGAGGGCCACCATGGGTTCTTACACTGGACCGGAGGGAGGGCCGGAACAAAAGCAACCTGACCCTGCTGGCACTCTCCTCTTGGGCTGCTGGTGAAGGAGCGGAGGGGAGAGCAAGAGAACCCTCCGCTCTTTCAGCTCCGAGGGCCGGATAGAACAGCCGAACGGGCCGGATCTGGCCCTCGGGCCGTAGTTTGCCCACGGCTGCCTTGGAAGCTAACACTGATGGCGGTGGGCCAGAAGCAGCGCCCCGCTGCGCCCCAGTTTCCATGGGTGGAATGAGACCGTGGGGCTACGGGGTCTTTAGGGAATCTGGAGCCGCCCCCTGAAGGCAGCAGCCACCTAGCACAGCTTCCCCTTCCGGAAATGAGAAAGCCGGGGCCCAGACTGTGAAATGGGTTGCCCGAGATCGGACAAGCTAGATCCTTGGGCTTCCTGCAAGTCCAGAGGAACCCCCGGCTCCTGGCCTCTGCTGGGTCGGCTCCTGTTCAAAGCCCAGCGCCAAGGGCTTCTCTGCTGGAGCCCCTTCCTCCCTCCCTGCGAGGGCAGAGCGGGCCCGGCCCGGCCCCCGTAGAGGCTGTGCCCTGTCCCAGCACTCGGCGTGGTGTAATCACTCCCTCACTCATTCACTCACCCACCACATGTTTACTGAGCCACCGCTGTGTTCCTGGACTGTGCGAGGAGCTGGGGACACAGGGGCGACAGGACAGAGTCCCGGGGTGGTGTGCAGAGGTACAGTGTCTGTCTGCTTGTCTTCATCCCCAGTTGGATGGGGAGCTCCCTGCTGGCCGAGGCCTGGCCTTGGCTTTCTGTCTAAGCACACAATCCTTTGCACCCCGCCCGAGGGGCAGGGGTGTAGCAAGTACTCAGCGACGGCTGGGTAAGCCCACACCTCGAATGCAACATTCTGCTGCCCCCTATCTGTATTGGACTCTGACCCATCTTAAGAACAGAATAGCAGCTGAAACCGGTTTGGCTCAGTGGTAGAGCGTCAGTCTGCGGACTGAAAGGTCCCAGGTTCAATTCCGGTCAAGGGCACATCCCCAGTGGGGGGTGTGTAAGAGGCAGCTGGTTGATGCTTCTCTCTCATCGACGTTTCTAGCTCTCTATCTCTCTCCCTTCCTCTCTGTAAAATATCAATAAAAATATATTTTTACAAAAAAGAACAGAATAGCAAATCTAACGTTGCACCCTAAAATACAGTATTCCCTCACCACCAACTACCGTTCCTCCAGACCAGTGGTCGGCAAACTCATTAAGTCAACAGAGCCAAATATCAACAGTACAACGATCAAAATTTCTTTGGAGAGCCAAATTTTTTTTTTTAACTTAAACTATATAGGTAGGTACATGGTTATTAACTCAATTAGGGTACTCCTAAGCTGGCCTTCGATAAAAACTCAAGGGCCCAAAGAGCCGCATGTGGCTCGCGAGCCGCGGTTTGCCGACCGCTGCTCCAGACCATCCTGCAACCGGCTCCTTGGGTCTCCTGGTCGGTGACCCCTTCTGGGCCTCCCCTCACCTGCAACTTGAAGCCGGTCTGGTCTGTTTTCAAGACGGGGGCTAAACAAAGCCTGCGCGAGCCAAATCCGACCACAAAAAGGTCATGACTATTTTAAAGAGTTATTTAAAAAAAAAAAAAATCCCCCACAAGAACATCTGACAGAGACCGCCAGTCTTTCTGGAATAAGAGGAGAGGTGCTGCCACCACACACCTGGGCAGCAGGTGTGCGCTCAGGGGCTGCCAGGGGCTCAGCGATGTGCCCGCAGGGGCCCCGGGGCAGACACCCCACTCCCCGGAGAGCAGGCCCGCTTCATCTGTTCATAGGTCGGGGCTGCGTGAGATTTCCCTGTCAGAAAGCGCCCTTTGCCTTCGTAAAAGCTTTAAGCCATCCGTCCTGCCCGGGGGTCCAGCCACACCTGGGCCGCCACCTGCTCCTCCTGGGCCGGCCACACGCTAAGAAAACGGTCTTACCTCTCTGAATGGGCGGGGAGCGTGGGAATCAAAAGAAGACTATCTCATGGCGCGTAAGAATCCCACGAAATTCTTCTCATTTCAGTGCCCAAAGGAAAGTGTGGCTGGAGCAGGGGCAGCTGCTCCCACACCCGGACGCCCAGAGGAGTCGTGGGGACAGGGATTTCCCTGGTGGCGTCACTGCCCCAATCTCAATGCCAGAGCCGTAACCCGGGTTCCCCTCGTAGCCTGCAAAGCCTAAACCATTTCCTGTGTGGCCTTTTAAAAATTGGGTACCCCCAATCTTGCCCAACTCCCCACTGTGAAAGCTCTGGAAGCTGAGGCCTGCGACAGGGAAGGAGTCTCTGTCTCTGTTGGGAGGGGGGGGCTCCACGAGGGGGGCAGAGATCTGAAGGTTCTGGCAGAGCGGGCCAGGGGGACCAAGGAGAAAGGGAATGAGATAGAACTCAGAAGAGATGGCAGAGGCTTCCACGGCTCGGTGGAGGCTACCCCTGCATCGCACGGGGCACGAAGGACTGTGTGATTGGACAGAAGCGGGCATGGGCTGCTAGCCTCAACGTGCCACAGAAACCCAGGCCCCGCGGTCCCCGTGCCAGGCGGCCGGCTGGGGGACTAGAAAGCTCTGTGTCGAGTCTGCACTACGGTAAGCCACAGCCTCTCAGCCGGTTTTGGTGATGCTCTGCACCCACGTCGCTCTGACGTCCAGGCCCGTGTGGCCCTGTCCTACCCAGCATCCTCTCGTCCGAGCCTGGCCTGAGCCCGGCGTCAGCACTTCTCCGAGGGCAGGGATAGGGATGTGTTCAGAGAGCGGAGGCAAAAGGAGTCTCCGGACTAGACGTGATGAGTGAGACCCTGGTATCACTGGTGAGGAACGAGGCCCTCGGCTAATCTGCTTGGGGTGTTTGCCACCGCCCTGGGCATGCAGGGCACCCTGTGCCCTCTAAGATTCCCCCCCCCTCCCCAAGCGGCTACAAGGCTGGCTGGCGGGGCTGGCCGCGGAAGGGGCACTTACTCAGCGGACTTCCAGAAGTGCCCGGGGTGGGAGAGCCGCCGGTTCAGCTTGGGCAGTTTCTCCAGCATGTCCATCAGCAGCGTGAAGCTCGGCCTCTCCTGCAGGTCGAAAGCCCAGCAGGCGGACAGGATCTCCTGCGGGCAGAGGCGGAGTTAGGGGGAGCGAGCCGGCTGAGCGGGAGCAAGGTGGGCTGGGGCCTCCGCACCCCCGGCTGGTGGTCCCCGAACACCCTGCTGACACGGCCAGGACTGGCCAGCAGGGCTGGGAAATCACTGAATTCCAGAAGAGCGCCCGGGCTTCCAGTCAGACAGAAACGCACAAGCCCATCTCCCCTCCTTCCTTCTTTTTTTTTTTTTAAAAAAAAAAATATATTTTTATTGATTTCAGAGAGGAAGGGCAAGGGAGAGGGAAACATCGATGATGAGAGAGAATCACTGATCGGCTGCTTCCTGCACGCCCCTTACTGGGGATCGAGACCACAGCCCAGGCATGTGCTCTTGATCCGAACTGAACCGGGGACCCTTCAGTCCGCAGGCTGATGCTCTATCCACTGAGCCGAACCAGCTAGGGCGCCCCTCCTTCCTCCTCAGACCTCCCTGGAATAACGTAACAAGGTTGAATAGCAGGTCATAGAAAAGACCTCGGCAAGGAAGCCACCAGTTTTTAGGATGGAAAGCGGGAGGCGGTGTGCTGACAGGTGAAACACAAGATGCTCTGAATGTGTGTGTGGGGGGGAGGGCGGCAACAGGTGGGAGCCTCGTCGTCATGGGAACGGAGGCTGAGTGACAAGGACCACATGCGGGGCAGCAGGTGGGAGTGGGCAGCACAGCGGCCCCAAGCGGCCCCAGAGCAGAGCCCTGTTCACCGTGGCGATCTGATGCCTCATCTCGGGGACCCACACACGCACACACACACACACACACACACACACACACACACACCCTTCAGCCTTTTGATTCAGAGGTACCTGTGAGAAAACATCCTGCACGCACAGTCAGGCTGACATGCCCACGTGACAGAGGAACGTGCACATCCACTCAGACTCACTACGACCGGGCCCCTGGGGTGGCTGCCAGTTAGGAAGACCGGGACCCAGGATAAACGGACGCTAAAAACAGCGGCTGAGGACACGGTGTGTATGTGTGCGTGGGAGGGTTAGCCGTAAAACAAGGCCAGGGTGCAATGAAGAAAGAAGCTGACAAAGTGAAGAAGAGCTTGCAGTGAGGCACGCAGCCTCCGGAACGAAACGTGAGGTAGAAGTAGTAGAAAGTAAGATCATGGAGACCCCCCAGGGTGTGGACCCAGCTCTGGGCGGGAATGGAAGGAAATGGGACAGAAGGTAAAAGACACAGACACTGCCGAAACCGAAACCGGTTTGGCTCAGTGGATAGAGCGTCGGCCTGCAGACTGAAAGGTCCCGGGTTCAATTCCGATCAGGGGCATGTACCTTGGTTGCAGGCACAACCCCAGTAGAGGGTGTGCAGGAGGCAGCTGGTCGATGATTCTCTCTCATCGATGTTTCTAACTCTCTGTCCCTCTCTCTTCCTATCTATAAAAAAATGAATAAAATATGTTTTTTAAAAAAAAGACGCGGAAACTCACGATGAAGGACCAAATTCTGTCCCATGGAAGTTTCCACAAGAAAACAAAGAAACAAAAAGGGCAGGAAACTAGAAAAGCCATAAACAAGAAATCGTCTCAGAGAGTGGAGGGAAAGAGAAATCTTCATCTGCCAGGGCACAGTCAAGGGTCTCAGTGAAGAAAAGATGGAAAGACTCCAGCTGACCCCAGAACACAGCAGGTTTGAAGTCAACCAACGGGCAGGGAAGCTTTCTTTCTCAAGCAGAGGGTAAGCGTGGGGCGGTAAAGGACACGGACCTCCAGCCAGCAGCACAGAGAGAGGCCAGCCTGGCACACACCTGCCCCAGGCCCCCCTGCTCAGGTGTGCGAACGTGGTGCAGCCAGGCCAGGTGCCCACGCCCTCCCTCCGCCCCCTCCCCCCCTCGGGCTGGTGGCTACTCACCGTGACTTCCTTCCCCAGGCTGACCGAGGCCAGGACGCGCTTCATTCCCTCTCCACTTCCGATCTGCCAGATCAAGGCCTCCGCAGCTTGGTTCTTAAAGGGCCAGTCTCTTGCCTGCAGCTCATACCAAACGGTCCTGTGGAGACCATCCATCCGTGCAGCGTGAGCTCTTGCCCACAGCGCTCAGCCCAGCTCATGCCTGGGGCTCCTGCTGCCAACGCCGGGAGCCCAACCGGAGGCTCCGGGATCCTTCTCCAGCCTTCTCCGCCCGCCAGGCTTCCCCCCGCCAGGTCCTGGAGGCTCCTCCCGGGAGCTAGAGGGCCGGTGGCCCGGCGTTCCCATTGTGCTGGGAAGTCTGAGGCGGCCCAGGCTCTGAGCAGGGATCCTGGTATAACTGTCAACCTCAGCGGGCCTAACTCCTACGTCCAAAGGTTGTTTGAGGAGCAGCAAAAATGCCTGGCACACGTGGGTGCTTCAGAAACGATAAGAAAGGAGGAGGCGTGGGGAGACCGCCACCGAGGGAAGGACGCCCAAGAGATTTCAGGGTGAGCCCTCAGCCTGTCCGAGTCCCCTGGCCTCTCTGACTGATCTGAGCAGGGACCTTCTCTGCTAGATCCACTCTGTCCCGTGAGGGGCCACGAGCCACTCTCGGGGGGGGGGGGGGTGAACTGAGGTGTGCTGTAGGTGTGAAACGCACACCGGGCTTTGCGACTCTGGGCGGGAAGGTAGCTCCTCGAATTTTGATTTTTGATTATGTGTTGAAGTGATAATATTTTGGAGCATCCAAGTTAAATAAAATAGGCGACAGAAAGGGATTTCATCGGTTTTCCTTCTTTTAACGCGGCTGAGAGAAAGCTTCCTCTCTGGCTCACATTAGACGGGGGGGGGGGGGGGGGGGAGGCAGGAGGAGGTCTGCAGTTATTCGTATGGAAAATAAGTAGTAATATAGGACTCTATATAACAAAGCCTAAGCGAACGTTACGACCGGTCCTATGAGGCACACCGACCCTCAGAGGGCAGACACTCAGGGCAGGAGCTGCCCCTTGGTGCTCAGTGTGCTCCCACAGAGGGAGCGCTGCTGAGCTCGCGGCTGGCGGTGGCCTCTTCCGGCAGCACGAAGGAGCAAACGCACCAAGTAGTAAGGAGCAGCAAGCAGGCGGGTGGTAAGGCATGAGGGGTCACGGACTGCAAGAGGGCGCAGGCCAGGCCGAGGGACCCCACCCCCGCCGGTGCATGAATTTTGTGCACCGAGCCTCGAGTAGCGATATAAGAATCATCTGTTTTGTGTACTCAGACTGCAAACCTCCTTTTGCCCCCACCCTGTGCTCTCTAGTTGTCTTTTGCTCAGTTTCCTGGGGGCACCAGAGGCTGCCGGCAGGACATCCCAGAGTGAGGGGACCCAGAGGGGCAGCGCCTCGTGGTGGTGAGCGTCCTCACGGACAGTGGGTAAGACCTTGGTCCTCACGAACCTATCCGACTGGGGAGGTGCCCTTACTCTCCATTTTACGGGCAGGGAAAGGGAGGCCAGGAATGTAGCCACTCACCCAACAAGCAGCAGAGCCGGGGCTCAAAACACACACACACACACACACCGCAGCCTCAGAGTCCCAGCAGAAGGGCCTCCTCACCCGAACGCATAGACGTCAGCAGCTTTGGAGAAGGGCAGCTGGTCCTCTTCCTTCCCGGGGGTCATCTCGCGCACGATCTCGGGAGCCAAGTAGCACAGCCAGTCGTGTGACAGCTTCAGCTGGTTCTCACGCCTGGTGGCCGAGAAGCCAGGGCTTAGACGCGGGGCCTTTCAGCGAGTGGCCATCAGAGCTCGCCCGGCACCACCCACGCCCTGCCCAGGGAGGCAGCTCGCTGCGCCTGCACTTGCCGAGGCACGGGCACGTGGGGGGAACGTAACAGAAGAGGGGTGGGGTGGCGGGGTTTTTCTAGGGAAGCCGGCCAAGAAGGGGCCGGCTCTGGCAGGTGCCTGGCTCTCGGAGCACATCCTGGGAGACTGGAGCACCTCCCGGTGCAGGAAATCAGACCTGCTGTGCATCTCAGCACCGGGCCAGGGGCTGGCTCTCCAGCCCGGCTGCCACTCAGCCGGCCGGGGGTCCCCCCAGATGCTTGGAGAGGAGCTTTCCTCCCAACCCACCCCTTGGAGATATAACACCTGACACCCTTCCTCACATTGGGGACTTGAACCCGGGTCCTCTGCCCAAGCTGGCAAACGTGAGTGAGGGGACCCAGGCTCCAAGGGGCCAGCCTGAGAATCAAGTGCACGAGGGGCCCCCAGGCCACCCGAATCTGATTCCGGACCAGAACCACCGAGGCGGGACCAAAGCAAACTGGCCTTTCCTGCGGGGAGGGCCGCTCCCCAGAAGCAGGGGTGCCCGGACCCCAGCTGGACCCAGGCCCACCCGGCACCCCAGCTCCTCCCGGTTCGGTGCGGACGCCCGAGGCCCACTCACCGCCCCTCTCGGACCACGCCCGACATTCCGAACAGCCCGAAGTCGGTGATGACCACTTTGCCGTTGTCGTAGAAGACGTTCTTGGACTTGAGATCCTTGTGCACGATGCCCTTGGCATGCAGATACCCCATGCCCTGGAAGACAGCGAGCCCCACGTCAGGGGAGACGAGACGAGAGACAATGGCCGAGCGCCCACCGGGGCCAGGCGCCGAGCTGGACGCCGGGCCCAGACCGCCTCGTTTCACTGTCCCGATCTCATGCGGTGTAGCTGCCTCCATGTTACAGATGGGGAAACCCAACGCAGAGAGAGGAGGTCACCTGCTCCAGGCCACACAGCGGAGACCTGGTTTTGGTCCATCTGTGCCCTTCCCTTGCCCCTGTGTTGTCCTCAGACTTAGATTCCGTGGGACACGGGGAGAGGGAGGTGGGTGGGGAGCTGGGTGCCCGGAAGTATGTAAGGCGTGACGAAACCATCCGTGTTAAGTCTTATAGGACCGTGTGATCTGGGACCTCTATTCGGGTTTTAACCAGCCGGCTTGTACCCTCAGACTGGGCAAGGGCTTGGGGGCAAGGGCTGGGGATGGGGGTGGGGGGAGGGGACAGAGAGGAATTCCCACAGAGGGCGTCCCCGAGTTCGGGCGGTCCTGGCATCTGTGCTGTTATGAGTTCTGGAATAATGGCTGAAATCTGGGGTCCACCTTCCATCTCAGCTCAGATTCTAATTGGCTTGTGCGGCTTTGGACACTCGACTTCTCTGAGCCTCAGTTGACAAGCAAAAGGGCGGATGGGTGCTTTCTAACCAAGGCTCTATGTGGACTGAACACTGCCTGGCCAGGCAGGGGACGTGAGTGACCTAACATTGGCATGATCGCTTCAAGGTCAAAGCTGTCTTCTAATGCCAAGCCCAGGACTCCCGTGCACCCTGATGCCCTTGGGAACAGGGGCAAGATGCCACGACTGAAATGCCCGCTCCCGCCCGCTCAGAAAAAAGCACGTGCAAATCCACCTCCCGTTCTCCCACTCGAGGGAGCGTCACCCATTACACGAAATCTCTCTGGCTTTGAAGTCATTTGGGGTCGGGGTGATGGTGGTGAGTAAATAAGCCAGAAAGGACCGGTGTGAGGCAGAATCAGACAGAACAGTGGTCGGCAAACTGCGGCTCGTGAGTCACACGCGGCTCTTTGGCCCCTGGAGTGTGGCTCTTCCACAAAATACCACGTGCGGGCGCACATACGGCGAGATTGAAACTCCGTGGCCCATGCGCAGAAGTCGGTTTTTGGCCTGGGCGAGTCTATGTTGAAGAAGTGGCATTGGAAGAAGTTTAAGTGTGGCTCTCAAGAGAAATTGTCCTGTTGATATTTGGCTCTGCGGACTAATGAGTTTGCCGACCACTGCCCTAGACAGAGGGAGGTGGAGGCCGCTGGAGAAGGCTCAGCCCATTTTTTTTTTTTTTAAGAACCCAATGGGAGACAGCAAGACCGAGGAGACCTATTCCTCAGCCAGCGAGGACCGGAGGAGGTCTGAATCGATAGGCGGTGTTCCCTGCCCTGCGTGCGATCCTGTACTAAAAGTCTCATTTACTAAAAGTCTCATTTCGCCGTGCTCTGCTTCCGAGTCCGCCGTCTGGAATGTGGACGGGGAGCCACTTCTCACACGCTGCAGCTCTCCCTCCCCAGCCTCTGTGACCTGAGAGGCTCGGGGAAGGCATCAGGCCGTGTTTTGGTTTTGGGGGGGCTTCAGACGTTTACTGCAGTAGGTCAGCCACAGGGAGAAATCTTGGTTTGTCCATAAAAGTCACTGTGATGTCTAACCCTTCCTACTGAAAGCCATACCCCCAGAGGGACGGGCGGCGGAGAGGGGGGAGAAAGGAGAGGAGGCGAGGCGGAGGCGGGAGGGAAGGGGCCAGCCGGAAAGGGGCCCTGCCTTGGGGGGGAGCCCCTGGGAAAGCTTTTCGGCAGGAAACAAGGGAAAAGGCGATCCCGCCCCACAGAATTCCAGTTTTTATCTGGGCCTGCTGCTCAATAAAGCAAAAACATAACCTTTCCCCCCCATTTTTATTTAACTACTTTAAAAAGCATGAAAGACAGCAAAAAGGCTGCCTGCGCTGAGCCCGGGAGGTTTGTCCTCATGAAACTTGGGTTTGGGAACTGTAAGGCCGAAAGTGTGGGTGCTCCCCTACCCCCCACAACAATGCTAGCAGACTCACCCAGTGCCGGCCCAATGGTTTTCTGAGCACAGAGATTTTATTTCAACAAAGAAGTGTGGGAGGAGGGCGGAGGAGTGTCAGCATGGTTATTGGATAAGGGCCCGCGTTTTGGGGTCCCCGTCTTTCTGTAGACCATCCCCTGTTACCCTTGTGTGCATCCTCCCAGGGAGGTTCTGCTGGTTTCCCCGTTTCACACGGAAGCCAAGGCTCCGAGAGGCTTAACGACCCGCCCAGAGTCACACGGCGGATGGGAGCAGGATCCGAACTCGGGCCCTCTGTCCTTAAAGCCCGCTGCCTCCCTCCCCGGCCGGTCCATTCCAGCACCTAGTTTCCAGCTCGTGGCTCTAACCGGATGAGACACAGATGGAGGGAAGGCATGTGGGGGTCCCGCCCGTGAGGCACCCCAACGCGGGGGAGAGACCCAGGCCGCTGGACAGGAGGGCGCCCCGTACCTTGATGATCTCCTGCGCGATCTGCCGCGTCTTGTTGATGTCCAGCGAGGTCTTGGGGTCCCTCACAAACGAGTGTAACGTCCGCCCCTTGCAGAAGCTGTTGAGAGCGGAAGGGTTGGGCAGAGGTCCGGGGCCAGGGCAGCCTGACCCCCCCCCCCCGCGCCGTGGAGCCCGGGAGGAGCCGGGGGGAGAGCTGAGCTCTCTCCAGCCCCTGCACGGGGGCGCCCGAATCCTCATTCTTTTTTTAATTTTTTAATATTTTTATTGATAGTTTACAGAGAAGAAGGGAGAGAGATAGAGAGCTAGAAACGTCGATGAGAGAGAAACATGGACCAGCTGCCTCCTGCACAACCCCCACCGGGGATGTGCCCGCAGCCAATGTACATGCCCCTGACCGGAATCGAACCCGGGACCCCTCAGTCTGCAGACCGACGCTCTACCACTGAGCCAAACCGGTTTTGGCCAAATCCTCATTCTTAACCAGGCCTGCCTCCGGTTCCTCTGGGCCTGCCCCGGAGGCACAAACACAACCTCGCGAGCACCCCACCTGCGGCCCGGGGCACGCCCACCGCAGAACCAGAAACTCCGTTCACCCGGCTGGCTCCCGAGGTCTCCGGCAGCCCACCCCCCGAGCGCCCGCAGAGCAGAGCGGGAGGGAGCTGGCCTTTGGGGCTAGCACAGGGCAGCGCGGGGCTCTGGGGCTCAGTGGCGATTCTCACGATCGTTTCTACGGTTTTCCGAGCACCGAGGTTTTATTTCCACGAAGGAGCGTGGGAGGAGGGCAGAGGGGTGTCAGCGTGGCTATTGGAGGAGGGCCCGAGTTTTGGGGTCCCTGTCCACCCTGTCCCCTAACGCGTGCAGCGAGGAAGGACCCGGAGAAGGTGACGTGGGCCCCCGGAGGGAGGGACTCGTTGTCAGGGAAAGTCTCCGAGGAGATAAGATGCCGGCACCTCGGAGACTCTGAGGGCAGGTGAGGGGTCCGGGACACGGGCTGGCGGTTCCTCGCCGGTGCCCCGGGGCCCCGGTGCCTTCGGGATCACCTAAAGCACGCCGGCCTCCCCTCAGCGAACACCCTGCCACGTCACCATCGGCGTTCCTTTGAAGCAGACTCGGATCGCTTACGGGACTGGGCGGGGTAAGAGACGGGAGGGCGGGTGGGCGGGTGGGCGGATGGACAGATGGACGGCGCCGGGGGCTGGGACGTGGGGGTGGGGGGTGCAGGGCCGGTGTCGCCGCCGGGAGGCTGCCTAAGGAGCCACGCCGTCGTGCTCTGGGCTGGCACTTTGCCCCCGGGCGTGGCGGCGGCGGGGGACCTCGCGCAGCCCAGGAGTTCTGGTGGGCGGTGACTTACGTCCCTTTCAGATACACAAGCACACGTCTGATAAACACCCATGCCCAATCACCTGACACTAACATAATACGGTGCGTCCACAATGGCCGGAAAGCAAATTTATAAAATAAAAAACAAAACAGCCGAAACCGGTTTGGCTCAGTGGACAGAGCGTCGGCCTGCGGACCGGAAGGTCCCGGGTTCGATTCCGGTCGAGGGGCATGTACCTTGGGTGCGGGCACATCCCCGGTAGGGGGTGTACAGGAGGCGGCTGGTCAATGTGTCTCTCTCATTGACGTTTCTAGCTCTCTATCCCTCTCCCTTCCTCTCTGTAAAAATCAATAAAATATATTTAAAATAAAATAAAAATAAAAATAAATAAAAAACAAAACAAAAAACTTCCACGCTCTGCAGGGCGTCCACTGAAGGGTCAGGGCCCCAGGGAAGGCGGGGCGGGGGTGGCACCCGGCGAGGGCCTGGGGGGACCCGGGGGGGACTCGGGGGGCGTTACCTGGTGATGATGGCCAGGTGGGGCGGGTTCATGCAGGCCCCCATGAAGAGCACCACGTTCTCGTGCCGCGTCTGCCGGTAGTTCATCACCTCCTTCTTGAACAGCTTCAGGTGGTCCTGGTTGTGGCCGTCCATCTCCAGCAGGCGGATGGCCACCTCGCCGTGCCAGCGGCCGCGGTGCACGCGGCCCCAGCGGCCCTGCCCGATGGGCTCGCCCAGCGCCACCTGCTCGAAGGGGATGTCCCACTCCTGCAGGTACACGCTGGTCTGGCTGGCCTTGCGGGAGATGGGCCCGCGCCAGGGCCGGCGCGAGCCCGGCAGGTCGTCCACCTCGTCCTCGTCGTCCTCCTCCGCCTCCGCCTCCGCCTCGCCGGCCTCCGGCTCCTCGGCCTGGGGGGGAGGGCGGGAGCGAGGAGCTGAGGGAGGGGCGGCGGCGCCGGGCCCCGCTGGCGCCCCCTCTCCGGAGCCCGCCCCAGTCGGGCGAGGGCGGAGGAGGCCCGGGCTCCGGTGCCAGCCCGGCGCTGGCTCGTGTGGACAGCAGGCGGGTCACTGGGCACCAGGGAGCCTCAGTGTCCGCGTTCACGAAATACGGCCCTTGCCCCTACCCCCGGGGGGCCCTAACACCCCAACAGCTCCCTACGAGGGACCTCTAATCACTGGGGAAGAATTTAACCGCATTCGTGCTGCTTTCTGGGTGTTCTGTTTGAGCACAAGCTCCTGACTCCTCTCTGGGCAGGAGTTAGTCTGTCCACAGCCCGCTCCCATTGCGGGGAGCCAGGCTCGGCTGGCACCGCGGTTCAAGGGTCGGGTGGTCTTGGCCTTGGCTACAATCGGGAATCCGCCTTGGAGCTTTGGGAACGGATGTCTGCCCCCCCCCACCCCCCCTGATGGGCTGAAGCAGAGTCTCCAGTCCGGGCTGGGGGTGAGAACCACGGGCGTGAAGAGCCGACGTTAGCCTCCCAGCCAGAAAAGCAAAGGGAGGCTGGCCTCCCCATCCTTCTTCCCCGCCGAGCACACCTGGCCGCATGGGAGGTGGCCTAGCCTGCTCTACGTGCTGGGAGGGAGGGAAGGAGAGAGGGAGGGAGGGACGGGAGAGAGCAGGCGCTGCCTGTGGCTCACCTCCACTTCATGATCCTCCGACGACGCGTCTGCCTTCGGCTGGTCGTCGAGCCTAAGGGTAAAACTGGGCTTGTCAAGGAGACCCCGGGGGCGGGACACTCTGCCCTCAGCTGGGCCGGGGGCTCCCCCGTGGGGTCTGAGAAAAGGCCACGGGGCCTGGCCCGTGGGAAAGGCAGTCTGGATGCTGTGGGGACAGGAGGCCTAGGACCAGGCCCAATTCCCTTCCCCGGACTAAGCCCAGGGTGGCGGGGATGAGGGGCGGGCAGGGACCACCAGGGCCCTTTCAATCTGACAGCCAGGATGGAGGTTCCAACGCAAGCAGAGAACTTGAAGTTCTACTTGAGAGCTGGTTCTGGCACATCCTGGCTGTGTGGCTTTATGCAGAGTCTCCCCCTCTCTGAGCTGGCCTTCCCATCTGTGCACCGAGGGTGTTACCTACGTGGGAGGCGGAATCGGGTGCCCAGCATGGCCTGACCCTGAGAAAGGGCCGCATGAGGGTTTTCCATAACCCTGAGCACCCTTTGCCCGCTCCTCCTGGGTCAGGTTTACCGCCCCACCCAACGCTGACTGCGCCGATAAGAGGCCAATAAAACCCTCCTGGCTGAGCTCGGACCAAGCCGCGTGCCATCTGGCCGGCCCGGGTACGGGGCCATAGGCAGCATGGGAGGCCAGAGGTTCACGGGGCGGGGAGGAGGTGGCCAGAGGTGTGGGTCCGGCTGTCACACGTCCCCACGGAGGAGAAGAGGGGACAGACACAGCGCGCGAATGCCTACCGGGGACTGTCCGCCGCCTCGGGGAACGGGGCCGCCGGAGGAAACGCGGAGATGTCTGGAGGGAACAAGAAGCAAACGCGAAGGAGCGTGAGCCCACCTTCCCGCCCGCGTACGAGGCGCCGCGCTCACACGCAGGGCCGCGGGCTCTGCCCCCGCCGCCCCTCACGGGGCCACGCCCCGGGTCTCCAGCCCTGCCCACCGGGGCTGACTCTGCTGCTCCTCACACAGACCCTGACCGCAGCCTCTGCCGCGCTGGGCGTGTCCCAGAGGGGCCCCGGGGGACGAGGAGGGTGGCATCTCAGGGACCTCCACTCCCTGCGGCCACGCTGCCTCCTACAGGCACGTGGTGGGAGCAGACGACGGGGCCACTGGTTAGGGGATGTGGGCCAGGCCCCCTGCTCTGCTTGGAGGCGGGGGCTGGTGGCCAGACTCAGCCAGTGGAGGGAGGCGGAAGGAGGCGGAAGGGGGACTCACAGGGGGGTCGAGAGGGGGCCCCTGGTGCCTGGCACCGGGGCCGGGAGTTTCTGGGGGGACCTGGAGCCCCGCCCCCTCGGCTCCGGGCTGGGTCCACTGGTGGGCAGCCCGCAGGGGAGAGGAAGAAGCACACGGCCCGCACCCCAGCCAGCGGGGGCTGCCCCCCGAGCCCCGGGCTTTCCTGGTGTTAGCCCCGGGAGCTGCACAGGGACACCTGAGAGGTGGTCACCAGTGTGTCACACAGGGCCAAGGCCTCCCCAGCGGCTCCTGCTGCCTGCCTCCTCCTGTCTCTCCCACGCCCTCGGGGAGACGGGCAGCCGGGCCCCTCGCTGCCTCCTCTCTTATCAGCCAGAGGAGACGGGCCGGGGTTAGCGGTGGCTCCGGCGAATCACGCTTCTCCCTGTCTTCCAGGACGAAGAGCCTCCCCGTGGGCCATCAAACCTCCCGTGCCCTCCCCCCCCCCCCCCCCGGGGCTTTCTCTCGGCCGCCCCGGAAGGCGCTCTGAAGCACAGCTGCCCAGCCGCTCTGGACGCTCGCAGACTAAAGAACCTGACGGCGGCCGTGGGTCCACACGCGTGTGCCCCACACCCGGCACACGGTTCCCGGGAGACCCCAGGCCTGGGCGGCCGCGGCGAAGGCCTCCTCCGGGCACCTCGGTGTCGTGTCCGCAGACTGCCGGGGAGGCCTGGCGTTTCTCTCACCCAACACCGCGCACATGTTCCCACGGGAAAAAAACACGTGTGGGGGTGGGTGGGGTGGGGTGGGGTTCAGGGAGAAGCAGCACTCCAGGGGGAGGGCAACACGCCTCTGAAGCCTCCTGCTCTGCCTTAAACTTCGCATTCTGCTCCAGAATGTGTCCATGTTTGTTCCGATAGAAATAGTTTCCTTGCCGAAACCGGTGTGGCTCAGTGGATAGAGCGTCGGTCTGCGGACTGAAAGGTCCCAGGTTCGATTCCGGTCAAGGGCATGTACATTGGTTGCGGGCACATCCGGTAGGGGTTGTGCAGGAGGCAGCTGGTCGATGTTTCTCTCTCATTGACGTTTCTAGCTCTCTATCTCTCTCCCTTCCTCTCTGTAAAATATCAATAAAATATATTTTAAAAAAAGAAAAGAAATAGTTTCCTTCCCGTCCCCACAACACATCTGCAGAGCAAAATGTGTCCCTCTGGAAGTGGAGGCAGTTTTCCTAATGCTCTCAGGCACTGCCCTGTACGCCATCCGAGAGCCAGCAGGCTCCTGAGGGAAACCAGGGCAACAGCTGGCGTGAAACCACAGAGGCAGCGGGGGAGCCTGCGCCTGCCCCGGCCAGCCTGCACGCCTGCCATGCCCCACGGGTGATCCTCTAGGATCGGGCAAACGCTCCAAGTCACTCCCCTAATAGGAAAGCCTGGAACAACCAAAGCACCAGGAATTACTTTGGCACAGGCCTTTTAACCTAGGACACAAACTATCGGCTTCAGTCTGTCTCAGCCTGAACCTTCTTCGCGTGGCTGAATTAAGGCTTAACGTTGCAGATGACTTATAATGGTGCTTGTCACCTTCAGCTAGAGCAGTGGTCGGCAAACTCATTAGCCAACAGAGCCAAATATCAACCGTACGGCGACGACTGAAATTTCTGTTGAGGGCGGAAAACCGACTTCTGCACACGGGCCACGAAGTTTCAGTGGCACGGTACGTGCGTGCCCAACACGTGGCATTCTGCGGAAGAGCCACACCCAAGGGGCCAGAGAGCTGCGAGCCGCAGTTTGCCCACCACTGAGCTGGAGAAATAAGGACTGACCATCTAGAAGCCTTCGGGGAAGGAATATGGTCACATGCAAAGACAGGCACATAGTAGGTGCGCAAGACAATTTTTGTGGAAGGGAATCAATGAATATAGATTGTCTTATTGAAAAGTTTCCTTTCTTCATGACAGAGGCGTTTCCAGCAGGAGGCCAGCAGATGGCGCCATGCGACAAGGCTCTGGAAGGTGAAGCCCAGGGAGTAAGGGGAGCCTGGGGACCTCCCCAAATTGGCTTCGGCTTCCGTGAGATAAGCAGTTTCCGGGGCCTTGCACAGAGGAGCCTACCGTGACTGATGCGCAGAAGGCACCAGCAAGAAGCCCTCCCCACCCCCCATTTTGCAAATGCGTGCCTGCCACCCCCTGGTGGGTGACCCTGGACAAGCTGCCTGTAGCTTCTGTCCAAGAGGCTGGACAGGATGGACGCCACGGCTGGTCCCTCCCAGCAAGGCACTGCCCCTGTGAAGGCTTCTCCTCGCCCTGCCCCCCTTCCCAGCCTCGACCGACAGGCAGCCCTCAAAACAGGCGGGTCTGAGCCGCAAGCACCGCCGAGGCGCCGAGGGTGAGGGCGCCCGGGCGGGCCGGGCAGAGGGGTCCCGGCGGCGGGGGACAGTTAGTGGAACCATGCAGAGGACTCACCTGGGAAGATAAACTGCTGTCTATGATGAATGAAGTAGGCAGCTTTAAACAGAAGAGGAGGTGAGTCACACACAGGGCAGCAAATGCAGCGAGGGGGGAGGGGGCGCAGGCACGGGCGGGTTAGGGGGCTGGGGCAGGTACGCCCCCCGCCCCGGTGGGCCTGGCCAGGACAGGGCGGCCCATGCAGGAAGGAGGAAAGAAGCTGGGAGAAAAAAAGCGGGTGCTGGCAGGAGCCCCCAGGAGGGGAGTCAGGGGCTTGCGCCGCGGACTGGGGCTCGGAGACCCGGTCCCCACGGCCACCCACCCTGCGGCAGGGGCCCGGGCCACGCGTGCCCCTCTCTGGCCTGCTTCTCGGTGAAATGTGTGCACGGGGCCCGGGGGGGTAAAATCAGCGGGGCAAGGAATGGTTCTGAAAACATGTGCCCGTGATGCTGAGGTTCTGAGACTGGACCTCACCACCTTCCAGGGGAGGAAATCCTCTCATGAAGGAGGCTCTCTCTCGGGGGGGGGGAGGGGATTTGAACTCACACAGGCAGCCTCGCACCCCCGCTCTGCCATCTCTGAGGCTCTGGGGCCTCGGGGGGGGGGGGGGGTGAGCCTCTCCAGCTGTGCTGCACAGAGGGGTGTGAGTGACCTTCCCCAGGGTCATCCTTGGAGATAAGCTGGCGTGCTCCCACACGGCCGGGTGGTGGGCGGCAGGGGTTTCTTCCCCAGATTAACGCCCCCCACCGGTCCCGGCGGGCCGGACGCCGCGGCGGCAGAGAGCCGGCGGGTCCCGGAGGAGCGAGGGCTCGGTGGCGGCGGGCGGACAATGCAGGCCCAGCGCGGGGCAGTGAAAGCCGAGACGCTGGCTGGCGTCGCACAGAGCGTGTTCTCTGCGGGCTGCTGTTTCTCAAACGGGCCCTTTCTTTTAGAAAAAGCCACACCAGGAGGTTTAGCAAAAGGCCCGGTTCCAGAGCATGTCAATGGCAAAGCGGAACGGGGGAGGAGGTTCATCAAGCAGGCCATCGCTCCATGGGGGGGTAAGGCGGGACGGGGTAGGATCATGACGATGCATTAGTGTCAGGAGGTATACTCAGCCACGTGCGAACTAAGGAGCAGGGACAGCAGAAGAGGAAAAAAGATTCCTACAGAGTCAGTGGCTCACCGACCCCCGAAGAAGTCCCTAGAACCTGCTGAGACGGGCCCAGAGAGGGTGCAGGCCCCCTGCGGGCTGCGGGTGGCCCGGCTGGGTCCCCGGCACAGGGAGAGTGTAAGCCTGTCCCCCTGGGCCGGGGGTGACAGGTGGGACCTGCCCTGGCCCCCACGGGCTGACGCTGGCAGTGGGCCCGTGGCTCGGCCGGGAGAAAACTGGAGCACCGCCCCCCCCCCAGCGCCCCTCCTTCCTCCTCCAGGCTGCCAACTGAAGCACCCCGAAGGCCGAGACCTACCAGGGAGACCCTGGCCGGAGCCCCGTCCGTCCTCGCATGGACAGGCGGGCCCCGCTCCCCTCCCTGGGGGAGGCGGGGCGCCCAGGCCGGGCCCGGAGGAAGGGGGGCTGGCCCAGAGGAAGGGGGGCCGGCCCGGAGGAAGGGGGGCTGGCCCGGAGGAAGGGGGGCTGGCCCGGAGGAAGGGGGCCGGCCCTGCAGACCCAGGGCAGCCTGGGCCGCGGCAGAGCCGGAGGCCAGCTCCGGTCAGGCCGGCCCTGTGGGGCTCGGTGCCGTCAGTACACCTGGGAGACAACCGAACCCCAGCTTCACGGGGGCCTCTGGTTTTATGGGAGAGGGAACGAACACGTCTGTGTAGGCCGCTGGTTCCGGTCCCAGAGCGGGTAGGCGACCGGGACGCCGGGACCCCCTCTCCCAGGCCTTCTGGACCTGCCCGGGCTCCCTGGGAGCCCGGAGCCCGCGAGCAACTCCCACAGCTCAGGGCAAGTCACGTCCTCTCCCGAGCCTCGGCGTTCCCGCCTGTAAAATGGGCGCAATAGCGGCCTCTACCTCGGGGCCGTCACCCAGTTGAAACACACGGTAACGCGACTGAGCTGGGCCCGGGGCCCGGCTCCCCAGCAGGTGCTCTCAGTGGCTGCGGCGTCTGACCCCGAGCCCGCTGGGGCGTGCGGGGAAGTGCGTGTGGCCCCATCCCGAAGAGCCCGCCCCCCAGACGCCCGGCGGCGGCCGTGGCGGTGGTGGCGGCGGCGTGGTACCTGGGAAGTTGAACCTGCTGTCGCGCTGGCCGGGCGAGGGGTTGGGGGGCGTGGTGGCGCTGGGCGGGTTGGAGGACGTCGGGAAGGGAGCCGGCGAGGAGGGCGTGGAGGAGGTGGTGGAGGACGGGTTGCTGCTGGAGTCCAGGTGGTTCATGACCGGAGGGTGCTCCTGCCGGGAGGGCCAGAGACACGGCAGTGGCCGGGGCTGTCACTGCTTACCCTCCCCCTTACCCCGGCTGCCTCTCTCCCCACCCCCCTCCCCCGGCCGCCTCCCACGCCCCCGGCTACCCGCCACGCCCCTTGCTGGGACCCTCCCTTCCCCGGGTAAACGCGAAGGGGTCCGCCCAGGGTGCCCTGCCGTTTCCCTGTAAAGATGTCGATGTCCCGTTCTTCCTTCAAACATTAGCCCTCACAGACACCTCGCACCCCAGAGCACGGGGGCCCCGGGCAGGCCTGGGGACCACCGTGGGGGACGCGGCCTGCGAGAACCTGTCTAGCTCAGCCGTGGGCAAACCACGGCCCGCGGGCCGGATCCGGCCCGTTCGGCTGTTCTATCCGGCCCGCGGAGCCGAAAGAGCGGAGGAGGGTTCTCTTGCTCTCCCCTCCGCTCCTTCACCGGCAGCCCAAGGGGAGAGTGCCAGCACGGTCAGGTTGCTTTTGTTCCGGCCCTCCGGTCCAATGTAAGACCCCATGGTGGCCCTCGAGTCAAAAAGTTTGCCCACCCCCTGGTCTAGCTGCAGGGTGTCCGGGCATTAGGCGGGAAGCCCGGCCACAGGCCACGGAAAGACGTGCACTCGCACGGGCTGCTTCTGAATCCCCGTGGGCCGCACTGTGGCTGTGTCTCGCTCAGAGGGGCCCCAGAGCCTGTCTCCTCGGCTGTCAAACGGAGGTGATGTCAGCACGAGGGTCAAAGGAAACACCACTGGGAAAGTTCCTCACTCACAGGCAGGGAAATCTCAGCTCCGAAAGGGATCGCTGGGGCGGGGGACGGGTTACACGCACGTAACTATGAACTCGAAGTTTGCTCCGTGGCTAAGGATAGGGTCCCCTCTGCCCGCTCTGTGGACCGCACGGTCAAGCTGGACCCCGCACTGGGGGGCTTCACAGAGAGGAATCCGGGTGGGGCGGGGGGGCTCTCCTGGCAGAAGCAACAGAGACCCCCCCCAGGCCGCTGTGCAACATACCTTCTTGGTCAGCGCCTTGGGGAGGGTCCCGAAATGGGGCTCGGCCGTCCTCTCCACGGGGTTGTTGATGTCCGAAGGGACGGACTCCGTCCTCCGGATCCTAGCTACTGAAGAGGGGAGACCATCAGCCAGGAACAGGCTTAGCCAGAGAGAGAGAGAGAGAGAGAGAGAGAGAGAGAGAGAGAGAGAGACAGAGAGACAGACAGACTCGGGCTGGGCACTCACTTGGAAGGAAGGATATCCGGCAGGCCGGGGCTTCCTTTGTGCACTTGTTGTGACACTTCAACCTGGAGAGGGAGGCGGGGTCAGTGCGGGGACGGCCACGCGGCTCCCCCGGGCTCAGACGGGGGCCCAGAGAGAGAGAGGGGCGTCGCCCGGCAGCCCCGTGCACCTCACCCTGGACGCCCCAAATCCCACACGTTTCTCCACAGACATTAGCCCCGGGATGTAGAACTGATGCGAACAGCCCTAGCAGCTGCTGTCTGCTCAGGGTGACCGCATGCCGGCGGCTGTCTGTCAGGCCCAGAGCGCGGGAGGTCTGCTCATAGGCATCTGACTGCCGCGGTCTGTTTCTCCTCTCCAGAGAATGTCTGCACCCCCAAAGGATGCCCCAGGCAGGGGTGCGGGGGCAGCCCCTCCCACCACACTCCACACGGACCGAGTGGTCGGAGGGTCAGCCGGGCGGAGGGGGCTGGGTCCTCGTTCTGGCCCTGCCTGCTGCCCTGTGTCTGGGGGTTCTCACGAGGGGCCTGCCAGCCCCTGCACCACCCGCAGTTGCAGCGTTGGGCTCAGGGGCCACCCTCCCCACGTGAAAGGAGCCGGAGGTTCCCCCATCCCCCAATTTAAACCCAAAGGGCCGGGAGCCGCCACCGACCCAGCTCTGGCCTCTCCTTGGTGGTCAGGAGAGCCGCCAGGAAAACACGATTTATCCACCTGACACGGATGAGGCCTGACACCTACGGGCTCGTGGGAACCCACATGTTTTTTTCACTCTGACTAGCTCAGATTCTTAGGACCCGGGATCCTCTTCCTGGGTGCGTAAGTGACAAGAATGGGGCCCAGAGAGGGCAAGCTCTTGGCCCCGAGTCACACAGCAACGCAGGGGCGAAGGGGGTGGGAGCAGAGACTCCAGGTCCGCCCGCTGCGAGGTGAGGGTGGCCAGGAAGCTGGGCTCAGCCCCTGCGCCCCCCACACTGTTCCCTCTCCTCGTCCTTCTCTCCTGCCAGGGACCCCAATGGTCTGGGAGAAAAAAAAGAAAGTTGGGCCGAAACTGGTTTGGCTCAGTGGACGGAGCGTCGGCCTGCGGACTGAAGGGTCCCGGGTTCAATTCCGGTCAAGGGCATGTACCTTGGTTGCAAGCACATCCCCATGGGGTGTGTGCAAGAGGCAGCTGATAGATGTTTCTCTCTCATCGATGTTTCTAAGTCTCTATCCCTCTCTTCCTCTCTGTAAAAAATCAATAAAATATATATATTTTTTTTTTAAAAAAGGAAAGAAAGAAGGTTGGGCTTGAACAGAATCTGCATTCTTTCCTTCTAGAAGCACCACAAGCCGTCGCTGTTCTTACCGCAGCCTGCCCCCGCTTGCTGGCCTTGTGTGCTAAAACGTGAGGCCAATTCCAGGCCTCCTCACCGTGCCGAACGGCCCTCCCATTCCTCTCTGCCTTTTGTACAAGACACTCCCCTGCCCGGAACTCACGTTCCTCCTGTCCACCCGGCAAACTTCCCCACATCCTTCACAGCCCACCACAAAGCGTCCCTTCTCTGGGAGTGCCCTGCCCGACGCTTCCTTCCTCTCCCTGCAGGGGGTGCTCACTCCAGGGTGGGCTGGATGGGACCATGAGCCGCAGGCTGAGGGGAACCCTTTGGGCTCTGACTTGACCCGAGGCCAGTAATCCGGGCGCGGGGCGGTGCCTGGACGAGCGTGAGGCCTGCTCCCCTCTCCCTCCCCGGCCCCCCTCGCCCGGCACCTGCAATGCTTGCACTTCACTCCAAACATCATGCTCTTCTGGCACACGTGGCAGACCTGCGACAGCCAGGACTTGGTGGAGAACCTGCAGCGGGTGGACACGCAAAAGCGCCCTCAGGGACCGGGACAGCAGGGCCTGGGCTGACAAGGGCCCCAAACAGCCCAGGAAGGATCAGGAGACTTGGTTCCCACCCAAGAGCCCCGGGGAACCCCTCGCTGGGAGTTTGGGACACCCGGGGGCCACTGCCTCCCACCCCCACCCTTACGCCCCTCCCCAACCCGCCCCATTCAGATCGTCCAGCCACAAAGTCATCATGGCCAAAATCCCACGCTGATGCCGAAACCGGTTTGGCTCAGTGGTAGAGCGTCGGTCTGTGGACTAAAAGGTCCCGGGTTCGATTCCGGTCAAGGGCATGTACACTGGTTGCAGGCACATCCCCGGTTGGGGGGTGTGCAGGAGGCGGCTGGTCGATGTTTCTCTCTCATCGACATTTCTAGCTCTCTATCTCTCTCCCTCTCTGTAAAATATTAATAAAATATATTTTTAAAAAAATCCCACGCTGGTGTGGTCGTCATGGGTGCCAGCTCTTTGGCAGCCGACGTGGCAAGAGCAACCAGCAGGATCAGTGTGCAGACCCTCTGAGCCAGCAGTCCGCCTTAGGACCTGGCCCAACAGCTCCTCCCACTGGTGTCACGTGACGGACGGACGAGCCCCCCCAGCACACGAGTGCCAGCCCCTGGAGGTTGTTGGAGAGCCAGCCGCCTGGCCTCGACCGCAGGGGTGGGGCCCGGAGTCTGGAGGGTCCACAGGCTCAACGGGGCGCTGGTGTGGGGACGGGCGGCGAGATCCACACGCCACCAGGTGGGACTCAGAAGCAGCTCTGGGCTCCTCCTCCCCGAGACCGTGACCCTGCGTCTCCGGGGACCTGTGTCTGCCCTCGGCAGGCTGGGGGGGGTGCAGGGGAGGGCCCGGGGCGTCCACGTGGCCCGCGGGCGACAGGCAGGGGCCCCGGGTGGGCGCGGGGCTGTGTCCTCGGAGGTGATGGAGACGGAGCAGAGGCAGAGAGCCCGGAGCGGCGGGGCTGGGCCTACCTGTGTGTCACCGAGAGCCCGATGTCCCTCTGTACCATCTGGGGGGAGCCGTGGGGGAGATCTGCGGGGGGAGAGGGAGGTCAGGCGGCCCGAGGGCCCACACCTGTGACCTTCTATGTCAGAGAGGGCAAGCCAGACGGGCACGGGAACGCGCCGAATGGCAGAGAAACGTCCCCCGACCTGCATCTATCGAAACCGGGACAGGACGGGCTAGACCAGGTGGCGGCGGGGCCACCCTCACACATGGCCGGCTTCTCTAAGGAACACCGCGGCCCGGCTTGTATGGTTCTGGCTTTGGGGGGAAGGCCGGTGTGAGAGGCAGAAGGCAGAGTGTGTGAGGGCAGAGGCTCTGTCTCATGGATGCACCCCCCCCCCGCCAGGCCACCCGCTGGCGAGGGCTGGGTTCCGGTCGCTTCTTGTTCGGCGGTGGGAGCCGCCTGGCCCTCGGCAGAGGGTTCGAGGCTGGTGGGCTGGGCCGCAGCCACCTCTCGAGCCTTGGCGATGCCGCTGAGAGCTCCCATGTGGCCTGGCCTCGCCTGGCACTCAGGCTGGGTCTTTGGGGAAGCCTCAGGCCACGGGCGGTGGGGTGCTCCTTCTGCCTGTCCCACGAGAGGGCACCCTGGCTCTCCTCCTAAGCCTGGCTTCCCCAGAACAGGCAGCCCCAGGGCTTATGGAGGGGCAGCTGGAAGCAATGCCCCCATCCTGGGGCAGCTTACCTACACAGCCAACTCCCCTCTTCCCTCCTTCCCTTCCTTCCCTCCCCTCCTCCACATGGGTGCCCCCTGCTCCCCACCCCTCCTTCCCAGCTCCGCATTGCCTCGCTCCTCCTGGAAGAGTCCTCAACTGGACCCATGGGTGGGTCTGGGACCCTCTGGAAAGAGGTTCTGGACTTTCATCCCATGACCAGACACCTGGGACCCAGGAAGGTCGGGACCACGGTGCTCTGAGGATCTGCGGCCATCCCGGGCCCTCTGAGTCGGCAGCCCTTCCCCACCACCCCTAGGAGGCCACGGCACCCTCCCGGGCCCCGGAGAGCCGGCCTGGCACACAGCTGGTGCTCGGTAAGTATCGGTTCCCGTAAGGCCACGCACCACAGACCCAGCCGCAGGGAGAGGGCATGCTGGAGTGCCGACTCCTCCCTCACGGGACCAAGGGCCCTTTGCCGCCCCGTGAGGCAGGCCCACACTGCACCCCGCAGCTCTCACCGGCACCTCCGCCCTGCGCTGACTCTCCCCAGCTCCCTCCTGGGGTTCAGCCCAGGCAGCAGCCACGCCATTAACACACGGTCTAAAAGGGGTTTGGTCGCCCCGCCACTGTGGTTCAGTGGTTGAGCGTCAACCTGTGAACCAGGAGGTCACAGTTCGATTCCCGGTCAAGGCACGTGCCTGGATTGGCGGGCTCGATCCCCAGTGTGGGCTGTGCAGGAGGCAGCCAATTAATGAGTCTCATCATTAACATTTCCCCCTCTCTCTCTCTCTCTCTCTCCCTCCCTCTCTCTCCCTCTCCCTTCCTCTCTTAAATCATTAAAATTTATTTAATAAAATAAAATAAATAAAAGGGCTTAGGCCAAGGGTGGGTAAACTTTTTGACTCGAGGGCCACAATGGGTTCTTAAACCGGACCATGCTGGCACTCTCATCTTGGGCTGCTGGTGAAGGAGCGGAGGGGAGAGCAAGAGAACCCTCCGCTCTTTCGGCTCCGAGGGCCGGATAGAACAGCCGAATGGGCCGGATCTGGCCTGAGGGCCATAGTTTGCCCATGGCTGGGTTAGGCTGTCAGCCTAAGACAGTGGTCGGCAAACTCATTCGTCCACAGAGCCAAATACCAACAGTACAACGACTGAAATTCCTTTTGAGAGTCAGATTTTTTAAACTTAAACTTCTTCTAACGCCACTTCTTCAAATAGACTCGCCCAAGCCCGTGGTATTTTGTGGAAGAGCCACGCTCAAGAGGCCAAAGAGCCACACGTGGCTCGGGAGCCGCAGTTTGCCGACCACTGGCCTAAGCGAAACGGACGGTGGGAAAACGGGGTTTCGGTCATCCATCTCTGAGGGAAGCCTGTGACGGATCTGCAGGGTCTGCCCCAGGCTCGGGATGCAGGGAGGAAGGGGGGCACACGTGCCAGGCATCGCCTGCCCCTCGGGAGATGAGACACTGGCCCTGCAGGCCTCACCCCGCCTCCCCGCAGCCGGAGAAGCGGCCTCACGGGTGTGGACCCGGCATCCCCCAGCACCCGGGCGGGCACGGGGCCGGACTGCCCCAGGACGCAGGCTCCGTGAGGCCCCGCGCTCCCGCCTGTGCCCGGGGGAGGGAAGCGAGGCCTGCCTGCTGGTCCTGCAGCCGCCCGGCTCCAGCTCGGCAAAGCCAGCACCTGTCATCCCGCCTCATCTCTCTGCTTAGCCGGCTCAGCACGGGACAACGGAAACCTGCTCCTGGGCTCAGGGAGAAAGAGGATCTGCGTCCCCCCTGGGGCCATTCAAGCAGCCTCGAGGCTCGCTGTCTTTGCTGCGAGGGCTCAGGAGAGAGGAGCCCCACAGCGGAGCCATTTGCGAGGGGCTGCTCCCGCCGGAGGTGGGGGAGAGGGAGTGGAGATCGGGCTGCCCGGCTTCCTCCTCGCCGCCCGAGGGCCAGGCCGGAGGGCCTGCCGAGGGGACTGCCCGCCGCCTGGGAGGGACAGAGAGGCCGCTGGCTGGGCTGAGGCCGGCTCGTCACGTGGGGGCCGCCTGTCCCAGCGTGATGTCCCGGGCAGCTCCCAGCGCCTCGGCTTCTGGACCCCGGAAAGGCCGGGTGCCCCGAGAGAGGGTCAGAGGCCTCCACCCCGATGGGGACAGCGCGACGCACACCGCTCCCGGTGGCAGGGGACGAAAACGAATCGCTCTTACCGAACCTGGAGAAGACAGAAAAGAGAGAGAGAGAGAACGCAGGATTAGGGCTCCGTGCTGGCTCCACGTGTCCCCCAGAACATGTCCCTGGGAGGGAGGGAGGGAGGGGGCTAGGCGCTGGATGAGGACGTTGAGCATCTAGGGCAGGGTTGGGCAAACTTTCTGACTCGAGGGCCACAATGGGTTCTTAAAATGGACCGGAGGGCCGGAACAAAAGCATGGATGGAGTGTTTGTGTGAACTAATATAAATTCAAAGTAAACATCATTACATAAAAGGGTATGTACGGTCTTTTTGTTTTGTTTTTTAATTCAATAGTTTTATTCACCGGATCCGGTCAGCGGGCCGTAGTTTGCCCAGCCCTGACCTAGGGTGTGGGGCTAGGACGGCTGGGGGATGTGGGAATGGTTCCCCAATGGGAAGGGCTAGAAGTGCCCTCCTGGACCCCCAATGGGCACAAAGCTACGTCTGTGCGCTCTCATACACCAGCTTCGCTGAGCCTCACGGCCACCAGCGGGCAGAGGAGGGCTCAGCCTGCCAGAGAGGAATCGGCGGGGGCAGGAGGGCAGGGAGGACAGTGTGGAGCAAAAAGCTGACCTCCAAGCAGGGCCAGGTGGGGACATGCCCTGGGCCAGGCTGTCAGAGGGACAGAGAGCCGGGGAGCCAGGCCACCCAGCCTGCCCTCGGGGCTCCCTGCGGGCGGCCCGGTGTCTGAGTGTCCAGGCCAGCGCCCGTTCTGCTGGCTCTGCGGAGAAGAGACTCAGAGCCGGGGTTCAAGGCCAGCTCGCCAACGGTGGGATCTGAGGCAGAGCTGGCCCCTGCCCGAGGCTCTGTTCTCCGCCTGGAGCCAGGACGAGACCAGAGCCCTCCTAATGCTCTTGGCGGGGAAAATGAGAGGCGGACGACACCCTGGGTTTTGCCCTGATTCACCCTGCCCACGAGAGTATATCGACAAAGGCAACTTTTGTAAAACAGCCAACAAAAACGACAATGCCCTCAATGCCCGTCAAGAGAGAAGGAATTAAGCTATACAATGGAATGATATGAAAATGAGCAAAAAAGATGAGGCATTTGGATAACGATAACCATGTACAGAATCAATAACCCGGTTGCTCCGGAAAGGGGATCTGGGTGACTAAGGAAATGGCAGGGGGTCACTTTATACTATGCACCCCTAAAAAGATGAATGAACTACACGAGCTACCGAAGCTTTTGCATTTTGGGCCGTGTAACTGTTGTTACCTGTTTTAAACACAGATAAAACATATTTTTAAAAAGTAAAAGAGTACTGACACGAAGTTCTCAAGGTATCAAGGTAAGCTGAAAAAGTAGGTTATAGGACAGAGTGCACGGTGAATATCAGCCAGATATCCCATTCTCTTCTTGGGCGCGTGGGAGTTGCATTTCCTGGTTCCTTTGTGTGGGTAGGATCGTGAATGGTGAGTGGAACTTTCAGGAAAGAGCGCTGCATTGCTTTCTTCCTCTACCACAGTGGAACGTTCAGCCTGGGACCAGGAATGGGCCGACCCACGATGGACAGGCAGCACGAGCAAGAGATAAGACTTTGTTTGAAGACCCAGGGACCTGGGGGCTATTTGTCACTGCAGCGCACTCCAGGCTATCCTGACTGATACATGCCATCATTTCATGTGTGTGTGCTTGTGTGTCCGTCTGTGCGTGGGCACAAACTTGCAAGGACATCGGGGAAGATTCCGCCCGAGCGGTTAAGGTAGTCTGGATGAGTAGAAGGAGAGACAGGGGGTACCTTTCACGGTACAGACTTACATATTAGTTTGTTTTTATGTCCTTTTCCAACCGAGTCTGTATTATCTTTACAATGGGAAAAGTGTATAGTCAGAACGTTCGGTGGATTGCCGATTCACACAGACCGCCTGGCCGGGGTACTCACCTCATGGGGGAGACCTCGTCGATGCGGTTCCCCAGCTGGGACTCGTGGGACTTACTCCGGGTGAGCGTGGGGAAGCTGGGCAGCAGCTGGAAGACCTTGCGGCTGGGCGGGGGCGGCGTCCTCGGCGGCTTCAGCTTGGCGTGCCGCCGCAGCTGGGGCGTGGTGGGGGGCGTGATGAAGCTGTGCAGGGCCCGGGGCGTGAGCCGGCCACTGGCGTGCAGGGGGACATAGGTGTCCGTGAGGCCCTCGCCGCCGCCGCCGGGCCCGGGCGCTGGGAAGTCCGAGGTGGGCAGAGCCGACACGGAGACGGAGCGGGGGCCCTGGGCACTGCTGCCCGCCCTGCCCGGCTGGCCGCTCCCCGGGGGCCAGGGCAGGCTGGCCGGGGAGAGGGTGTCCGTGGAGGGCCCGGAGCCGCTTTCCCGCCGGGCGTCCGACGGGCTCCAGCCCAGGTCCTCCTTGTGCTCCCTTCCTGTGGGCAGAGAGGTCGAGTCATGGGAGGCCGGGGCTAGCGCCGTGGTCGGCAAACCGAGGCTCCCGAGCCACTTGCGGCTCTTTGGCCCCTTGAGCGTGGGCTCCTCCACAAAATACCACCTGGGCCTGGGCCGAGTCTATTTTGAAGAAGTGGCGTTAGGAGAAGTTTAAGTTTAAAAAATGTGGGTCTCATGCCGAAACCGGTTTGGCTCAGTGGTAGAGCGTCGGTCTGCGGACTGAAAGGTCCCGGGTTCGATTCCGGTCAAGGGCATGTACCTTGGTTGCGGGCACATCCCTGGTCGGGGGTGTGCAAGAGGCAGCTGGTCGATGTTTCTCTCTCGTCGACGTTTCTAGCTTTCTGTCTCTCTCCCTTCCTCTCTGTAAAATATCAATTAAAATATATTTTAAAAAAATAAAAAATAAATAAAAAATGTGGCGCTCAAAAGAAATTGCAATCGTCGCACTGTTGATATTTGGCTCTGCTGACTAATGAGTTTGCAGACCATTAGGCTGGAGGAATGTACAGGTGAGGTGGCTGGGGCCCAGAGAGGTTAAACACCCCGTCCAAGGTGGCACAACTCCTTTTATTAAAAAATTTAAAAAAATATTATTTTATTTATTTTAGAGAGGAATAGAGAAGGAGGGAGAGAGAAACATCGATAAGAGAGTATCATTGATCGGCTGCTTCTTGCACACCCCCCACTGGGGACTGAGCCTGCAACCCGGGCATGTACCCTGGCCAGGAGTCGAACCGTGACCTCCTGGTTCATAGGTCAAACCACTGAGCCATGCTGGCCGGGTCGCAGAGCTCCTTAATGGAAGGCTTCAAGGACCAGCCTCCCCTGGTTTACAAAGGCCTCTCACGCACATGCATCTTTTCCCACCTTTTCTAACTGACCACGAGGCCGCCGCCATGGATACGACTTTCCCTGTTTTACAGAAAGAATATGAGGCCCAGAGGGGACTAGCTCTGGGTCGGGCCCCTGCTGGCAGGTCTGTGGGGGAGCAAGCCAGCAAACCAGCTCCACAGTGGGGGGCACTTCGGAGAGGGAAGTGGCGACCGACCTTTTCAGAGATGGGAAAGAGAAGCTGGGGCACGGAGAGAGAGATAGCTTCCCTTTAAGAAAATTCAAATACCAGGAAGAGGAGCTGCACCAACCTTCCAATAGCAAACCTCCCTGGAAATTTGCTAGTAGAGAGATCCAGCTAGAAAGGGACCAACAGCCGCTGGCGTATGAGAGAGGCCTGCGAATGCCCTTCGGCTGCCCCCACAGTGACCTCTGCCTGAGGCTGCTGAGACCCCGAGGCTCTGTGGGGCTCCAACTCAACGTCCATTCACTCAGGCACGTGCTGGACGCCAGGCACCAAGGCGCAAAGAGGATATCTGCTGGCCTGAAGGGTCCAACGAGGGCGACAGACACTCAACACAACAGTTGGGTGCTGACCAGGAGGCGGATGGGGACCGAGGGAGCCCCGAGGAGGGAGACCCTAAATAGCCTGGGGGTCGGGGGGCTTCCCAGAAGAGGGGGCACCTGGGCTGGGCCAATGAGGATGGAGCGGCGGATGGAGCCGGTGTGCTGAGCAGAGGGAACAGCACATGCGAAAGTAGGGAGCACACAGCACCTACTAAGAGATCCACATGCCTTGAGAGATCAGGACAAGCCAGGGAGACGTACGAGATGAAGCGGAGGGTCAGGGTACCGGGGGCCAGCTCAGGGTGGGGGGGACCCTGGATGTCTTGCTGGGGACTGTAGGTTTAACCCTATAGGAGATGGGCAGATACTGAAGGGGTGGGGCAGGGAGCAAGGACCCCATCTACACACCCTGTTGTGGGGGAGGAGAAGATCCCTCCCTCCTCATCGTCATCAACGAGCAGGATGGACCCGAAGGCAGACTGTGACTCCAGACAAAATGAACTTCTTCCCTGCAACCCTTCTACTTTGTGCTGTGTCCCGCCTCCCCCCTCCCCACCCTCTCAGCGTGGGAGGTCTGAGATGCAGGAGGCCACGCGCAATGCCAGGGTCGGGCAGCTAAGCAAGTGGTGGGCTGGGCACGGAGCCCGAGGTCCCCACCACAGCGCTGGCCTCCGCCCCCAAGGGGACTGGCCCACACAGACGTTTATCAGGTACCAGGGGTGGAGGGTAGCCTTTCCAGTTCTTGGGGGGTTTCTTGTGCGTCCCACCCCCTCCTCAATGCCCTTCCTCCTACGCCATCGCGTGGCGACTCTTCACGAATCAACTGGGCAGGATGAGCCCCTCCGTCTGAGCGTGCCCTGTGCCCCTTTGGAACTGTGGCCATGACGTACACCTCAGGGTCCTACACCAATCTCCGCAGGCAGCACGGCCATGTTTCTTGGTCAGAGGATGAGTCCGTGGGTAAGAAACAAGCCCCCAATTCTCCAGACTGACCGCTGGGCTCTGCGCCAGCTCAGAGAGGGCAGCTGGGCGTCTTGCTGTGCGTGCCACCACCCGGCCCCCGGCCGTGGCTCTTGGGATGACCCTCGAGTCACTTCGTAGGAGGAGCTTGGGGACTGAGCGGTGCTGTGTGCTACGGACGAAGAACAGGAGCAGAGCGGGCTCGATGTTCCCGCTCAGAGGCCACTGGCACAGAGAACCCTCCTCGCTCGCCTTTCTTAACCCTGGAGACCGCAGGGTAATGACGTGGACAGTGACGGCCAGACAACAGCCCGACAGAGAAAAGAGCACCAGGTGTGTCACGGGCTCTGTTCTAAGCACTCGACGGCAACTCATTCCGTCCTCACAACAACCCTGTGAGAGAGGTGGTGCTACTACCTCCGTTTTACAGATGAGGAAACTGAGGCACAGGAGGGGGGGTGAGTAACTGGCCCAGCTCCTATGGGATGTAAGCGGCTGAGCTAGGCCGCAAGGAGGGACAGGGTGATCGCGGGTGCTCACCCCGTCCGGCAGGTGCCCTTGAGCTATGGCCACCACAGGGCAGACCCGTTTGGGTGGGGTGCCACCAGGACCCTTTCAGGGACATAGAGGCACCACAAGCTGAGATCGAATGAGAGAGAAGGAACTACCGTGTTTTCCCCAAAATAAGACATCCTCCGAAAATAAGACCTACTTACAGGTTTCCTTCTGAGTGAAATATAAGGCATCCCCCCAAAAAATAAGGCCCCCAGACTCTGTCTCAGAATGAAAATTAATTTACCGTAAACTGGTCGCTAGGGCCACCCCCACTGGCGTCTAGCAACCAGTGATGTTACGTGGAGTCCTGACGTCACTGCTGTGTGAATGGAGAGAAATCAGCGTGGAAACTTTGTGAAACCTGAACTGCAAGAAGTTGTGACTTGGGTGAAGAATTCATGGGAGAAAATCGCTGACAGTTGCATTGCAAATGCACTGTGAGCAGGCTACCTTGACAAGAAGTACTCATTTAAAGACAGCGCTATTGCTAAACATGAGAGATTTGGCCCACTGATTCTGAAAGAAATGGAATCACAAGAAATTCACCAGGAAATTCAGGAACTGGATTGTTATGCTGATGTTCCAGAAGAGGATGGCATGATTGTCATTGAATAAATGAGTAAATCCTTGATACTGTAGGATTCACAGTTTGTCTGGTCTGTGTTGACAACTCCCGTGCTACCGTACCGTACACAGGTAATAAATTTCCTTTATTTTCATTTAACGATAAATGTGTCGCATATTCTACTTCGTGGAAAAATAAGGCATCCCCTGAAAATAAGACCTAGCGCGTCTTTGGGAGCAAAAATTAATCTAAGACACTGTCTTATTTTCGGGGAAACGGGGTATTAAAGATGCTCCCCCGAGGGGCCTCCGAGGGGGCATTGTGGGAAAAGCACCCCGAGGCTGCAGGGGCCTGAGTGCCCAGCGCGGCTCTGCCAGGCGCCGGGTGTGGAAGGCAGACAGCTCGCCCCGGGCGTCCGATGCTCGAGCTGCTAAAGGAGCTTACCACCGCCGCCGCCGCGGCTTAACAGGGTGTGGCCACACGCGTGTCAAGTGCCCGGCTTAATAAATTAGTGCTTATTAAGTCAGCCGTCTCCCTATCTTGGTGTCCGGCAGCCTTCCCGGCACACATGGGTCGCCACCACTTGGCAGCTGGCTCCCCATGGTTCTTTCCAGCTCAGGCCTGCAGAGGGAGGGCTGACGAGTCACCCCGAGACCCCAGCGTCGGTGGCGAGTACTTGTAGATGTCCACAATGTGGGGACCAACCGACCGACCGCCATCAGAGACCCGGGCTGCAGTCCCCCCTCTGCCTCCAACTGCTGCGGGTCCTTGGATCCCCTCGCGGGGCTCGGCCTCCCCCTCGGTCTGCTCCTCTCCGGGGGCCAGAAGGCTGACGGTGTCTCTGCCACTGCATTCTCTGCACCTGCCAGGAGGAAAACCTGGCGCGCCGAGGTTTTCCTAATCGAGTAGGCTCTCTGCGGCGGCTCTGTGTTCAGAGGCGGGCTTGGTGCAATGGGGCCGGGGGAGAAATCAAGCCCAATCTCCTCCGGCAAAACGATCAAGCAGCATATAAATCGTAAGTGCTTTCCTTAAGCCTCAGGCAGCCAGAAATAAGACAGGTGGCTCAGATAATGAGAAAAAAAAACACACGCCGCTAATTCCACTCAACGAGGCTCATTTCAAAGCCTTATCGGTGTGGTCGGTGGTGGGAGCATTAAAAGTCAGGGTGGTTGGAAGCTGTTCCCGAGGCAGGAATTAGAAAGCGAGCAACTGATTCCCGGGGAATGCATCTAATGCCGGGATTACACGCTTCACCGGGGGCGGCCATGCACACGCCCGGGGCTGAAACACTGTGTAATTTCTCCAATCCTGCTTGGCTCGGGCCTCGCCCACCTCGGCGTGTGCCTTCTGCGCGCACAGCCCAGCCGGACGAGGACTGGAGACCACAGACGTGGGGAGAGGGCCGGAACGCAGGAAGCTGCTGAGGGGGCCACAGAGCCTAACAAGTGTTCTCCGAGAGGGGAAATCCTCCGGGGCCCGCCCCGCAGGCCAGCCGAGGGTTCCGCACAAAGGCTAGAGCTTCCCGAGTGAGCGCTGGCCAGGTCTGAGCCTCTGACTCGGGCAGAGCCTCTGTCTCCGGTCAGGTCCATCACACACCTCCTGAATGTCTGCCCCGGCCTTCCCGAGCTGCCCCGGGACCCCTGGGCCACACCTGCTCCGCCCGCCCATCGTCCACTCGGCAAAGGCCGTGGCCCCTCCCCGGGGAACCAGGCTGGGCCCCGGGGAACCAGGGGGAGAAACGGCGGGTGTCCACGCCGAGGCGGAGGGAGGGGAGCCAGCGGGGCCGGCCGTGGCTCGCGCTGGGGGGCAGGCCCTACCTACCCAGGCCGGTCACCTTCCGCAGGCAGGCGAGGGCGTACTGCAGGCGGCCACACTCCTCCGCGCTCGCCCCGCAGCGCCGCAGCGTCTCCTTCACCTTGGCCTCGTTCATGTCCAGCAGGGCATCCAGCGTGAGCTCTCGGAGGATCTCCTGAGGAAGCACAGAAGGGACAGGCAGAGGGCCGGTGAGCACTCCGGGGGGCCCGGCGCCCTCTTCATTCTCCCCCGGGCCCCGCGCCGGCCTCCCCGCTGAGTGGCAGGGGCCAGCTGCTGGTGGGCAGGCCTCCAGCACGGGCCACCACTTGTCTGAGGCCTCCGCAGCCAGCCCTCAGCCAGCCCCGCCTCCAGAGGCAGCAGCTGGAGTGGGGAGGCTCAGCTCCAGGGGGGGGAGGGAGGGAAGGAGGGAGGGAGGAGGGAGGGAGGGAAGGGAGGGAGGGAGGGAGGGAGGGATGGAAGGAAAGGAAGGAAGGAAGGAAGGAAGGAAGGAAGGAAGGAAGGAAGGGAAGGAAGGGAAGGAAGGAAGGAAGGAAGGAAGAGAAGGAGGGAAGGAAGGAAGGAAGGGAAGGAGGGAAGGAAGGAAGGAAGGGAGGAAGGGAGAGAGGGAAGGAGGGAGGGAAGGAGGGAAGGAAGGAAGGAAGAAAGGAAGGATGGAAGGAAGGAAGGAAGGAAGGAAGGAAGGAAGGAAGGAAGGAAGAGAAGGAGGGAAGGAAGGGAGGGAGAAAGGAAGGAAGGAATCTGAAAAGTTTTTTTTTAAATGTTTTATTGATTTTTTACAGGGAGGGAGAGAGATAGAGAGTTAGAAACATCGATGAGAGAGAGTCATCAATCAGCTGCCTCTTGAACACCCCCTACTGGGGATGTGCCCGCAACCAAGGTACATGCCCCTGACCAGAATTGAACCCTGGACCCTTCAGTCCGCAGGCCAACGCTCTATCCACTGAGCCAAACCAGTTTCGGCGAATCTGAAAAGTCTTGATCAGGGCACATTGCCCCTCTTGTTTCTTTCACTTCCTCTGCCCAGAAAAATGATGAATCACGACAACTTTTCAGAATGACAGCACCTGAGATAAAGACCGCGCTTTACAATGCTGCTGCACTGCATCCGAATCGGACACGATTCCAAACAAAACTGGCTTAGAGCCAGGGTGAAAAAGACTTCACCTCGCCCTGGCCCGGTGGCTCCTGAGTTGCAGCGTCGGCCCACGCACCAAAGGCTGCAGGTTCAGCCCCTGGCCGGGGCCAGTCCTGGAGGCAACCCATGCTTCTCTCACATCGATGCTGCTCCGGCTCTTGCTCTCTCTCTCACAAGTAAATAAAAACGTATCCTCGGTTGAGGATTTTTAAAAAAAAAAAATTTAACCTTCAACGGGCATTATAGGCCCTTGCCACCTCCCTTTAGTTAATTCTCAGTCAAAACCTTACAAGGCGAAGGCGGCAGAGAGGGAGTGGGAGACTTTAAGTGTGAGAAGGACACCCCGTGGACTGGGGAGATGAGAAGGAATGTGGCTGGCCTCTAGGGGAAGGTGCCCCCCAGTGGCCAGCAAGGAAGGGGGTACCTCAGACCCATCGATGGCCACCAGGAACTGGAGACTGCCAACCACCTGAATGCCCTTGCATGTGGCTTCCTCCCCAAGCTGCCGGGTAAGCGGCCAGCCTGGCTGACCGGGCTTCAGGCGGTGAGGTGCTGAGCAGGGAGCAAGCAGAGTCCACCTGGACTCCCCCATCCAGCCTCCCCCCCCCACCCCCCCAGAACTGCAAGCTACTCCACGGGGCTTGCAAGCCGCTGAGTCTGTGGTGGTTTGTGAGGCCGCAGTAGAAAACTCCCACAAAGAGGGATGATCTGAATCCAGGCCTGACTTCTAAGCTGTGCTCCTTCCCCTCGTCAAGGGGAAGAAACCCCTCCGATCACTTCTGATCACTTTGAGGCACGTGTGACGTCAAGCCTGGAGCAGACACGCAGCACAAGGGCACGGGCCCCTGGCCCCGGCGGCTTCTGGGGCACTTGTGGGACACGTCCTTGCACTGCAATGCGATGTGGCCGGGCACAGAGAAAGCTCGGAGCTGCGGGACCAGGGGTAAGATGTTTTGGGGTCTTTTTTTTTCTTCTCTGGCCCCTTTCTATAGTTCCCAGATTTTCTATAACAGAGAACACCAGACATCCCACATACGAATCTCCCAATCCTTGAAAATCTAAGCTGGGTTTCATTGATTTTAGCAAGCTGTGTCTAATTCTAAGAGAGTAATGCTATTGTCAGTCTACCCCAAAGTGTCAAAACCGAACCTGATAAAGATTCTGCCTTTGAGTCCCTGGGGCAACAGTTTGGGGCTCTGTGATGCCCTGGGCCTCGTATGTGGTCCCTGAAGTCTGGCCATGCCCCTCCCCTCCCCTCCCCTCCCCTCCCTGCCTCCCCTCCCCACCTCTGTCTTGTCTGTATATTCTTCAGTGCCCAGGGCTGTGGACAAGATACTCGTAGCTGTTTAGAACGAGGCACACAACCAACAATCAGAAACAAGCACACAAGCAAAAAGCACCAAGAAGCTCGTCATGAGTTGGACAAACCCGTGGTTGTCAGGCATCCTCCTGACGACAAACCAGAGCGTCACAAGACGGTGGTAAGAACGGCACGGAGAGGGGGGGCTGGTTAGACAGCAGCCCCGGGCAGAAGCTTCTGTTCCTCCGTGTGTTTTCCCCGACTGTGGATGCAGCGGCGACATCTTTCCCCCCGCTCCACTGTGAAAAGCAAGTCTGCGGCACCGTCAGGGGACACACAAATGGCGGGTGACCTTTACACCAGAGCAGACGCCCCCCTCCGCCTCCCGCTGGAGCGTCCTGTCCTCCCCGGGCCGGTTCTCACGGAGGCTCCGGCGCTTCCCCCGGCGGTGATGACGCAGCAGGTTTCCAAGAGGAGGTTCCTGGGTCTGCCAGGGTGTGTGTGTGTGTGCGTGTGTGTGTGTGTGTGTGTGTGTGTGTGGGTAGGGTGTGTGTGTGTGGTGTGTGTGGGGTGTGTGTGTGTGTGGTGTGTGTGTGTGTGTGTGTGTGTGTGGTGTGGTGGGGTGGGGTGTGTGTGTGTGTGTGTGTGTGCGGTATGTGTGGTGTGTGTGTGGTGTGTGTGTGGTGTGTGTGTGTGGTGTGTGTGTGTGGAGGAGGATGGGGGGGAGAAGGTGACAATGACACGGACACCAACAAGCCCAGAAACCCAAGCCCTGATCTGACTAAAATGCAAAGGATTGGTTTCCTTTCTCTGTGTCCCTCTCTTCCCCGCCCACACCAAAAGTGTCCGTCTCTCCGACGCAGTGACTACATTTATGATCACACACCATTTGCCGGTACAGCATGCCCAGTACTTCCTATACTAGCTCCAGGCAAAAACAGTTCAGCAGAGGGAAGGCATCAAGCCCGTTTCACTGAGGCTCAGAGACCTCGGTGCAAGGCTGCTGAGTCAATGGCAGGGCCAGAACCGACACCCGGGCGTCCATTCCTCAAACTCCTTCCATTCTTCCAACGGGGGGGGGGGGGGGGGGGGCCCACATAACCTGGAGCCGCCACAGCCTCTTCCGGGACGGGCGCTGCTTTCTGGAGTGTGAACTCCGCGTCGATGAAACGAGGGTGCTTAGCACACGGCTGCGGCCATGGTTTCCGGCTGCTCCTTCCGCTCCCCAACCCCTGGTCCCTCCCGGCAGGGCTGGATCGCTGAGCTGGGGAGAGGGACCCCCGCTTCCTACCTCAGAGTGCTTGCAGTCAGTGAAGCGTCCCCCCCCCCCCCCAGGGGAGGGCAAACTTTTTGACTCGAGGGCCACAATGGGAACAAAAGCAACCTGACCATGCTGGCACTCTCCTCTTGGGCTGCTGGTGAAGGAGCGGAGGGGAGAGCAAGAGAACCCTTCTCTGCTCCTTCGGCTCCGCGGGCCGGATAGAACAGCCGAACAGGCCGGATCCGGCCCGCGGGCCCTAGTTTGCCCACGGCTGCTCTGGCCTCTCCTGGACAGTAAGAAACCCAGCAGCAGCAAGGGCGATGCTAATCAGAAGCCCACCCTCTGCCCCCAGGCAGTGCTGGGGTGAGAGGGGAGACAGACTATGGGAGGGGGCATCAGATCGTCTGGCTTAAAAGAGATCTGAGTTTTTATTTTAAAATAAAAATTTTGCACGGTGGCAACTCATGCGAATTTGTGCAACCAAGCCATGGCTCCCCGGAGCCCCCAGACTCCCGCCTGGAGACCCCGCACGAGGACTCGGACGCCTTCCGAATGCCTGACCGGCGAACTTCGAAGCCTGATTTCTGCAGGCAACTGGGGAGAACCGGGGACCCAGCAGCAAGTGTCCTGGGCAAATACCACCGGGCGGCCAGGCCTTCTCAGGAAGGTACCCACCCTGGCTCTGGCACCCCATCCCAGAAGCAAAGTGCCCAGCCTCCCAAAGCCGGTGGGTGGCTTTGGACCAGAGTTATTTCAGTCATGAGGGGATGGCACGCGGCAGGGATGCTGGAACCAGGAGGCCCAGCTAAACCACAGCTAAACCACAGCCAGGCCGGGCCACTGGCCGTGCAGGCCCTGGGGGGGCCCGGCCATCTCCCTCTCCCCGGACCCGAGCAATGGCCCCCAGCGCCACCCCCAAACCTCACACGTGGGATGCGCTCGCCCACCCATGGTGCCAAGCAGAGCCGAGACTGAGTTAGGAAGTTATTATTTCAGACCAGAGTAAGTCACCTCTAAGCCTGCTGGGTAATTTCTCAGCCAGAAGCAAATGCGGGGACCAGCTTAACCCGCCTTCCAGAGGCGCACTCACAGGCAGGCAGAGCAGCTCTGGAACCCTCTCAGGTCTCAGAGGCCTCGGGAGAGCCGCACCCTCCCCCCGCCCGCAGGCACACGGAGCATGCCACCTGTCTCACGGCCAAGGGCCCGCCCCCCGGGTTCTGGGGAAGGGACCAAGGCCGAGAGGCGATTGTTCAGAGGAGAATGGCTGCCCACCCCACCCCGGCTTCCGAGCAAAGAAGAGAATATGAACCAGAAACCAGAGAGGCAGGGCCTGGCTGCCCGGCCCGGTTCGGGAGTTACCCTCGCGCCTGGGAGCCGGGGGGGAGCCGGGAGCACGGAAGCAGGCAGTGTGGACACGGGTCAGAGCAAGAGCCCGGGGACACTGGCTCCGCCTCTGCCCATCCCTTCCAGGCACAGCGAATACTCTCCAGCGGGTGGCATTCCGCTGTTCTTTCTCATGTGCATAACCATTAGAGAGCAGGGTCAGCTGGGCACCGAGGCCCCTCCCCGCCCGCTGGCTCTGTTCTCTGTTCTCTGCTGGAGGTGGGCTGGGCGGCCCCCTCCCCTCGGCAGCTGGCAGAGGCTGGAGTCAGGCCAGGCGGGTATCAAATGGTATCCCGAGACTTACCAGCAGCCACGGGGCTGCCTGGGGTCTATACTTAGAAACCCGGGCCGGCTCCCCCCCCCTCCCACCCCCGAGGAGCCACCCCCTCTCGCCGAGCGCAGTCAGGCGGGCGGTGCAAACGCCGGGCGCTTCCAAGCCCGGGCACGGGCCACGCGGGAGCTCCGGCCAACATCAGGCGGAGGCCGGGGCTGAGGAAAGACCAAGGGGCAAACCCAAACTTTGGGCATCTGGTGAGCTTTCTAGGCCTAGGGCAGTGGTCGGCAAACCCATTCGTCAACCGAGCCAAGTATCTATGGGACAACGACGGAAATTTATTCTGAGAGCCACATTTTTTTTAAACGTAAACCTCTTCGAGCGCCACGTCTTCAACATAGGCTCGCCCAGGCCGTGGTATTTGGTGGAAGAGCTGCATGAGGCCAAAGAGCCACATGTGGCTCGCGAACCGCGGTTTTGCCGACCATGGTGCTAGAGCACAGGATGGGTCAGTCAAGTCAGAAGCTGCCCCAATCAGTGCTGCTGGCAATCAAGGTCCATTTGCAGAACCTGGATTTCGGGGGGGGGGGGGGGGCAGAGGCCTCCTCCAGCTGCCCCGGCTGGGAGGGGCGGTGGTCATTAAAGGGCCAGGATCCTTCACCACAGATGCTTCCCCGGGAACTGGTCACAGCAGAGCCCCGAGGGGGACTCCCAGAACCCTGCAGATGGTGATGCAGGACCCTCACACCAATGAGGCCAGGGCCCAAGGGGTGGGGTGGGGCAGGATAGGAAAGGACAGAGAGAAGAGCAGGGAGATTTCTGTGGCATCTCAGGCTGGGAGCCCTCCTGCCTGCAGTTGACAAGGGAGCCCCTTCCTTCCTGCTCCCCACTCCTGGGGCTGAGGGAGGGGGCGGGTGAGATTGGGGTGAGACTTGGATAATAGCTGGAAATTCTGGGAGGCAAGGGAGGGGCTGGGAAGTTGAGAGCCTGGGACAGGCAGCCGCCCCGGGTTTCCATGGAGATGAGCGCACAGCCTGGGGCACTGGCTTTGCCTGTGGACAGGGTCTGTGCCCAGCCCCTTTCCTATCCCACTGTCCCAGTCCTGGGGACAAGCAGAGCCCCTCCCGGGGACAAGCAGAGCTCCTTCCCGAAGGCCTTCTCTCCTCCACCTCCCAGAGGGCCAGCCCGGCAAAGGGAGGTCAGGTCTGGTCCTTGGAACCCCCTTCCTTGTCTCTGAGCAGTCCCTGCTCCTCTTGGGCTGGGACTGCACCATTTATACAACAACTGGGTTTGCCCAGATCAGGTCCGGGGCTTTCAACCCTGGTGGCACCCTGGAGGTACGGGGTGGGGGGGGGGGGGGGAGACAGGGAGGGCCTTTAAAAAAAATCCTGGTGCCCAGGCCCCCACCTCAAACCCATCAAATCAGAATTTCTGGGGGCGGGGGCCAGGGGGCAGACGTCTGGCCAAAGAACCAGAAAGGGTCTCAGAAAGCCCAGTTCAGAAGGCGGGTCTGGCCTCCTTCAACTCACCCCCAGCCTCGCCCAAGTGCCCAGGCGTCCCAGGGACGACGTCCTCTCCCCCACAGCACGGCCTCCCACAAGGCAGGCGGAGGCTCACAGAGTGGGGAGCCTGCTAGAGTCTTCGGGGAGCAGTTGTCTATGTATGTCTGGGCTTGAGAGCCTCAGACAGGAGTTGTGGTGGTGAGATGGGGTGTGGAGGGGAGGCTAACGGGGTGATGGGAGGGGCCAACAAAGGGTGGGTGATGAGCACTTATTATGCATTTCCTGGGTGCCAGACACTCCGCTAGACGAAGGTGAGAAGAGGTCACCACGTGCGACCTTCATAACATCCTGAGATGGGTGATAAAGCTCAGAGAGGGCAGGTAACTTGCTCAAGGCCATGCAGCCCAACAGGGGAGGCTGAGGTACGGCCATTTCTGCCTAGTCCCAGCCAGCCGAGCCCGCCTGTGCTGGTGCCCACTTCTTTGCTCTATAGAGCGAGCTCTTCTTCCCGGAGCAGAGCCTGCCTGGCACCACAGGTCGCCGCTGGCTTTCTTGGCTCCACACCCTCCCCTACCCTCTCGCAGCTGGGGTGAGCTCCAGCTGTGGGGTTAAAAGCAGCCGTAGGCCCCTCAGGGGATCTAGTCCCCACATTCCTTCTCCATCCCCTCGGCTGGCCTGCTGAGTGCCCCTTCAGCTCCCCTCCTGCCCCTGAGAGGAAATGGGTGCTGCCCACCTCTGCCTGAGACCACACCTCTAGCACCTGGCAGCATCTGCCATCGCCACAGCCGCCCCCTCCATTCCTGGGGCCCGGCCCTTCTCCCTGGGAGAGCCTGGCTGTGGCTGCCTCCCAGGCCCCGTTCTTTCTCCTACAAACCCGAGGCGCCTAGGACAGGAAGTGGCGGGAAGTGCTTGCTGAACGGGCAGAGTATTTTCTCTATCACCGCTGCTCAGCGCGGCCAGGAGAGCACCAAAGGGGGAGGCTGAGGTACGGCCATTTCTGCCTAGTCCCAGCCAGTGTGTACACGGGCTGGGCGTGGCTCCGTGCCAATACAGCTTCCGGGCTGGACCCGGAAACCCCAAGTTCGTGTAATTGTCACATGTCACGGAATTCTTCTTTTGGTTCCTTACCGGTGAAAAGTGTGAAAAGCCTTCTCCGTTCACAAGGCTGTCCGAAGACCCAGTGGTGGGTGGACTGGCCCCGGGCCATTTCCTGTAACCCCGGTCTTGTAGGTCATTCATTCAGTCATTCAACAAACACACATCGCCTGGTGGCCCTGGGCCCACTGCTCCTTCCCTCCCGGCCCCCTGCGGTGCCGACAGGTCTTCACCCCGGCCAACGCCAACCCCGACACACTCCCGGCAGGAGGGGGCACAGGCAGAAGCTCCGCGGCAGGCCCGCATCTGTCACCAAGGTGGCCTGCACTTTGTCACCTCTCCCTGTGGCATCAACACACATTTCCAAAACTGCTTCTCCTGGCTGCCGCTTGAAAATGGCCAGACACATCCAGCACACACACACACACACACTCTCTCTCTCTCTCTCTCTCTCTCTCCCCCCCCCCCCGGTTTGGGGGCTGTGTGCTTCTCCCCAGGATGTGCTACTCCCAAAATAAAGAGAGGAGATAGGTGGGCTTCTACAGCGGGTTCTCTGTATGTAGGCGGATTGTCAGGGGGCGGGGGGAACCCCACTATTGCTCACCAGACTCCACAGTTTAAAACTCGAGTCAAAACTGGGACACTCTAAAACAAACAAACAGAACAGACTGGGGTCAGGGTAGGACGGGGGAGAGTTTACCAACAGCCAAAGGGTAACACTAGCCCTCGATGACGCTTGGCTTCTGGGGAGCAGGCACATGGGAAAGTCCCTCCTCCTTGCACAAGCAGGCTGGTGTGGAGGGGCCACGGCTGCGTGAGCGGAGTGGGGCGGGGGGCGGAGGGGCTGCAGAGCTTCCCCAGACCTGCAGCACCGTCCCCGTCCACACACACACACACACACACACACACACACACACACACAACACTGTGTCCCCTGGGTGACGCGGCAGCTGAGGGGAGGACGAGCACGGTGGTAATGGGACACAGGCCAGCGGGCGTTGGGTGAAGAGGAGGGCTCCCGAGGGCGGGGGCGGGGTGCTGCGCCACCCCAACAGGGACACTCCTGGGAGGGAAAGGGGGAGCCGTGAGGAACTGCCTGGGACAGGAGCCCTAAGCTGGGAGGCCCCATAATCCTCAGCAGAGGGTGCAGGGGGACGGGGTTTGGCTTGAAATGTGTGTCACCATGGGGAAACTCGGCTCACCCGAGGGCAAAGGCCCTGACAGAAATAAACAGGGGCCTTGGGTGTGGCCACTTCACAGCCATCTTTGTGGCTTGCCGGTCCCCCAATTCTCCCCTTTCTGACGATCCCCTATTCAAACACACCGTTAAAGAGAAGATTCTGAGATAAGTTGACGCTGTCTCCCTCCCCTGCCTCCTCCACATCCACAGAGCGAGACCTCTGCGCTCAGCCAGTGAGGCCCACCCAGAGAGCGGAGCCGGCCCGACGGGCCACAGGGACAGCGGCTTCGCTTAGGGCCCTGGCACATGCCTGGCCGCGGCGTCGGGATCTGGAGGGCTCCCCTTGGGTCCAGGAGCCCAAGCACAGACCCATCCACCAGAAGGGCACGTCCCAGCGTTCAGAGGGTGCGCTGTCCTTTGGGCTGTCTGTCTGTCCAGGTGGGGGGCTCATCGGGCCACAGGAAGTGAGTCCAGAGCTGGAGACCTGAGACCCAGACTGCTCCCACCTGAGGACAGGGACCTTGTTCTATCTCAGCTACCCCACCCAGACAGGCCCCCCGGAACAGGGGGCTTCTGGAGGCGGACAGCCCCTCTCCGTAGTTTTCCAGAAACTCTATGCCCATTCCCGCCTCGCAGCAGCAATGAGAGCCCCCATGGAGCCCTTGGAGGGCCATCGCCAGAGTCACTAGGGTCTAAGGCAGCCGTGGGCAAACTACGGCCCGCGGGCCGGATCCTGCCCGTTCGGCTGTTCTATCCGGCCCGCGGAGCCGAAAGAGCGGAGGGTTCTCTTGCTCTCCCCTCTGCTCCTTCACCAGCAGCTCACGATGAAACTGCCAGCATGGTCAGGTTGCTTTTGTTCCGGCCCTCCGGTCCAGTGTAAGAACCCATGGTGGCCCTCGGGTCAAAAAGTTTGCCCACCCCTGGTCTAAGGGCATGAAAGGGGCCAATGGATATTCATGAGCTAACAGGGGAGAAACCCTTCCTCTTGCCAAGGTCAGAAGCAGAGTTCGAAGGGGACCTTAGAGACAGTCGAGTCCAATACTCACTTCCCAGAGGAGGAAGCCGAGGTTCAGAGAGGGAGGGGACCTGCCTGGCCACCCAGAACAAGAGTGCCAGAACCAGGCCCCGCCAGTGACCCGCACCAGGATGCATCCCACCCCCGGAGAGCTCACCAACCCCCAGAGTGGGCATTCCTTGTCCACACGTGAAGGTTTTATTCTGCCAGGTTTCCTGAGCCACTTAAACAGGTGAGCCAAGGGGAAGACCTCCCTGAGGCGCTGGTCCCCGGGACGCCAAGCCACGTGGGCCCAGAGCCCCGTGGGATCCAGAAGCAATGGCGTTCTGCGCTCGTGACCCCACCCAGGGCCGGGCACTGTGCTGGTGACTCAAACGGCGGCGGGTGGGCAGAAACCCTCATCTCCGTGGCCTTGCCTACCCCCACCCAGGCCCTCGTGGGTGACGGCACACACTTTTCTTCTTTTTGAAAAGAAGAAGCAAACCCCGCGTCACCAGCTACACCCAAACACCCAGGTCCCGAGGCAAGGCGAAGGCCCACCCAGGGCTGGTGGCACGCTGATGCTTACTCTGCTTCTTGTCACACTTCCTCTTTTCACAACCCGTCTAGTCACAAAAATAACAACCACAGGTACTATCGCAACCCGTGAAAGTGGCCTGGGCACCCCGGCTTGGTAGCTGAGGAAAGTGAGAGCTGAGGAAAGTGAGGTTCAGAGAGACGTAGTCACTCAAGGTACGGCCAGTGAGCGATGGTGGCTGGATGGGCCCTTGGTCTGTGTAACTCTGAGGTTAGCACTCACGCCTCAACACAGCTTGGCCTCCCTGGCCTGGTAGACCAGAAGCCCTGAGAGGCAGGGCTGGACGGGCCCGTACAACCTCAGTTTCTTTCTTCTTTTTTTTTTTTTTAATATTTTATTGATATTTTACAGAGAGGAAGGAAGAGAGATAGAGAGCTAGAAACGTCGATGAGAGACAAACATCGACCAGCTGCCTCTTGCACACCCTCTACCGGGGATGTGCCCGCAACCAATGTACATGCCCTTGACCGGAATCGAACCCGGGACCTTTCAGTCCGAAGACCGACGCTCTACCACTGAGCCAAACCGGTTTCGGCCAACCTCAGTTTCTTAAGCTCCTGCAGGAGGAGGAGGCTGTAAACAAACGGATGCCCTCTTCAAACCAAAAGCAAGAATGGGGCCACAAAAACTAATATTCACTAGAAGGATGGGGGAGATCTATTTCGGGAAGATTCTGCCAGTTCCTCAGCCGCCTGACCGCAAGACAGGGGATGAAACAGTGAAATGGAAGTCACACTCTGCCCCACCAGGCAGATTCCTCCGGGCGTGCTCTATTGTTAGCAAAGCGAAGGAAGGCTCGGAGCGCAGGCAAACATACCCGACCCAGGCGCTCACAGGAAAGCTGCCCGACCCCAGGCCCCTGCGCCTACCTCGCAGCCCTCCGGCCCAGGCTGGTCCAGGCCTCGTGCTTCCCGCAGCACCACGGGCGGCGGCGGGGCCGAGCCCCTCGAAGCCTTGGCCGTCACCCAGCTCCACAGGCAATGCATGGCGAGGGGCCGGAGCCCAGGGCCCCCGGCGGCAGCCCTGGCCCCTGGTGCGGCGGTGTCCCGGGGAAGGACGGGGCGCGGAGAGGTTTTGTTGTCATGACTGTGGTGGACAGTCACTGCAGCCAAAAATAGTCTGTGCCTGGGAGCTGGGGAGTCAGCACATACCTCCCCGAGCAGGTGCTGGTGCGAGACGCGCAGGCTCCGGGGGGGGGGGGGGGGGGGCTCGCTGCAGGGGGCCGGGGACCCAGGCGCCCAGGTTACCGGGCCACAGACAGAGAGGGTTTTCCCTGCCCCGCGGCCCCCTCCAAAAAGCCTGACCTGAGTCAACAAGGAGCAAGAAGGTCATCTCCCTCCTCCCAGTGAGTCATCTGGGGAACCCCCACCCCCACATGAACTGTCACTGCCCCCGTGCCCCTGCAGCTCTCACACGCTTGGGACGGGGTGGTTTGGACACCCACGGGAAGAGCCGTCCCAACTACCAGCTATCAAAGCTCGTGAACTGTACACACAAAAAACAGCGTGCTTTACTATATGCAAATGAAAGAGCAACGTACAAGGTTCAGGAGCTAACAGAGGCCAGAGGGGTTGTGGGGGTTTGTGTGTGTGTGTGTGTGTGTGTGGTTTTTTTTTTTTTTAACTTTTCTATATTTTCAAATACTCCTACCATGAATATTTGTAATTAGATTTACAAAATGTTACCTGAAAATAAAATTTAAAAAAAGGAAAGATGGCCGAAACCGGTTTGGCTCAGTGGATAGAGCGTCAGCCTGTGGACTGAAAGGTCCCAGGTTCCATTCCGGTCAAGGGCATGTACCTTGGTTGCGGGCACATCCCCGGTAGGGGGTGTGCAAGAGGCAGCTGGTCAATGTTTGTCTCTCATTGACGTTTCTAGCTCTCTATCTCTCTCCCTTCCTCTTTAGAAAATATAATATAAAACAAACAAACAAAAAAAGTGTGTGTGTGTGTGTGTGTGTGTGTGTGTGTTCATGACCCCAACTTTGTAGCCAGACTTCCTGGATAGGAATCCTGGCTCTACCACTTACTGTCTAGAGGACCTCGGTCACTTATTTTCTATCTCTTTTGTACGGGGGATAAAAGCATTGCCCCCTGCTATGGACTAAACGTTTGTGTGTCTCCAGAATTCACATGCTGAAAGCGATTCCCAATGTGATGGTATTTGAAGACGGGCCTCCAGCAAGTGGTTATGAGGGTGCAGCCCTGGTGAATGGGATTAGTGTTCTGGGGGAAAAGACTCCGAGAGCGGCCTGGCCCCTTCCACCAGGTGAAAACACAGCCCAGGAAGATGGCCATCTCTGCACCAAGAGATGGTGTCATCGCCACACACCAACCCTGCTGGCACCTTGATCTTGAACTTCTCAGCCTTCAGAACTGTGAGAAATGAATTTCTGTTGTTTATAAGCCATCCAGTCTGTGGTATTTTTGTTATAGCAGCCTGAGGGCCTTCCCCTCGCAAAATGGGGCACAATGTCACCCTTGAAACCCCCAGGGGAGAGCCTGGTGACCTATTCCCATGGAGAGCCGTGGGGAGGGCGGAGGTGGGTTCTGCACTGCCAACTGTTATTACTACTATCAGAGAGAGAGAGAGAGAGAGAGAGAGAGAGAGAGAGAGAGAGAGAGAGTATTTGTGCATGCTTATTCTATCAGCAGGGCTAGGGTTATGGAGAGCTTCTTCCCTAGAACTATAGCTGAAAAATAACAGGGAAGGCTCTGATTGGCTTGGCTTTGGTCACGTGCTCACATCAGAACCAATCCTAGGGCTAGGAAGATGGAGAACTCCAGTTGGCCAACCTTTGGAGCATGGTAGAGGGTCTGAACATCAGGGCCAATTGTACTCAGGAAATGGGTTCCTGTCAGAGGTAGAAGGTGCCAACTGTGAGGGTATAGAAGTTCCCAGGCAGAAGGAAAAGAACACACAAAGGCCTTGGGTTACGACAGGAAACAATTTTACATGTCCTCACATGAGGGGAGGAGAAGGAAGGGGAGGAGATGACATGGAAGGAAACAGATGCCAAATATGTCAGGGTAATCAGGTAATCAGGGTGTGTGTGTGAGTGTGTGTGTGTGTGTGTGTGTGTGTGTGTATACATGAGTAATATTATGCTGAGTGCAACAAGACACTCAGAAAACAAGATGATGATTGGATTTGGCTCATGAGAAATGAATAAAGGGGAGGGCAAAAGTCTATACACAGAGTGGTGTAGGTGCTGCGGCATAAGTCCCATTCACCATAAGCTAGGGTTAGGGGAGTGGCAGTGGTTTTAAAAAAAGAAAAGAAAAAGAAGAGGCAGAAACTTGGGACATACACTGAGTGGCCAGATTGTTATGATCTCTGAGCACATAATAATCTGGCCACTCAGAGTGTGTGTGTGTGTGTGTATATATATATATATATATATATATATATATATATATATATATTAGTGTGTGTGTGTATATATATGAATTTGTGCATGGGTGGGATCTGGCCAGGCCGGCCAGGGGGAAGGGACATGGGCGGATGGCTGGCCTGCCTGCTGGTCGAACTCCTGGTTGAGCGGACAATTTGCATATTAGCCTTTCATTATATAGGATATACACTGAGTGGCCAGATTATTACGCATTCAGAGACCATCATAATCTGGCCACTCAGGGTATGTTTGGAAATAGAGCTTATGGGATTTGCCAGTCAGTCGGATGTGGGGGTTGAGGAAACGGAAGGATTCAGAAATGACTCCTCAGTTTCTCCCTAGAGCAACTGACAGATGAGTCAACAACAGGCTCAGTCAGAGAGGCCAGGGACTCGTCCACCATCACGTCACCGCCAAGTGGCAAAGGTGAGGTTTTGTCTGCCTCCCAACACCAGGTTCTGGGCTAATTCCAGGGGCCATGCTCTTAAGCTGTCTTGTTTTCCGATCTCGCTGCCTGCCCAAAGGGACACAGCTGGAAGCAGGGGCTGGTGAAATTTACGTGTTGATTTTTTTTTAAGAAGGGTAATGAGAAAGGAGACTTTTGCTTTCTGATAATTAAAACAGCGTGGTGTGGACACACATATTTCCCAATACCTAGCTGTTCTAGAGCAATCTCGCCTTCGAGGCAGGCATTCCCTGGAGGAGGAGGGACAGACACGAGCCGACAGCCCAGGAGCCGGGTGGTCCCAGAGGAGATTGAGGTGCACACGGAGCCAGAACCATCTCACAGAAGGGCTGTAACACCCCGCCTCGCTCAATCCAACCCATCCCATCCCCAGCAGAAGCCAGAGCGGCTCGGGAACCCTAGGCCTCGGCAGGTCAGCAGCAGCCAAAGACCTCCCCAAGGGGCCCTGGCGAGTCAGCCTCTGCAATCCCAGGCGAGAGCTCCTGGGACCACGTGGGCCCAAGACACCAAACTCTGGACAAGCTCGGTCGTTCCACGAGAACACCTACGCTGCCAGTGCCGGCCTGTACGGGGCCAAGCTCGTGGTTTTTCAGATTTCTAGACACCAGGGGCACTCCTATTCGCAACGCCTAAAGCAGACTCTACCTTGGCTCAGGATCAGAGAGTGACATCACTTCATTCGTCGGAAAGGGTGACGTACGCGAGTTCCGCAGGGACAGGAACTCAGGTGCGGGGCCAAGAATAGCACCTGGCACACGAGAGGCGGTAAGCGCGCTTACTGAGTGAGCGCAGGACCGGACCAGGAGGGGAAAGCAGGACCGGTCCTCTGCTCTGTCCCTCTCTCATCCCTTCCTCCCTCATCTCAACTCATCCTCCCCTCCCTCTGGGCCAGTCCGTCCACTTCGCACTGTGGTTGTCTGCAGATGTGTTATCCCCCGGGGCAGACTGCAATTTGTTCGTAATTAATCCCCTGTCATAATGAATCTGGGGGGCCTAAGATAAGTTTTCAATCGACTTGAAGGAAGGAGGGGAGTGAGGAAACAAAGGACAGAGGGAGGAAGAGAGAAGGGAGAATGGGGTGGAATGTGGGTAGAAAGGAAGGGAGGATGAGGAGGGGAAGGGGAGACGGAGAGAAAGCTCAACTCAATCATACAACTGTGCACGGTGTAGCCCCAGGCCGGGCTATTCTGGGTAAGATGTCAGGTGACAAAATCATGTAGGAAGGTAAGCCTGGCTTTGGAGTCCCAAGGATGTGAGTTTGACACCCCCTCCTCCCCCCGGCTATCAGCTAGCTGTGTGATGCCAGCAGGTCACTCAACATCTCTGAGCACCAGTCTGCTTAGCCATAAAATGAGGATCATAGTATCTTCCCACCCCACCCCTCACCCCAGGGACAAGGGTTACACAGGACGGTACACGCCACCTTGCAGTTTGCCCGCTTCCTTCCATGCCCCACCCTCAGCTCTTCTCCTGGCTGGATGGGTGACACGGGCAGGCCAGCCCCCGGCCCAGGCCTCCTCTCCCTTCCTAGGTGGGGAGAGCTCTGTGGCCCATGCCCACTGGGCTGGTACTGAGGTCTCCAGTCCTTGGTACTAAGTTGGCCCCCAAGTGCAGACCCCAGGGGCGCGCGCCGCATTCCGAGGAGGCTCCCCGCTGCCAGAGAGCGAGGCTCCCCAAGGGAGAGGGTGGGACGAGGGGAAGGGGGTGGGGAGGAGAGGCAGGGTTCACATTCCAGTTCATTTTTCTGGTTTAATCTTACACAGCCTCCTGCTTCTTGCAGCCCACATTGGGGGGAGGGGAGTGGGTGGCAGTGGGGGGCAGAGCGATGACCCCTCCCAGACAACGGGCAACCAAGACGGTGGCAGAGGTCGGGGAGAACGCTTCCCCAGCCCCGAGGGAAGCCTGGTGTAAACATGGGAAGCAAGGATAGGCAGAAGGAGAAAGAGAAACCTGCCCCGGCAGGGCCACAACAGAAACGCCTTACCGGACCCTCTTCCATCTTCTGTTCGAGAAAGCACCGCCAGGGCGAGCTGACTGGGGCCGGGCCGCAGCGGGCTCTGGCCGGACTCCCGCCGAGGCAGCGCCCCCCTCCCGCCTTCGCCTGCCAGAACCCATCCCCGCCAGCGCCTGCCGCTTCCTTTAACAACTTCCAGCGGGGAAATCGCTGCAGAAACAAATGGCCCCTCGCCAGCGGGCTCTGAAATCACTTCCCCAGCTGCAGCCAGAGCGCGAAGCTGTGAGGCGGAGTTTTTGACCTGTTGGAAGGAGGTGAGGGTGGGGGAAACAGTCCGCGTGGGGCTGGATGTCTAGGGAGGGAGGAGCCCCAGCATCCACCCCTCCGTGCGAGCGATCCTCACCCCTGCACCCTCTCCTACCCCACGGCGCATCCCGCCTTCTCCCTCCTGGGAGTCTGATTTTCCTTAAAACAACCCTACCGCTCTGTCTCTCGCACACGCACACACTCCAGTGACAGCCCGGATAAAGGCCCAACCCCAGCCCTTCCCACGAACCCGCCTCTGACCTCACCAGCCTTTTCAAACCCTTCCTGTGAGGCCGGCACCCGCTCTCTGACCGCGGGGTCTTTGCAGGTACTGTTCCCTCGGTGTGGCATGCTCTTCCCTTCCGGCCTGGCTAGCTCCCGGTCCTTCTCCGACCTTCCCCAGGCTGAGGTCGCCGCCACGGCCCAGAGACCCCAGGCCAGCTTCGGTCAGGGCTCTGGGTGCCAGCGCTGAGCGGCTGAGCTCCGGGGACCAGGGAGAGTGTCTCCAGCACAGGGCCCCGCCGGGCAGGCTTCAGGCCCGCGCTGCCCCATCCTGCAGCAGCCATACGGCTATCCAAATTAAAAGCCATCGGGATGCAACCTAAATTTCAGTTTCTCGGTCACACTCTGCACATTTCAAGTGCTCCATGGCCGCCGGTGGCTCCCACGTTTCTGTCATCACAGAGAGTTATATTGGACAGTGTCACTCGGCCAAGGTCTGATAGCTGGGTACACACAGAAAGGCACCTCCCAAGTCATCTGTCTACGGCATCCCGGAAGAGGAAACGAAGCAGCAATCAAAGGCCATGCGTGTCAGAGGCCCCACCGCCGGCGTTGGAGCTGAGATATGATTGGGGGGAGAAGGGGGAGAATCAAGCGCGTAGACCAGGGGTGGGCAAACTTTTTGACTCGAGGGCCACAATGGGTTCTTACACTGGACCGGAGGGCTGGAACAAAAGCAACCTGACCATGCTGGCACTCTCATCTTGGGCTGCTGGTGAAGGAGCGGAGGGGAGAGCAAGAGAACCCTCTGCTCTTTCGGCCCCTCAGGCCGGATAGAACAGCCAAAAGGGCCAGATCCGGCCTGCGGGCCGTAGTTTGCCCACGGCTGGTGTAGACAAAGGTAGACAAAGTCCCTGCATCCACCCAGAAACCGGGAAACCACCGCCGTCCCACGTCCATGTCCATGTCTGTCTCCTTTCCTCATCCAGCAGAAAGGCATTATTTCCCGGAAACTTTGTGACCACAAACCAATGGCCACAATCGAAAGGCAAAAGCTGAAATAATATTTAGATAACCCCAGAGAAACGGACCCCAGGAGGGCGATGTTCCAAAGGAAGAAGGAGATTCTACACACACATCTGGCTACACGCATGTGTGATGAGTATATATTTGCCAGAGAGAAATCAGGGCCCCGGTCAGGAAGCCACGAAGGGCCGAGATCGCAGAGAACTCATCAACGAGGTCGAGGGGAACAAATCCCACCACAGGAAGACCAGCCCCAGAGGCCGCTGGGGAGCAGCCAGCCCTGGGGAGGTCACTGAGTACCGGCCACACCAGTTCTGAGGCGCTCCAGCACCAAGAACTCGGCAAAACAAAACTCCGACTTCGTGGGTTTGGATACCTTCCCCTCCCAAAACAAACAAAAAAAGGATAGAGAGATTAAAAAAAAACCAAAAAACCCTGTTTTGTCTTTTAAATAAATATATTTGTATTGATTTCAGAGAGGAAGGGAGAAGGAGAGAGAGAGAGAGAGAGAGAGAGAGAGAGAGAGAGAGAGAGAGAGAGAAACACTAATGATGAGAGAGAATCACTGATCAGCTGCTTCCTGCACGCTCCACAAAGGGGATCGAGACCGCAACCTGGGCATGTGCCCTGACCAGGAATGGAACCGTGACCTCCTGGTTCACAGGTCGACGCTCAACCACTGAGCCATGCCAGCTGGGCAAGAGACCCTGTTTTAAAGCCTGACACCTCCCACCTCCATTCCATGGCAACTTTCCCTAACTCCTTCCCCAGCAAACACTTGCAGAGAGCTCCCCCATGGCCGGGGGCTGTGCTGCTGGGCACCCAGCCTCTCCCGGGCACAGGCCAGACCGCCTGTGTGTGCCTCTGCGAGCGCAGGCGGGCGCTCCTCAAACACAGCCCCCCCTGGGATAGCTTGCAGAAATCGCTCTGATGAGATGGATTTGCACGAACTAACAGAAAGATGAGATTAAGACTAAAAATGCCGAAATAGGTTTGGCTCAGTGGATAGAGCGTCGGCCTGTGGAATGAAAGGTCCCAGGTTCGATTCCGGTCAAGGGCATGTACCTTGGTGGCGGGCACATCCCCAGTAGGGGGTGTGCAAGAGGCAGCTGATGGATGTCTCTCTCTCATCGATGTTTCTAACTCTCTATCCCTCTCTTTTCCTCTCTGTAAAAAAATCAATAAAATATATATATTTTTAAAAGACTAAAAAGTGTACAAGGATATATATATATATATATATATATATATATATATATACACATATACATATATATACATATATATATATATATATATATATATATATATATATATATATATCCTGTAATCTCATTTTAGCAACTCTAACAAAAAAAGGGAAACAAATATTTACATACCTATTTATACATAAATAGAAACACGTGGTGCCCTAGATTGGAAAAACTTGGTGAAATCCAAATAGACTTTAGCGTTTAGTAAACAGTCATGCATCAGCGTTGTTTTCTTAGCGTGGACGAGTATACAGCGGGAGCGCGTGATGCCGAAGTCGGGAAAGTGGGTGAAGGGTTTACATGGGAGCCGGACTCTCCCTGCAGCCTTCCTACAACCCTAGGCCTTTCCCAAAACAAAACGGCTACTTAAGAAAACAAACAGTGGTGTAGGCTTCTGCTCACAAGTCCAAGGGTTCCGGCTCTGAGGTCAACTCTGGAAAGGCCTGGGTTTTTTCAGGCTGCTTGGAACGCTGGTTTCTGAAATCTGTACCCCTCTTCGAGGGGTGGAATCAGTTTTTACTGACAGCACACGGGCTCCATCAGGTACTAGGGTGGGTGGGTGGGGTGGGGTGGGGTGGGGTGGGTGTCAGTAGGAGTCCACTGTCTGCATTAAAAAAAATAGAACCATGCCGAAACCGGTTTGGCTCAGTGGATAGAGAGCATCAGCCTGCGGACTGAAAGGTCCCGGGTTCGATTCCAGTTAAGGGCATGTACCTTGGTTACGGGCACATCCCCAGTAGGGAATGTGCAAGAGGCAGCTGATCGATGATTCTCTCTCATCGATGTTTCTAACTCTATCCCTCTCAATTCCTCTCTGTAAAAAAAATCAATAAAATATATATTTTATTTTATTTTTTTAATATATTTTATTGATTTTTTACAGAGAGGAAGAGAGAGGAATAGAGAGCCAGAAACATCGATGAGAGAGAATCATCGATCAGCTGCCTCTTGCACACCCCCTACCGGGGATGTGCCTGCAACCAAGGTACATGCCCTTGACCGGAATCAAACCTGGGACCTTCCAGTCCGCAGGCTGACGCTCTATCCACTGAGCCAAACCGGTTTCGGCTAAAATATATATATATATATATATTTTAAAATAGAACCACACCTGGGGCGTGTACCTGGGGAACCCTCGAACCCTGGGCCCCGGCGCTGCGCTCCCAGACAGGTGCAAGGAGAAGCACGTGCAAGCAGCAGAGCCCAGCACAGGCAGCCTGCCCCCTCCCTGCTAGCAGGGGCCGGGATGACTAAAGGAAACAGCCCTTGAGAATGGTCTGGCCCGGGGCCCAAGACCCATGTGAGATTTGAGGGGAAGATGCAGGGCATCTTTTAGGAAAGGGTCTGGAGAGATTGCCTGGGGAAGATGGCGTGACACCAGGCAAGGACTCCTGTGGCTCCTAAAGCCCAGGCAGAAGCTGCTGGCTGCCCCCCAGGCAACCAGGCCCCCCTCCTCCTGCTCCCCACCCCCTCCCACTGGCGAGCATGCCCTCCCTCGCGCGGCCTTGGGAGCACACAGCGGGTGGAAGCAGGCACTTAGCCTAGCTCCAGGCGACGTGCCTCTACGCACGGAAGGGAAAGAGCAAGAGCGCTCTGCTCGAAACATGTTCGTTTCCGAGCCGCCTCGTGATCTCCGGGTCACTGGAGAGGTCACGGGGAAGCCGGAGATGGTCTCTAACCCCCTCCCCCGCCCCCAACCCGCAGAGCTCTCTGCGCAGACCCTGCCCCAGTCCTCCATGCTGAGGCATGTGCTGGCTCTCCTGCCTGCCTGACCGCTGCATACCAAGGAGCTTGCCCCCCATTTACCACCCAGCGCCAACGCATCACTCATGACCTGCTGACTCAAACATCACCTGACTCAGCACCCGCTACGCCCCTGGGTCTGACTGGAGGACCCCTGGCCCGGCTGCCACCACAGGGCTCTCCTGGGGCCAAACAGCCCCTGCAGCTGGCCTCCCGTGCCGGTGCTGGCTTCTGCCCCGGGCACCCCCGAGTCTCCTGCACACTTTGCATCTCCAGAGATCCCAGGGAACCCCTTCAAGGAGCTACGTCACCGGCCAAAGATGTCTTACTTGGGCCCAAGAAGGGGAGCTAGAAGGCACAGGTTGGAGTCCAGCAGGCCTGGGCCTGAACTGTCCCTGCGATGAGCTCCGGGACCCTCGGAGAGCCGGTGGCCTCTCCTAACCCAGTGGTCCTCGTCTGCCAAGCAGGGAGGATGGTGATGCAATGCTGGGAAAGTCACTGCCCTCGTGGGCCCTGGTGTCCTCAGCTGTGAGCTGTGGGAAGAACTGCTCTCCGTCCCCGGGATGTGAGGAGGGGAGGGGTGCAGGCCGAGGCTGGGCTGGGGCTAAAGGGACCATTCCAATCCCCATAGTCTCCAAGGCCATGGTTTTTAAGTCTGTGATCATGGATGAGCCAGTACATGTTCAGAGCTCCTCCCTGTACGGCAGAAAACTGTCAGGAGGTCAGTGGGCGAGGAGATGGATGGAGAGACATAGCTCACCGTGCACACTTAACGACGCCCAAGGAAACTCCATCTCACAGAGACGTTTCCCTCAACCTTCACACTTCCTGGCCACCACCTGCCTGCCAACTTCTTAAAGGCTGGCATAGACCACAACTATGAGGGCCGCTGAGGCCAGGCCAGGAGCTGCAAGGTGCTGAGAGCTCCCCTGTGGGCCCCTCGTGAGCCCCCCTCTCCCGTCAGTGACAGGAACCTTTTATGCGGGTGTCACTTCCTGTCCGGGAATCTCTCCTAGAGAAAAAGCCTAAATATACAAATGGCTTCGTAAACATATTAACCACTGTGCTACAGATAACAACCGACGACTGGAATTAACCTCTATCTGGTAAACTGCATCACACATATTCAATCAAACATTATGCAGCCGCTTAAAGAAAGGGGGGCTTACTGCTAAGTATGAGAATGTGGGGGAAACTTGACTAGCATATCAAATGATAAGAGCAAAGATCTAAAAATGCTTATTCAGGATGGTTTAAACCAGTGCTGCCCAACAGAAATACAATGCAAGCCGCATCCTTAAATTTGCAGTTTTGAGTAGGAGCATTTTAAAAAGTAAAAGTTCATTTTAATAAGATTTTCTTTAACTTAATACATTCATAATAGTGTCACCAACATGTACTAAATCACAAGTTATTGAGTAATTTACTTTCCTTTTTTTCTTTCTTTTTCTTTTTCTTTTCCTTTCTTTCTTTTCTTTTTTTTTTTTTTTTTTTTTTTTTTTTTTTGTACCAAGTCTTCAAAATGCAGCTCGGCTCAGCACATCTGGGAATTTGTATCTTTGAAATTATAGCACGTCTCAGTGTGGACTTGCTATGGGGCCAAGCAATAACAGCCACACTGCCTACTGACTACCTCACCAGACTGCACAGGTCTAACCCATTAGTGTGAAAGGACTTAAGTAATAAAAATTAAAGAAAAAACTAGAAAGAAATGTCAAAATCTTAATGATCACAGACTTCCTCTGAGTGGTGGAAATATGAATGTGATTTTTTCCTCCCTCTTCCTGGTTTTTTTTTTTTTAAGTGTCTACGTACAATGAATTCGTGTTACTTTAGCGCAATAGCAAGAGTCCATCTTTACTTTTAGAAGGAAGGGATTAAGACCTAAATGGGTGGCATTGCACCTGCCAAGCACTGGTTTATTTATGCCCACGAGAGCTGTCCTGTACCCGACGCCTCGCAGAGGGACGCTCTCCAGGAATGCTAGCTGGTTAGTTGCTTAGTTGGCGGGAGGGTAGGTTGGTTGGATGGATGGGAAGAGGGAAACAGCATAGTATAGCAGTTACAGGAGAAAATTCCAAAGCCCAAATCTATCACTTACAAGCTGCATGGTTTTAAACAAGTCACTGAAGCCCTAACCAGTTTGGCTCAGTGGATAGAGCATTGTCTGTGAGCTGAAGAGTCCCAGGTTCGTCTCCAGTCAAGGGCATGTGCCTTGGTTGCGGGCACATCCCCAGTAGGAGGTGTGCAGGAGGCAGCTGATCAATGTTTCTCTCTCATCGATGTTTCCAACTCTCTATCCCTCTCCCTTCCTCTCTGTAAAAATCAATGAAATATATTTAAAAATAAACAAGTCCCTGAACCCTTCTGTGCTTGAATTTCTTCAGGGATGAAGTGGCAATGGTGATAGTAGCTCTTTCACAGGGTTCGTGAGACCTAAGTGAGTTTATCTCTACAAAGCGTTTGAACACAGTGTCTGTCGCACGGCCAATGTTTCCGGCAATGTTGGCCGCTGTCCTTAGGGTGAACCGATGAATGGCCGGTGTGGTCAGGCTGTCGGACTTACAAAGCAGTGGCTCCCAGGACACGGGCTAGCTAGAGCCACAGTTAGCCCGGGGCCCCTCTGAGAGTAGACAGCATTGCCCCTCCGTCCTTGGGTTTGCGTGTGGTCCCTTTGCTCGACTCACCCCGTACCCCAGCCCCTGCCCCAAGTCCCCGAGGCCCGCATACCTGCGCCACCTCTGGCCTCACATTGAAGGTGTACAGCCAGTCACTGAAGCGAGGGTAGCTGTTGAGCTCTGAGGTCCTCTCACCGGGAGCCACGCTCAGCTTGCACTGTCGCTGCTTGCAGATATACCGGACCAGCTTTGCCTGCGGAGAGCCCGGAAAAGAAAAGGTGGTTCATTGAGGGCACGTGCTCGTGGCCGCCCCCAGCAGGAAGCCTGGAAAACCACCCATAACCCTCTACCCGACCCAAGGGTAGCTGACATGCCTCAGGCGCAGGACGTGATCCTCAGAGAGGAATGGGCAAGACTGGTCAGAACAGAGAGACCGGGGTTAAAATATAAGAGGACTTCCTGCTTGAGGGAGGGAGGTCAGGTTGGGGGCGCGGGGAGGGTTAGTAACTGATGATATGGACGATGTGGGGGGTGGTCGGAGGATCATGAGTAACCTCCCACTTAGAATCAGACTGCCTGGGCTGGGATCTGGGGGCTCAGGCACACGCGGGCCCTGTGACCTAACACCCCACCCCCAGAGAGGCCTCAGTTTCCTCCTCCGGAAAGCAGGGATAATAATAGAACCTCCCCGATCAAACAGTCAAAACGCTCCGTGCGTGCCTGGCCCACGCGTGCTGGCCACGCCCCCTGCACCCCGGCGGCATTAGTAAGGGTCCATGACTCGCGTCCCACAATAGGCTTTCAGGACCCACACCCTGAAATGTACGCTTAAAACTTCAAATATGAAAAGCCTAAGTAAGGCCAACTTGGCGCTCTCTTGGACAAATACCGGACGCCACCTGGGGAGGGCACAGCCCAGAGCCAGCTAAAAAGAAGGGGGGTGCGCCAGGACCGGTTTGGCTCAGTGGGTAGAGCGTCGGCCTGCAGACTGAAAGGTCGCGGGTTCGATTCCGGTGAAGGGCATGTACCTTGGTTGCGGGCACATCCCCAGTGGGGGGGTGTGCAAGAGGCAGCTGATCGATGATTCTCTCTCATCAATGTTTCTAACTCTCTATCCTTCTCTCTTCCTCTCTGTGAAAAATCAATAAAATATATTTTTTTTTAAAAAAGAAGGGGGGCGGGGTGGACTCCAGTAGATGGAAATGGACGCACCGCACCGGCTTGGCTGAGATCAAGTGACCCCGGGGCCCGGTGAGAACTGCCAGGAGGTTGACCAGACTCCGCTGGCCTCACATTGGCGACTTCCGGCTCCCCCCCCCCCCGCGGCGAACACCACCTCCCCCCCCCCCCCCCCCCCCGCGGCGAGCACCACCTCCAAAGGCTTGTACAGAAGCCCGGCCCTTGGAGCCACTCCCCAGTCCTCCTGCCCCTCAAGGGGTTGTGACGCGAATGCACTCCTGTATCAGCCATCTGCACGTATCTCCCTACGTCCCCCTAAGCAGCACAGTCACAATGCCAACAAGCAATCCGTGATCACCGTCATTTAAATGCCAAATGTCTAGGGAGGCTCCCCGACGTCCCAAGAGGAGGTCTTGGCCATTTCTGCACCAGGGACCCCGTTGCAGTGCGGGAGGTCCGTATCTCTAAGAATAATGCTTTCAAGTGCGCGGAACAAAACACGTAGGATCGTAAGAGGAAACCGGTTGCATGTAAATACATGTCTCAGAACATTACTTCAGGTAGCAGCGACAGGGCGCTAGAAGCTTCCTGAGGAAAGCGGGGGGCCTCCCGGCTAGCACCGCGCTGAAGGTGTGCTATTCCAGGCGGCTCCCCAGCTGTAACGCGATACGGAGACAGCTGTGATTTCCACTGGTGACCGAGTCACACAAATCTGCTCAGACAACTGGGCCTTGTTGCCTCCATCCGAATGGAACAGCACACTAAAAACAAAGGTAGCAACTTTCCACTCCAAATTCATGATGCCCCCCCCCCCCCGAATTCTCCCCACACACCCCAGGGAAAGAACCCTTGTGGTTGGAGGGATGTGAGGCGTGAGAAGAGACCCATCACGACAACAAAACCACTGCTTCTGCAGCAGCCTTCCTGAGCTCTCCCCACAGAAACCTGTTTGGTCCCAAGCTCACAACCTGTTAGACCAGCCGTGGGCAAACTACGGCCCGCGGGCAGCATCCGGCCCGTTCGGCTGTTCTATCCGGCCCGCAGAGCCGAAAGAGCAGAGGAGGGTTCTCTTGCTCTCCCCTCCGCTCCTTCACCAGCAGCCCAAGAGGAGAGTGCCAGCATGGTCAGGTTGCTTTTGTTCCGGCCCTCCGGTCCAGTGTAAGAACCCATGGTGGCCCTCGAGTCAAAAAGTTTGCCCACCCCTGGGCTAGACTCAGGGGCCCTGGCCCATTCGCATGGCCCTGACCTCTGCTAAGCCCGGCTATCTGCAGAGATCTCAGTGGCCAGTGAGGACGCTTGCTAGAGAGGGAACACTGAGTCGGGACAAAAATAGCTCCACTCAGCTGCACAGCGTCTATGTTGAGTGGAACCTAGACAGAGGCAAACCCCACGGCTGCTCTCTGGGCCTGCACTCCGGGCCACTCGCGTGCGTACCCAGAGCAGACATTACTAATCAGATGTCCTCCGCTGATGCAAACGTTGCCACGTAAGAAGTATATCCGGCCGAAACCAGTTTGGCTCAGTGGTAGAGCGTCGGTCTGAGGACTGAAAGGTCCCAGGTTCGATTCCGGTCAAGGGCATGTACGTTGGTTACGGGCACATCCCCGGTAGGGGGGTGTGCAAGAGGCAACTGGTCGATGTTTCTCTCTCATCGATGTTTCTATCTCTCTATCCCTCTCAATTCCTCTCTGTAAAATATCAATAAAATATATATTTTTAAAAATAGCCGAAACCGGTGTGGCTCAGTGGATAGAGCGTCGGCCTGCGGACTGAAAGGTCCTGGGTTCAATTCCGGTCAAGGGCATATACCTTAGTTGCGGGCGCATCCCCAGTAGGGGGTGTGCAGGAGGCAGCCGGTCCATGTTTCTCTCTCATGGATGTTTCTAACTCTCTATCCCTCTCAATTCCTCTCTGTGTAAAATCAATAAAATATTTAAAAAAAAAAAGAAGTATATCCGGTGTCCCGTTGTGGGTCCTAAGCCCCTTGATCGTCTTCAGAGCATGGAGCTCAGAAGTGTGAAGACACAGATGCCTCTTGCATCCTGAAGAACTATGTAGAGGTGCTCGTGCCACATACCCAGGCTCACCCCGCTCTGGCCCATCCCTCACCACCTCACCAGTGTGACCAGAGGCCCCAACTTTCTTTTCTAGGCTCATCTCCGCTCCACCCTGGGCCCTCCAGGCACACACTCACCTAGAAAATACTATTTCCTATACTTTCCTACCCCCTGGGCCTGCTCAAGCTGTCTGCTCTGGCCAGAAGTCCCCCCCCCCCCATCCCCCTCCGCCAGCCACAGTGTCCTTGGCCTGGGCAAGCCTTCCCCGGGCCTGATTAGAGTTCCTGTCTCCCCTTCCAAGTGGGCTGTCTGCGTCGCTATGGCAGCCCCTGTCACAGCCGGTCTCAGAATAGAGCTTCTGAACAGCAGACACAGAACAGGCTTGAATCCGAGTTCAAATCTAGGTTCTGCCTTTTACCAGTTGTGTGACCTCATTAATGTTTCTGAGCTTGGTTCCCTCGCCTGCGCAACAGGAATGATAATATCCGGCTCCTCCGTGGCCCCCTGGGAGGACTGAAGTATAGTATGGGAACCCCCCACACACACACACAATGACGAGGCTAGTCGACACCCTGTTATTATACATCAGGGCAGGGACGGCGTCTACCCCTCTGGAACCGTCCCCACATGCCTCTTACTGCACGTGGCACCCAGCATGTGCTCCGAAGTCCTAAGCCAGGAAGGAGCCAAGGGAACACGTTAAAACGCGTTTCACAGCCAGGCCTTCCCTCCACTCCAAACTGCGCTCAAACCACGGCTTCCAAGGGCTGGCTGAAGACAGGGCAATCCATCCAACAAGGCGAACTCTTTTCCACATTAACCCGAGAGGCCGGGCTGCTGGCACGAGCCGCAGCGGCCGTGAAGGCCATCGCCACAGCACGCGAGTTTCCAGGGCCACAACCCTGGGAGCTGATTAAGAGCGTCCATTCTGCACCAGACTTCGGCCACCGCGGGTCAACGTCACGACCAGCCAATCTGGCCTCAGCAGGGAGCCGGCGTGCGGGGCTCTCTCTAGTGCAGCCCCCTCCGGCGTGCCCAGCCCCTTCAGCCACCGGGCCCTCCGCCAAGAGGTTCTCTAGGCTCGGCTTAGACACCCCTCCCTCCAGCAAGCCTTCCCCAAGCCCGCCAGCCCTGCTCCTTCGCCCCCTGCCTGCTCCTCCGTCAGATCACAAATTGAAGTGCTTACATTTTCCTTGCCTGCCTCCTTCTTTCGGCTGGAAACTACATGAAGCCAGGTGCCTGGTCTGTGTCTTTCTGAATTATTTTTTTAAAATATATTTTTATTCATTTCGGAGGCGGAGGGAGAGGAAGAGAGGGAGAGAAACGTGAATGATGAGAGAGAACCACTTATTGTCTGCCTCCTGCATGCCCTCTACTGGAGATCAAGCCTGCAACCTGGGCCTGTGCCCTTGACGGGAATCGAACCTGGGGCCCCCTCAGTCCTCAGGCCAACGCTCTATCCACTGAGCCAAACCGGACAGGGCTTGCTCAGCGCCAGATCCCCAGGAACCACCAGCACAGCACCTGGCTCTTGTAAAGCCTTTGTTGAATAAATAAATGAGCACATCATACGTTTCTGTAGCCCCAGCAGGCGCGTAACATCTGCCAAAATGACAACGGAAAACAGATGCTAATGGGGCAAGCGAGGACGGAGAGGCTCCAACACCAGGGCAAGTTCCCCAGAAGAGGAGTGAGCAGCTGCTTCGTTGAGAGGCCGTGAGCGATCCCAAAGCAGACCTGGGGGGGTGGGGGTGGGAGGGGCTGTGCAGAACTCACTGCACCCCGTGAACAGCCCATAAGCCGGGCGGGCACAGCCTGGTGACCCATGGCCAGCGGGCCTGGTGCCTGGTGGCTGCCGCCTCCCAGAGCTCCTAGGGAAGAAGTGACACCTGCAGACCTGGGTTCTGCTGGAGGAGCAAAGCTGTTCTCATTCACAACGGGTGGGGGTTCGGGGGGGGGGGGGGCGCAGCAGCTCACACCTGAGCAAAATAGGGCCGCTCTCACTTGGGGGACAGTCGGTCAGAGTCACAGAAGCACCCGGGGGCTACTTTCCCAGAGAAACTACGGTGGGGCCTGGCCCGCCCAGCCCAGCGGCCTGCCAGGGGGCCTTTCATGAGGAGAGTCACTTTCTCTTAACCACAAAACCGCCAGACACAAAGGTTCCGAGACTGAAACGCACCTGGGCTTTCAGCCATGGGGCCCGCAGCAGGAGGGAGATAGTCCTTAGCACCCTGGCCCAAGGGGAGGAGCCTGGGCTAGAACCCAAGTCTCACCCCACCCCTGCCCTGGCACTCAGCCTGGTTTACAGAGAGAGCAGAGGGCCATCAAGTCAGCCCACAAACGAGGGGGGGGGGTTACCCATACACAGTACACAGCAAGCGCTCACTAAGTGTCCTGGGCTAAATGATCTAGCCCAGGGGTGGGCAAACTTTTTGACTCGAGGGCCACAGTGGGTTCTTACACTGGACCGGAGGGCCGGAACAAAAGCAACCTGACCATGCTGGCACTCTCATCTTGGGCTGCTGGTGAAGGAGCGGAGGGGAGAGCAAGAGAACCCTCCTCCGCTCTTTCGGCTCCGCGGGCCAGATAGAACAGCCGAACGGGCCGGATCCGGCCCGCTGGGCCGTAGTTTGCCCACGGCTGGTCTAGCCTCTGGTCCCAGCTCTGACATTTACACCAAGGATCTTGAGGGGAAATCCCTCTTAGCTCAGCTTCACTCTCACCACCTATTATAAAAAAGGATATGACGTTATGGAAGTTGGGGCCAAAGTAACTAATATAAAAGTGGTTGGAACGAGAAAAAACACACATTCGGGTCCGACTACGTTACTGTTGGTTATGCCCACAAGTCCAAGAGGAAGCACAGGCCTGTGAAAAACCGGCTCTCGAGACAGACAAACCTGTCCTCAAAGCCCCTCCCCACCTCACTTCCCAGCAGGACACCGAACCTCAGCCTCAGTTTCCCCACCTGTAAAATGGGGCTGATCTGTTTCAAAGATGAAAACCTACAGAAGACAATATGGACGTAAGGTGTTCGCCCATCCAGTGGTACTGCGGGGGGTGGCATCCTCACCAAGCTCGGTCTTCGGGTTCCTTATAACCTCCCTGGGCAACTGGGAAGCTGCGTGTGGGGTCACCCATTTTTTTTTAAACAAACAGCTTTCTTTTTTTCTTTTTTTCTTTTTTTTAAATATATTTTATTGATTTTTCACAGAGAGGAAGAGAGAGGGATAGAGAGCTAGAATCATCGATCAGCTGCCTCTTGCACAGCCACCACTGGGGATGTGCCCGCAACCAAGGTACATGCCCTTGACCGGAATCGAACCCGGGACCCTTCAGGGCCGCAGGCCAACGCTCTATCCACTGAGCCAAACCGGTTTTGGCCGGATCACACCCATTTTAAAGATAGAGATAAAGAAGACTCCGGAGGCTGGGCTGGCCTTTGGGACAAAGCTGGTAGAACTCACAGATTAAGTTTGCTTATTTTATTTATTTTTATTTTTTTAAATATCACTGTATCCTTTTTATTTATTTCTTTTTTTAATATAGTTTATTGATTTTTCACAGAGGAGAGGAACAGAGAGTTAGAAACGTCGATGAGAGAGAAACATCCATCAGCTGCCTCTTGCACACCCCCTACCGGGGATGTGCCCGCAACCAAGGTACGTGCCCTTGACCGGAATCAAACCCGGGACCTTTCAGTCCACAGGCCGACGCTCTATCCACCGAGCCAAACCGGTTTCGGCTAAGTATGCTTATTTCAAAGGCATGGGGCCAGGCCCAGCTCACCTGTGGACTCCAGGGACCCGGAGACCTCCCTCGCCTCAAAGTGCTCACACCTCCACACCACCAGCACCGGAGGCCATGGCCAGAGTGGACTCCAGGAAAGCCACCTCTCCAGACGGGCACCTGTGCCCCTGATCTGGCTCCCTGACCGGCCTCAAATGCCACCTGCCGCCGCTAGCTACTCGCGCGTGACTCCCAAACAGGCCTCCCCAGCGCAGGCCGCCACGGGCATCACCGCCGTGGAGGATCACCGTCGGACATCCCGAGGCACGGACACCTGTCCGATTTCCCGGAGCACACGCCGCAGGAAAGAAACTTCCGCGGGAACAGGAAGCAGCTCCCACAACTGCAAGGAACGCAGACACACGCGAGGCGCTCACACGTCTGCTCTGCTCAAAGCTGCCACGCGCGCCGGTGGGGGGGGCCTCTCCTGGGGTGACTGTCGCCTCGTGACTCTTCCCGTTCGTGGGGCCTGACCCCGCCCCCTCCCTGAAGCTGGTGCCCACAGATCGCAGGTTCACCCTCCAGAGCGCATCACAGCTGTCACAGGGACCCACGAGCCAGGCCGGTCAGGGGCACTCGGCTCCCCTGCAGCCACGGGTCGGAAACCCCTCGGAGACAGCCAGGGTGCTGCAGGGGTAACTGCCCTGCGCCCCCCCCCCCAAACGCTGGCTGGAAACGGTCGTCTTGGCAGAAACCCCTCGCAGGCTCCCCGGGGGCGCTGGACAACGGCCAGCCATTGAGCCGGGCTGGCCAGGCGGCGCAGTGGTGATAACCACACAGACATTCCCACCCGGTGCACAGGGGTGCCTGCGCCTCCTCTTTACCACCAGTACCTGTCCGGACTGGTCCGGGGCCATGCCTACAGTGAGCGAACTGTTCCACCACCCCCAGAGGGAAACCCGGGCGCGGTCCCACCCCTGGTGCTATCACTCACCAGCTGTGTGGCAGTGACCAGTTTGCTTTAACTTAGCTTACTCATCTGTGAAGAGAAGAACAATAAAATTCCCTGCAGGACTCACGTGTGCAACGCCCAGCATACGCGAGGCGCTCACTGATTGCGGCCAGGGATCTGTGGCCTGTGTCTTACCCAGGCTTCTGCACCTTTGCAGAAAGCACGTCTCTCTGAGCAACTGGCTGCAAACCAAGTCCTCGGCGCCTTAAAACATCAGTGCCCCGGGGCACGAAGGTCCTTTCCGTGGGTGACCCCCAAATCCATGATCCAGGCTACGGAAGTGGCCGGATGCCCCGACGTGGGTCACCTCAACCCTGACCCGGATGTGGGCTGCTGCAGGACCCTGAGCAGAATGTTACTCTTCTCTCCGTATCCCGGGTTTCGGGTCTCAAGCAGACAGGCGGTTCCGTCTACGGGGCAGATGTGGCAGATGCTGGAGTACAGAGGGACAAATGAACCCCAGGCATAGGCAGAGGTGGACCCGGACTCTCGTGTGCAGCAGCGGGCTCTCTCAATCATGGAACTCTACGTCCACACCCTACGGCCAACCCTCGTAGTAGTGATGATCCCTTCCGCTTTCGCAGCGCCACGTCGCCTCTTTCCTTGGGTTCCCAATGAAAACCTCAGGAGGCAGACATTGTAGTAGATCCCTGACAGCCCAAGAGTGACGCTCTCCCCTCACCCCCTAACACAACCCCAAAGCTGTCGCCGAGTGTGTCCTTCTTCCCACAAAACACCGTTACCTGCACCTGAAAGCATCATCACAGATCCTTGTGGACTCTTGACGCGGAGGGCTGTGCCCTCAACACCAAGAGGAGGGAAGCAGAGCTGGGGCAGGATGTGGGTGCTGGCTGGGCACCCTGCTTGGCTCAGTCGCTCACGGGCTGAGAGGCACGCACCCACCCCGCCAACGTGATTCTGAGTCCAGCCTCAGCACAGTGACAAGAGGGGCTGGTCCCTCGGGGTCACTCGCAAACAGGCAAACCGCATGGGCTGAGCCCATGAGACTTACAGCTGTGTGTGTGTTTTTTAAAAAAATAGATTTTTATTTATATTTTACAGAGAGGAAGGGAGAGAGATAGAGAGCTAGAAACGTCAATGAGAGAGAAACATCGACCAGCTGCCTCTTGCATACCCCCTACTGGGGATGTGCCCGCAACCAATGTACATGCCCTTGACTGGAATCGAACCCGGGACCCTTCAGTCCGCAGACCGACGCTCTACCGCTGAGCCAAACCGGTTTTGGCTACAGTTGTGTTTTATCATCTCATCTTACGAGTGAGAAAACTGAGCCACCAAGAGCCTTGTCTCAACGCTCTGCTTCTTGGTGCCCTACCTTCTCCCAAAACGACTCCTGCTATCCACCCCCTAAGCTCCTCAAGCTGCCCTGACCGGCACAAGCAGGATGGCGGGGGGCAGGACCTACCTCCCTTGTGGCCTGAAGGGCACATGCGGCAATGCCCAGGCTGTGCCAGGCAGCGAGTCCTCTGAAGAAAGGCTGCAGGCTGCCCCCCTACTCTCTCCGAGCGTGTTCCTTCACGGTGTGCCACTGCCGCTGGTCCTGGTTGCGATAGCCTACCCTCTGGACCATACCCGATCCCTGGCTCCAAACCAGCTCTAAGTTCATTAAGACTAGCCACCGTCCTGCCTGGGACCTGGGGCTGCCGCTTCCAAGGAGAGCCCAGCATGCATGCAGCATGAGGTGAGGCGCCTAGACGGCCACTCCCACTCCCATCCCCTCCCCCTCGGTCTACTCGGTCCTCCAGCCGGCAGGTGCAATGTCTGGAACAGCCCCCAGGTCACCCACACCTATGGGGACCCTGACTCCCTCCTCCCAGGTGGGCAGCACTGAGCTCTCAGAGCAGTCTCCACAGCCGTCTTTGCTGGTGCCAGGTCCCCGCCTACCCCATCCCAAACGTAGAAAGTCGCCAAAGCGCTGAAACCAATTTGGCTCAGTGGATAGAGCATCTGCCTGCAGACTCAAGGGTCCCGGGTTCGATTCCGGTCAAGGGCATGTACCTTGGTTGCGGGCATATCCCCAGTAGGGGGTGTGCAAGAGGCAGCTGATCGATGATTCTCTCTCATCGATATTTCTAACTCTCTATCCCACTCCCTTCCTCTCTGTAAAAAAATCAATAAAATATATAAAAAAAGAAAAAGAAAGTCGCCAAAGCTCTCGTGACTTACTCCAGCCCTCCTCAACACCCCTGAAGCTGCCGCACCACTGGCCCTGCTCAGGCCTCAGGGCTGGTCCCCTTACTTCTCCTGCCTCCTCTGCAAAGCTGGAGTATGCTTCAGGGAACTTCCCGTGAGCCGGGGCAGCCAAGCAGTCTGGTCTGGCTGCCGTGGCCCACGTTATTGCAAAATGATTTCTGAGAATGCAAGGTCGTGATGCAGCCGACGGTGCTACGCACAGGCAGGAGCCAAGCCTGCCCCTCCGCCCCGAGCACTGCCAAGCCCGCAGGAACCTGGAGGGTGCCAAGTGCGGCTGCCGTACTTGAGGGAAGGGGCAGAGCAAGCAAGAGCACCAGGGAAAGTGATCTCAATCCCCAAGCCGGGCCTTTCGCAACCAGCCACCCTTCGCCCGCCTGTCCGGGTCCCGCGCCCGGGCTCTGCTGGGGAAGCCGCCGGACGGGTGCATTTGTGCAGAGACGGCCTCCCCGCCAAGCCTCCATCGGCAGCCCTGCCCTGACGTCAAAGCCGGAGTCGGGAAACCAAACACAAACAAACAGGCCTGCCCTGGACCACAAGTGGAGCCGTGTCCGAGGAGGCTGGGGTGAGAGGGCCACGGCCCGGAGCTCGGCTTCCCGCTTGCCCCCAGCTCCACGGAGGCTGCGGACTCCGGGCCTGACAACCCCGTGCGGGTGGGAGGCTCACACCCCAGTGGAGACGAAACTGGATGGGTCTGTGGTCTGGCGGAGGGTCTGAGCACCCACCGGGGCCAGCACAAATACAGGTGCAGGAGACCTTGTCCCACACTCAGCCCTGACATCCTGCATGCAATCAGCACCCTCCTTAGAGGGTGGTTACCACCACCCGTTCCAATGGCTCCCACACTAAGCGTGAGAGGGCAGGGCAGGGAGGCTGGTGTGGCTCAGAAGCACGTACGAGGTTTCTGGGACAGATGGGAGCTTGAGCCGGGCCAGGGTGGACAGCCAAGGCCCCACGTTTTCCCGGCGACGCCGGCGTCCCATTCCGGGCTCCGCGGAGGTCACGGGGCTGCACAGGAAGGGCTCTGGGAGAAAGGCATTTCCTCGGCTGGAAGAGCCTCGGGCAGCTCCCACTGGAGAAGCCAGGCCGACGGAGCGGACGTGCTCCTTGGAGAGTCGGTGGATGACCGGGGGCTCAGGGCCCCCCTTCCAGGTCTGCTTCTTGCCTCTCGGGTCCATAAGAGCCCCCGAGATACCAAGGAGACACGTTCAGAGCTAGCGGTCCCTGGGGCTGTGGGCACAAAGTGCAGTAAATCACCAGGAAGCCAGACTCGGCTCTCCCCCCTCTGCCCTGGGCCTGAGTGCCCGTACGAGGGACGGGAGGGAGGACCTCTCTCCGTGATCCATTTGGTCCACTAGTGACCAGGGAACCTCTTCTGGCCGCCGGGCACCGTGGGAGGCACAGCAGCCTGGTCACAAGCAGCCCGGTGCCTCAGCTTGAGGCACTCACACGGGGGGGGGGGGGGGGAGGGGGAGACGCGCCCCCAGACAGACCTGACGAGAGGACTACGGGGGGCAAAGAAGGGGAGCAGGGGCGGCCACCCTCCGAGCCTCACCGGCAGCCTCCGTGCTCGGTGCTCCTGGCTGGGAGGCTGAGGGAAGGAAGGGCAGGTGTCCGGAGCCACGTGGGTGGTGTCACCCCAAATCAGATCCTTCACTGGTCAGAGCCTTTGTCCCAAACACCCCACCTGCCCGTCTTAAGTTCTCCCGGCCCGCGGGGCACAGCTTAGCCCTCAGCCCCACGATGGCGAGCGGCAATCCCGGAGAATTCCTGACACTGCTCACCGGAAGGGCCCCGGATACGCGGAGAACTAGGGGGGGAAAAGGCAGAGCCACGCCGGATGGCAAAGGCGGACTCCTGCCGACGGACCCCCTCCCTGCCCTGCCCTGAGCCCCGGCCCCCCGAAAGCCGCGAGGAGGGGCAGGGAAGGTGAGGCGTTCCGGCTCTGATCGGAAAGCACCTGCTAGGAACAGATTATGCCAACGCTGGGGGGACAGGCCTTCCTTCCAGGAACGTGACTGTTTGCCTAGCAACTCGGCCCATCACAGTAAAGAAAAAAGGGCTGTGCCGAGAGCAAATGGCGAGGGGCAAGGGGCAAGGGGCAAAGGGCAAGGGGCAGGTGAGCACCTTAGATACCAGGAATCCATTGCAGTGTTTCCCAAAGTGTGGTACTCGTACCCCCAGGGGTACGGGAAGAGTTTGGTGGGGGTACGCGTTGCACCGGAGTTTGGTGGGGATATGCACTGCACCGTGCTTAGCTGCGCCCAATTCTACGTTCTCATGAGTCCAGTCAAGACAGTCTTGTGAGGCGTGAGATGGACCGGTGTGCAAATGAATGTTATTTATAATATAACTTTTATTTCTATTTTATTATGAATAATTTTATTTTTCGTTTATTGTTATTTTGCGTATGTACCCAAAAAAATAAAAAATAAATATATTTTGATATTAAAATATATCCTTTTTTTTTTTTTGACAAGGGGTACTCAGCGTTACGAAAAGTATAGAAGGGGTACACATATGTCCAAAGTTTGGGAAACACTGCATTAGTGCCATGGCAAACTCCTCTGGGATGCTGGGTGCTGGGTTAGGCGCTGTCATTATCGACCTGGCGGTATCTGTTCCTGACCCCTTCTCACTTGCACTGGCCTTGTCTGAGGCACCACTGCGGCCGGAGATGAGCTGGTCTGAGTCAGTGGCTCTCGGGCCTGGGACGGGGTCCAGCATGGCTACTGCCGTGTGCAGGCCCCGCTCCCAGCATCCCTCGAAGCTCGCTAGGGGCGACAGTTCCGGTCAGTGAGACGCAGGGATGCGTCCGCCGGAGCTGCTGGGAAAGTGCTGGCTTTCCGCACGAGCGGGGCAGTTTCCGGAAGCCTGCTGCCCGCAGCCCCCCCCCCCCCCTGCACCAAAGGTCAGCATTGCCAAGAGCTGTCCGGAGAGAGCCGCAGAGATGCCGGCACCGCTCTGCCGCTGACCGTCCCGGGAGTCGATTCGCTCCAAACACCTCGCTGAGGAGCAACGTGACGGCCTAGTGGTTGAAATCTGCAACTGAGAACGGCCCTTTCTGCTAACATTTACTAAGCCCACAGCATTTCAACCCTTCGAAGCCTTCTAAGGCCAAGGCTTCCTATTGGCCTCCATAGAACCTCTGAAGAGAGAGAGAGAAAGGCTCTTCTTGGGACCACGTGGCATCCGACAGCAATCCTCCAAGAGTCCTTCCGAACTGCTAAGAGCAGCTATGTTTTTGTTTGTTTGTCAATCTTTACCTGAGAATTTATTTAAATATATGGTTTTATTGATTTCAGAGAGGAATGGAGAGGGAGAGTTAGAAACATCAATGAGGAAAGAGTCATTGATAGGCTGCCTCCTACATGCCCCCTACCAGGGATACAGCCCGCAACCCAGGCATGCACCCTGACTGGGAATTGAACCGTGACCTCCTGGCTCATTGGTTGACGCTCAACCAATGAGCCACATTGGCCAGGCAAAGATATTTTTTTTTCTATTGATTTTTAGAGAGAGTGGAAGGAGGGAGACAAAAAGAAACATCAAGGTGAGAGAGACACATCGATTGGTTGCCATCCACATGCACCCCAACCAACGCCAGCGATCGAGCCTTCAACTGAGGTACGTGCTCCTGACAGGAATCGAAGCCACAACCCTTCAGTCCATGGGCCAATGCTCTAACCACTGAGCAATCAGCTAGGGCAGCTACATTGTTATGAAGTCCAATTTATCAAATGTTTTATTTTTTTTTTGTTTGTTTGTGCTTTTTATTTGCTTTCTAAGAAATCTTGGCCTAGCCCCATTCACAAAGACATTCTCCTATGCTCTAGACATTCTATAGTTTTATCTTTTTGTTCAGGTCTCTGACCCAGTTGGAAGTCATTTTTGTATTCCAGGCCTGTTCCCCCCCCCCCCCAACTATGTACCATTTCTGTTTTTTAATTGGATGTTCTTACGTGCCAGGCACTGCATTTTATGTAATGCTCTAATAGGTGATATTACTCTCTCATTGATGAAACTGAGGCTCAGAGACGCCTTCGCCGGTGAAAGGAGCCTAGCGTTCTCTGATGCATGCGTAACACCCGGTACCTCCTTCACATCCACTGCACGGACCTGACGTACAACTGGACGCTGAACCTGACCGGGGAGCTGGAGGGAAGCGGGATCCTTGTTGTTCTAACAACCTGCCGGGTGCAGTGAACGCTGAGTGCTCGGGACACAGCCCCCCGCTATGCCCCTACCTAGGGAGACTCAAGATAGATGTCCCCGTGTCCAGGAGTGCACGCAGCGGGGCGGGAGGTGACGCAGGACGTGCAGCGTCTTGCGTTTCTAGAGGAAAAGCATGGAGGGAAGAGCCCCTGCTCTTGGCAGTGGCGGTGAGAGCTGCTCTTCCCTGTGTGACGGTCACAGGGTCGCCTGAGGCAATGCTACACGGGCTGGCCTCCACAGCGCTTAAGGGGGGCCGCCGAGAGCCTCACACTCCTCCAGCCTAAGGTCCGCTTCCTCTGCCTGGGAACCTGGCTGGGCGGTGGCCGCTCTGACCCACGAGACGGTGAGGATCCTCGTGGAGCCCCGACGACGCAGATGGGCAGGCCGTGAGGAAAGGCCCTGAGCCTCCACGGAGAGGAGAGCAGGCCAGCGGAGCCAGCTGCCCGGCCGTCCCAGCAAGGTGTGGGGTGTGTGGGGGAGGCCTCCGGGGGCCTCCAGACCGGGAGAGATGACGCCACGTGGAGCATGCCACCTCCGTGCCTCAACAGAGGCTCGGATACACGCTGTGAGGTCCCAAGGGAACCAGATCTAACTGGTGGAGTGGGGCGGCCGAGACCCCTAGGAAGACATCAAAGAAGGGGTGAGTCCCGAAGATGAGTTCAATGGGCCGGGATGAGACCTGGGGTAAGGGGCTCCAGGTGGGGGACACAGCATGAGTAAAGATCAGTCACAAAAGAACCCCCTTTTTTTTTTTAAGGGTATATAGCAAGGAGCTGGAAACTTGAGGATACAGGGAAGACACGGAGAGCAGTCGTTCCGGGGGCTGGGCCAGCTCATGCCGGTCCCTGGAATGTTCTGGACCGCCACACTAAGGCATCTGCACTCAATCTTGCAGGAGCGGGGAGGGACGCAGAGGAAGAAACACGAGCAGATCTGCACTTCTGAGCAATTGTCATTCTGGAAACCATGTGGGGGACAGATTGAAGTGGGTGTGGAGAACCCAGAGACGGGGAAAATCAATTAAGAAGCCACGGCAAATTCAGCCAATGACGAGAACAAAAGGTAATTTAGTTGGTGGCAGCGTGGGTGGAGAGGAAGGAGCAGATTCTGGAGCTGTTTTATGAGCATTTTTACAGTAAAGACACGACTTCCCTGCGTGCCGGTCCAGGGAATTTCTGGCATTCTGGCGCCCTGGAATGCAGGAAGCTGAAGAGCTGACTTTCTCCGGCAAATGAGCCAGCACACAGGGCAGGCGCTGTCTGTCTTATGAGACCCGGCACTTTGTGGCGGAGAGGGCCTGCTGCCTGTCAGAAGCCCTTGGCCGAAGGTCCAGCTTGGCAAAGGCACCTCAGCCCACAGGCAGCTAGCTCCCAGCCCACACCTGAGCTCTGCCCCTTCCCCGCCCCAGGCAGAGGGGGACCCTGCACCTGCCAAGAGCAAAAGCCACTGCTCTGAAGACAGATCCATCTCCAACTCTTCCCAGCAGCCCCCAGAGGTGGGGTGGGAGAAAGGCAGCATTTGCCAGAGTGGCCAGACCCACGAGGAGCCTTCTCCAGCTGGCGGGGGCTGCTGGTTCTGTCCAGCCATCTCTAACCCATATGCTTTTGTTTTTTTTTAAATATATTTTATTGATTTTTTTTTTACAGAAAGGAATGGAAAGAAATAGAGAGTTAGAAAGATCGATAAGAGAGAAACATCCACCGGCTGCCTCCTGCACATCCCCTACTGGGGATATGCCCACAACCAAGGTACATGCCCTGGACCGGAATCGAACCTGGGACCTTTCAGTCCACAGACTGACGCGCGCTCTAACCCATATGTACAGGAAATATGCTACTTTTCATAAAAGGAGAGTGGGCCCACCCAAGATACAATGTGTGTGTGTGTGTGTGTGTGAGAGAGAGAGAGAGAGAGAGAGAGAGAGAGAGAGAGGTCTCCCTATCTTAATCAGAAACATCCAAGTTCAAGTCTCACCCCGACCTCCTACCAGCCGAGGAGCTGTGGGTAATGGACAGAATGCCCCTGAGCCTCTATTTCCTCTGTTAGAAACGAGGGGGAAAGACCAGACTCAAACGATCACCGTGACACAGGACGACACGGTGCATGTCGGCCAGCAGCTGGCGCGAGAGGCCCCCAGCGGCGCTTCGCAGCCATCGCCCTTCTCCGCGGCCTCCGTCGTGGGAAAGGCCGGGGCTCTGACAGCTGACAGGGCGAGTGCCGGAACGCGGGTGCCGGCTACTCATCTGGTGCCTCGTCTGCAGGTGCCCCGTGGCACAGAACAACCAGTTTATAGACATAAGCAAACTCTGAGCAGAAGCTACGCTCCTCTGCCCCCACCCCCACCCCCAGGAGTGGGCAGCATGATTTTAAGTGACCAGGCTAAAACCCAGCGTTCTTGAAGCACTGAGTCCCACCAAGGTCACGCCCCGCGGGGGCCCCTCAGGTGCCCCTCGTTTTGGGGACGAGAGCCGCCGGGGAGCGGAGCACAGCTTGGCAAGGACATCCACGCCTCTTTTTTTTTTTTTTTTAATATATTTTATTGATTTTGCACAGAGAGGAAGGAAGAGGGATAGAGAGCTAGAAACGTCGAGAGAGAAACATCGACCAGTTGCCTCCTGCACACCCTCCTACTGGGGATGTGCCCGCAACCAAGGTACATGCCCTTGACCAAAATTGAACCTGGACCTTTCAGTCCGCAGACCGACGCTCTATCCACTGAGCCACACCGGCTTCGGCACATCCACGCCTCTTTGCATAAGGGACCTTCGAAGGCCACTCGATGACCCATGACCTCCTTCGCCGTGTGAAATCTCCAGAGATCTCTTTAAAAAGGGACCCTGTCAGCTGGGCGGAGGGAGGTAAGGGAACGTGGGGTTCGGAGAGGAAGCTGTGGGGGGTTGAGGAGATGTCAGCTCCGGGAAAGGAGAGGAGCAAGGTCCGCCCCCTCTAACACGGAGACCAAAAGACGATGGCGGGGTTTCTCCCCCTGCGCCCAGGGGCACCTCGGTTTACACAGCTGTATCGATCGGGCTCTCGTATCACCAGGACCGTAATTACAGAGCAAGAGAGGGCTCCGAAAACAGAACGTCACTGACAAGCTATCCCAGGAATGCCAGCCGGCAGCGGGACGGAGCGGGACGGCCCGGTGCTCGTGCATCCAGTCCAACAGACCTGCATTCAAATTCCTGGGCGCTGCCCAGCTCCCTGAACTTGGATTAAGTCAACCTTCCCGTGCCTCAGTGTGCTTGTCTGTAAAGTGGGAGTGAGGGAGAGGCCAGTACCACCTTCAGGGGGCGGGGCGGGGTGGGGGATGCAAAGCGCTTAGCCCTCGATTGTCAACACACATCACCGGCGCCGTCTTGATCTCGAAAATGCCAGTATCTTGTCATCTCCGAAAGCAGTTCCATTCTGACTTGTTTACTGCCTTCAGATTCCTCCTGGATGAGTGCACGGATAATGCAGCAAGTCCCGTGCTACGCTCATGAGTTCCTTGAGAAGGGGCAAGGGGTCAGGCAAAGGCTAGAACACACGCACCTCAGAGGATGGCCTCCTTAGACCTCGCTTTATCCCTGGGGCGGGGCGGGGGGGGGGAGGGTCAAGAGCAGGTCAACACACAGGCCAGACGGTGCAACAGGAACCCGGCCCGTGGACTGAGCCGAAGGGCCGGGCAAACAAGACGGCTATTAAGCTGCACGCAACCCGAGGAAGCAAGCCGAGGAGCGCCCGGGAGGGTCGGGCTGCAGGCCTGGCACCCGGGCTGTAACAGGAGCTGCTCTCAGGCCCGGGCAGGAGAGACACAGCTCAAAGACAGACAGACAGACACACACACACACACACACACACACACACACACTCTTACACAAACGTGCAACAATGCGCGCACACCTGCCACCCTGGATAAGTTCTCGCTGAGCCGAGAGGGGCTCCATTTCAACATAAACAGAGCGGGCGGGCTGCCAACCTCCCAAGAAATCAAGTCACCACGACTCACTGGAGAAATCAGGCCACAGCCGACGCTGACGGGGCATTGCCTCACGTGTCTTCAGTCAAGTCGCGCGGACCCTCCTCACAAACCTGCGAGGGGGGCCCCAGCCTCCTCCCATTTCACAGAGGGGCACACCGAGGACACGGGGCGGTCCCGGGTCACACAGCGCATCGGCGGCGGCAGGATGGGGAGGGGAGCCCGGGAGGCTGAACTGCTGAATTCATGCTCTCACCGCGGCCTCTGTCACCTCCTTGTGTGACCCGTGTGTTTGGGGACACCCACGGTGAGCCAGGCCAGCGCCGGGCATCTTGGCACGGGGGGGGGGGGGGTCCTTCTGTACAAAGGAGGACCCAAGGTTACCCAGCTGGTGCAGGCCAGAGCCAACTCCAACCCAGGAGGGTCTGACCCGGGCTGCGCCTCCCCACTCGAGGCACTGGACATGGCCTCGGGGTTGGCACCTCACCCCAAACCGACCCTCCACACAAGGACCCTTCCCCCTGGGCGGATGAACACATCGCTGGCACGGGGCACAGACCCAAGCGAGGCTCCGCCACCTGCCAGGGGGGCGTGGGGCCCCGGAGGAAGCCCAGAGAGAACCCACCAGCCTCCGCCTCCTTCCTCAGCACGGCGCTCGCTCCCCTGCCCAGGGGCCCGCCGGCCACATCCTACTCCGACCTACCTGTCCGCAGCAAGAGCTCGTGCGACCAGTAGGCTCTGGGTGTTTCTGACGAACACAGCTCCAGGTAGAGACACGCACACAGGCTCTTGCCCCAGACCCAGTTTCGCCCACAGAAAGACCTCGGGGCCGGCAGCGAGCTCTGCGGGCCAGGGCGCCCTGTGGCCCGGGCAGCAGAGGCGCCGGCAGCCCACACCTCGGGCCCCGCGCCGCCGCCGTGCAGGACGGCACACGTCTCACGTTCCCGGGAGGCTGGCTTTCCCACGGCCCAGGCCTGGGTGACCCAGATTCTCCAGCGCGGCCTCCTGGGGAACGGCGGAGCTGCCGGCACAGAGAAGAATCCCGACACAACCCCAGAGGCCCCGGATCTCTGGCCGGCGGCTGTCTCTGCAGCGAGCCCGGACCCACGCCAGCCAAGAGGGGCTCCTGGTAGATGGGGACCCTTCTTGCGATGTCTGAAATACTTTGAAATCACAAAGTTCTAGAAGGTTCTAAGAAGAGAAGGGCCTTCAAGGTCACCTCACACATATAAAGAGTAACCCATGGGCCGAAACCGGTTTGGCTCAGTGGATAGAGCGTCGATCTGCGGACTGTAAGGTCCCGGGTTCGATTCCGGTCAAGGGCATGTACATTGGCTGCGGGCACATCCCCAGTAGGGGGTGTGCAAGAGGCAGCTGGTCGATGTTTCTCTCTCATTGACATTTCTAGCTCTCTCTCTCTCTCCCTTCCTCTCTGTAAAATATCAATAAAATATTTAAAAAAAAAAAAAAAGAGTAACCCATGGAAATAACCGAGCGAGCGAGAGCCCCAGGGGGTTGGGGGGGAGGGCAGCGCCTCAGTCAGTCACAGAATTTCCGGAGAAGGCGGTGTCAGGGCGGACCCCCCGCCCCCTGGCTCCTGTCCAGGGCTCTTCCGCTCCTGCCGGAGGTCAGGGGCCTGGCTCCAACCTGTTGCATGAGCAAGAAGCCGAGCCGAGCCCCGGTTTCCTCTTTTCATTTAGCAAAACTGGGGGCTATTTAAAGACGTTTTATAAATGCTCACTCACTCCTCGGGGGAGGGCGGCGTTGTTATTATTATCCCCCACGTGGGGGTGAAAGTAAGACAGAGACAAAGTCATTGTCGGGGGCAGGAAGTGAAGCCAGCGGCGTTGCCCCATGGTACGAGCCCTGGACGATTGGGCCACGTGTGGCCTTCGTAACCGCAGTCCCTCGGCGGGGACAGCTAGCTGCAGGGGTTCGGCGGCATGCCCTGACCAGCTCTTTATTTTATTTTATTTTTTTGTAAAGGACAGTTTATTGAATTTTAGAGAGAGCGCGAGAGAGAGAAATTTCAATGTGAAAGGGCAGTATCGATTGGCTGCCCCCTGTGCGGCCCCCCACTGGGGATCAAGCCCACAATCCGGGCATGTGCCCTTGACTGGGGATTGAACTGGTAACCTCCTGGGGAACAGGATGTTGCCCAACCCAGCAGCCCCCGCAGGACAGGACGTGCCCGGGAAATGCAGGAGCAGATCTGCCATGCGGGACCCAAGTCCGGGGCCAGCTAGGAAACAGCCCAGGTGGTCACTGTCAACTCCTACGGGGCCCTGGGGGGCGTGACCAGAGCTCACTGGCGAGCACAGCAGCTTTGCTGGGTCCGAGGCCTGGGGCCCCTGCAAAGGTTCGGCCTCCCCCCTCCCCCTAACCCCCCTGAGCCCTCTGCAGCCCTGGGTCTAGGTAGGAGGAGGAGAGACGGGCCCGAGGCCCCAAACTCCAGGGCAATGACAGCACACTCTTGTGCGGCCTCCTCGAGGTCGGAGCACTTGAGCTTTCTCTCTGAAAACGGAAACCATTACTCAACATGTTGCTACACACAGATACGGAGAAACACACACCAAGAGGCGAGGAAGGGGGGGGAACACACCAGCCTCAGAGGTCGGAGGATGAGGGGGAAGGGCTGGTCCGGGTGCAGCTAAAGACGCGACGAGGAAACTCAGTGCACAAGCTGGTCCGGCCCCGTTGGTAACAGAGGCACAGGCGGAGCAACCCCAAGACGCAACGGTACACCAGGGCTGCCCGGGGTATGGGGAAACGTTACCAAACCACGTTTATAAAAGCAGGGAGACCTTTTTTTGTGTGTGTTATCCCGTTGCGCGAGGAAGGCAGGACACGAGAACTGCCCGCTACTTGCTCTAGGGAGGAAATCACCTAAAACAGTTTTGCCAAGAAAATGCCCCTAAAGGAAAACATGGCAGAAACGTCAGCCGCAGTGAGGGGGAGAGCCACAGGCAATGGCCGTCTCCTCCTGTTTCTGGCTCCCAAATGCTCCACGATTACCGCGTCCTGGTGCTAGGAGGCGGCTAGTGATACCAACACATTTTCATGGGTCGGAAGAGGGAAGCGGAGGGTGGCGGCGACTCTCTCCCGGCAAAGGGCAGAGAGGTCTGGGTAGGCAGCCGATGTGGGCGTCCTGAGTGCAGTGGAGCCACCCTGCCCAGCCAGCCGCCCCACACACAGCCTGGCATGGCTGGTTACTTCCCCTGCCCTGCTGGTTCCAGGAGAGAGCAAAACCCCCTGATTCAGACAGGAGGGGGAGAAAACAATCTGATACGGTGGTATTAGAGTCACTGGGCCAATTTTTTTTAAACAAGAGTCCACGTCCGTCTGTCCGTCTGTCCGCCATTCCCATCCATCCACCATCCATCCGTCCGTCCATCCATCCACCCAAGAATAGCTACCCAGAACTGTGCCATTCCCACCCACCCATCCATCCATCCACCCAAGAATAGCTACCCAGAACTGTGCCATTCCCACCCACCCATCCATCCATCCATCCATCCATCCACCCAAGAATAGCTACCCAGAACTGTGCCATTCCCACCCACCCATCCATCCATCTATCCATCCATCCACCCAAGAATAGCTACCCAGAACTGTGCCAAGTCCTCCAGTTAATACAGAAGTGAGTAAGACCCATTCCCCACCCTAGAGGACTAGATTAGAGCAGAGGCGATCAAGCTACAATGTAAGGGGTACTTGACCAGCTGCTCTAAGACACACGTGAGAATTCGGAGGCGGAAAAGAAACATAACTTCCGGCTTCAGAGGAACAACGGGTATCAAGAAAACGGCTCATGGCAAAGGTGGGCCTCGAAGAATGAGAAGGAGTCCATAAAAGGGTCGGGCAGACAGGCCACGGGAACGGACACACTGATGTCAAAGGGAAGCCGCAGATGTGAGCAATCACGGCAAACTTCTCCACCTCAGTCAGGAGCCAGGAAACGCAAAATGAACACACACGGGGTTGGCGGTGCCGGCGGAGCCACTCCAAGCGGCCCGGGCGTGGGCTGTGCGGGGTGGGACGCTGCGGGCGCGGGCGCGGCTTTGCGATGTGTCACCCCTCTGAGCCGGAGGTTCCACTGCTGGGGAGCCATCCTACAGACACGATGAAGCGTGGGCATGAGGCTCTTCGAGGAAGTGTAACTTAAAATAGCCAACCAGGGGGAAGTGGGTAACTGAATCCTGGTGTGTTTATGCAGCTGAGACTATGCAGCTAGTAAAAAAAAATCCCATTTCCACGGAATATTTAATGACCCGGGCAACGGCCGTGGTGTTACAGCAAGTTAACAACTCGGGGTAAGAAAAACGGCCTTGCCGAAACCGGTTTGGCTCACCGGACAGAGCGTAGGCCTGCGGACTGGAGGGCCCCGGGTTCGATTCCGGTCAAGGGCATGTACCTTGGTTGCGGGCACATCCCCAGTGGGGGGTGTGCAGGAGGCAGCTGGTGGATGTTCCTCTCTCATCGATGTTTCTAGCTCTCTATCCCTCTCCCTTCCTCTCTGTAAAAATCAATAAAATATATATACAAGGTATCCTTCCTTTTTACTTTAAAGCATTAATTTCTCTTCTTTCAGCTTTATGGGGGTCGCTTTATATTTTATGGAAAAATAAGTACATCCCAATTTCAACACTGGAAATGTAGGGTCTTATTTTGATGGGGTTTTTTTTTGTATCTTCTACAAAGAACATGTGTCCTTTTTACTTGTATCTTCTACAAAGAACATGTGTCCTTTGAACCACAAAATCATGTCATTCAAAGTGACAGAAGGGCAGGTGGGGTTTCAGTGGGAGGAGAATGGGTCACCCCAGGCGGAAAACAGCAACAGTCGGAAGGAAAGAACCCGAGTCTGCCTGGGGAGCAGAGAGAGTTCTGGGCTCGAACCCTGGCCCCATCCTTTCCCAGCTGTGCGCCCTGCAGCCGACAACCAGGCCCCTCTGAGCCCCAGCTTCCTTCACAGACGGCGCTCACTTAGCCAGGGGCCCCCATCCGCTCTCTCGGAAGTTGATAAAGTTAGAGCCCTTTCTCTGACCAAGAAAACCAGATTCGTGGATGCACACAGCTGAGGGAGGGATAACGCTGTCGATGTAAAAAAAGGTGCATTTGGGGAAAACACACACGTGCTACATTAAAGCCAATGTACAGTGCCTCTCGATGTTGGAAATACCTCAACTACGAAAACATGCCTGTGCTAAAAGAAAGAAATCAAGAGAACATGAAAATCTTCTCTCTTCTAAAGATGGTGGTGAGCAGAGGAGGCATTTGGCCGGAGCTTGAGACAACGAGGCGGTTCTCTTGCTCCTGACACGGCCTGATCTGGGTCCAAAATGGGGAAACGGAGCCGGGTTCCAGCTCCTGAGCAGACCTGCGTGCCTTCGGGATAAGGCCCCGCCTCCCGGGGAAACAGTTCTGGATTGATTGGTGCTGCTCTCATCCCCCTGGAGCCCCTTTAGGTCTCCCCAGCCTGACCCTTACAGAGAGAACGGAGGCAAAATTCCGAGCTCGTCTGACCAGCCTACCTGGGGTGCCCTTGGCCCCCCGGGTGCCCCACCCTCTTTCCGATGAAGAGAGCCCCAGAAACGCCCAGGTCAGCTGCCTTAAAAATAAGCAGCTCCGCCCTGGAACAGCTTAAGGTCTGGGAAGAACCCTTTAGAAAGAAATGCAAGCGCAGTGGCCAAATGGGAAGCCTTCGGTGAACTCACCCAAGGTAAGCCCTCAGAGAGAGAGACTCGGCTCACTCCCCAAATCTGTACAATCCGAGCAGCCCGTCCTTACAGGGAGGGCGCTCACCAGGTGCCAGGCACAGTTCCAAGCGCTGTACATGCGGAAACTCATTCATCTTTGCACCGGAAGCAACGTGCACAGAGAGAATAGGTAAGCTGCCCACGGTCAGGGCCAGGACCGGCACAGACGCGCTTCCGTGCAAGCTGGAAGGGGAACACAGCAATGGGCTCGCACAGAGCGCAGGCCTGGCAGATGGGGGAGTCTGGATGTCAGCACACCCTCACCCCTTCCTGCAGTGCACAACCTGCTTGACGACGGTACGTTATCCCGCCCAAAACCATTCGGCCAGGAAGAGGCCGAGCTGAGACTGGAGCCCGGCCCTCCTGGCTCCCGGGGAACAAGCGAGTGTAGCTTAATAGTCAGTACGCCAAGGTGTGCCAGAGGCCCTGGTTTGGGGGACCGGGAGCACCCGTTCTCGGGGGGATGAGATTTTTAGAAATGGCGGGGAAGCGCTCTGGCATTTACACCAGCACGGGTCACCGCTTTCTACTGGGAATGCGGTCAAACCTCAGAGACACCGAGGGTTCGGTTCCAGGCCACCGCAACAAAACGAATCGTGACTTTTTGCTGGCGGAAGGTCTTGTCTTCCGTTTGCAACAGACGCAACGTTTGTAGAGCCCAAGGAAGGTAAGCGCAATAAAATGAGGTGCGTCTTGTTTCTAAAGTGTGCCCCATCCTTTTCTGCCATTCAGGACGGAGTACACCCAAATATAATCGGACCTTGCCTGAACTCCACGCCATCACCCCTGCCCTACCCCTGGGGACCCCCAGCCCGTGTGCCTCTTGATCCTGGGTAATTGATTTCCCTCTGCGTCTGAACCCACTACTTCAGGCCCAAAGATCTGGAAGCGCTCTCTCAGCTGTTTACTTCTTTACTTGCTCCTCCATCGGCTCCGTCTCTCCACCGGTCTGCACTCCTCCCGCCTGACCTCGCCGGGGCATTAGCACGGGGGGGGGGGGGGGGGGTCTCTCCTCCTCCCTCACGTGTCCGCCTCTGGTTCCCCGCTGTCCTCTATCTCTGACAGCCCAGTAGCCTTCTGCCCAGGACTCCCATCGCCACCTGTGCATTGACGCCTCCTGAGCCGGAAACTCTGACCCCCACCCCTCTCACAAGCTCCAGACCCATCTATCCAACTCCCGAACGGATGGCCTGACTCAGCAGATCTGAGCCAACCTCATTCTCTCTTGCCTTTCATCATCCGCTGGCCTCCCACCTCCCAGTCCCCACTCTTCCTAACGGAATGCGGATGTTCAGTGGCCCACGTCCCTCCTCCCTTGCAGCTAGGTGTCTGTGGCTCTAGGACTAGCGTCTGGACGAGGATATGTAAATGAAAGTGTCACGGGTTAATTTCAGGAAGGAGATTTAAAGAACACTTCCTTCCTCCCTCCAGCCCTTCATCCATCCCCTGCCTGGATTGATGTGACAGCGGGAGCTTTAGCAGCTGCCTGAGGACGTGAGGGCAAGGCATGGCAGAGGAATCAACCGGGTGTGCCGCTGGGTAATTGCACAATCCCGGCAAAGTAAAGTTGCAGCGACTCAAACAAGTTAAGTTTTCTTTACACATAAAAGAAGTAAGTCGCCGAAACCGGTTTGGCTCAATGGATAGAGCATCGGTCCCAGGTTCGATTCCGGTCAAGGGCATGTACCTTGGTTGCGGGCACATCCCCAGTAGGAGGTGTGCAAGAGGCAGTTGATCGATGATTCTCTCTCATTGATGTTTCTAACTCTCTATCCCTCTCTCTTCCTCTCTGTAAGAAATCAATAAAATATATTTTAAAAAGAAGAAGAAGAAGAAGAAGAAGAAGAAGAAGAAGAAGAAGAAGAAAAAGAAGAAGAAGTAGTAGTAGTAAGTAGACCAGGGTTGGTGTAGTGTAGTGGTCGGCAAACTGCGGCTCTCGAGCGGCATCGAGCCAGCCGCGGTTAGCCGCTCTGTTGACTCATGAGCTTGCCGACCAGGGATCTAGACTCTCGATTCCAATAATTACAGGCTGTTGTTGTTCCTTGTGATTAAGCCCCCATCCCAGTGGTCGGCAAACTCTTTAGTCAACAGGGTGGCTCTGTTGAGCCGCAGTCTGCCGACCACTGGTGTAGTGGATGGCCTCTGGGTAAACCAAGCAGCTCGGTAGGAGCAAGGAAAAGAACCGCTAAGCAGTAGGAAAGTTAAAACCCCAAACTTCAAATGGCCGCAACCTGCCTCACCTTCCGTTTTCTCCCGGAGCGGGCACAGAAGCAGAGGAAAACCAATCACCCAGGATCAACGACCAAAGGCAGGAGCGAATAAGATTGGCTCAGATCCGTCGAGTCAGGCCATCCACTGCACTAACCCTGGGCTAATTTACCTTCAGACTTCTTTTGTGTAAAAAAAATTTAACTTGTGCCGAAACCAGTTTGGCTCCGTGGATAGAGCGTCGGTCTGCGGACTGAAAGGTCCCAGGTTCGATTCCGGTCAAGGGCATGTACATTGGTTGCAGGCACATCCCCAGTAGGGGGTGTGCAAGAGGCAGCTGATCGATGATTCTCTCTCATGGATGTTTCTAACTCTCTATTCCTCTCTCTTCCTCTCTGTAAAAACTCAATAAAATATATTTTTTTAAAAATTTTTAAACTTGTTTGAGGCACTGCTACTTTACTTTGCTGATACTGTGCAGGAAGCCAAACTTGATTTTAACTACCATTCCATCCAAAGCAGTCTCCTTACATTCGTCGTCTTGGTCAAGGGGCTTTCTTAAATGTGGCCAGGCTAATTAATGCTCGTAACTCTGGCTAGTTCTGCATTATATCAGTACACCATCATTGATGGACAGATTTCTGTGCTGACAGCTTCTCATAACCAAACATGCACATCCTTATCGACTCCTTGAGCACCCAGGGGGTAGTTTCCTGGCACAGATAACAGTGAAATTGCAGGCTGTGGGGCATGTGCATCCTTAACTTGATCAGATAGAGTCAACTCCGTCTTGAGAAGCAGCTCTACCAGTTTGCACCCCAGCACCCAGCCCTGGGTGAGAGAGGGGGGCTTCCCCCGCCATGCCGGTTCCTACCTAACATATGATGGCAGGACACTTGCTCTTACATTCATATTCTCTCTCTCTCCCTCCCTCCCTCCCTCCCTCCCTCACTCCCTCCCTCCTTCTCATCTTAACACTCTGAATTAGCTTCAGCAGAAACACAGGAATGCCTTCGGCCTGAGCTTCTCTCCCCAAAAGCTACCTGAGGATGGGCCGCCCTGCAGAAAGCAATCCAGCGGAGCTGCCAACATTCAGAGTGGGTGCGCGCGCTCGCGTCATCCTCCCTCTATCACATCTCCCTCAAGACAGATACAGACTCTCTTTCCTCCCGCAGCATTTGAAATTTAAAAAAAAGAAGAAGTCCTCTGCATCCACCCCCAAATCCTTCCTTTCAAGCCCACTCCCTCGAGTCCTCTCCAAACACCAACCCGAAGACAGAAGAGGACAACTGATCAGTGTCTGACCTGCCACCGGCCCCCACCCCCCCTTTCTCCCCAGAGTTCACCGGCTGCTGGAAAGAAACACCTCCTCTCTCTCTCGTGCTGGCTTGTGAGTGCCTCCTGATAAAGGAAAGTCCCAGGCGGAGAGAGGGGCCAACTTGTTTATTTCCAAACACCAGCCAGACTCCAGTTGTGACACGTACACTGGAAGGGGAGCGGGGCTGGGGGGAGGGGAGGGAGAGGAGGAGCCGTAGTTGTTTATTTTTAGGTAAGCAGCTCCTCCCAAAATCAAGTCCTCAGCCCCTTCCCTGGCCTGTTCTTCTTGATTCTGCCTGGCCATGAACTTTTCCTCTGCACTTGCCTCCTATGCAGAGGGTGGTGGCTGCCTTAACCCAGGAGCCCAGGGGCTCAGAATGAGCGACAGGACGGCTCCTGGACTCGGGGAGCCACCCTCCCTCTCCACAAGCATCTACTGAACGCCTGCTCTGCCCAGGCACCCGTCGGTGAGGACGGGGAGTGCCCAGAGCCTGCCCCCGGGAGCTCGCGGCCTGGAAAATAAATCACTGTGCTGCCACGTGAGAAGATGCACCGGAGAACGGTGTGCGAGACACAGGGAGCCTGGAGAACGGGAAGACTGAGCCCCAACTGGGGGGCTTCTGACAAGTCTCCCCGGATGACGTGACGCTAAGCGTGGTCTCCCGACCACCTGGGTGAGGAGTGGACATTTTGTTTGTTTGTTTTGTTAGCTCTCAGCTGAGGATATTTTTTCCATTGGTTTTTAGGGAGTAGGGGTGGGGGAACGTGCGAGAGACACACACGAATTACTTGCCTCCCACACTCCCGCCCTGACCCAGGCCAGCAATGAACCTGCATCCCAGGTGCATGCCCTTGACCAGGAATCAAATCCATGACCCTTAAGTGCTTGGGCCGACGCTCTACCACTGAGCCACCCAGGCCAGGGCAGGATTGGCCATTTTATTGCCAACATCGCAATCCCAACAACTGCCTTCCCTTCCCTCCACCGTGAACAGGAGTAGCCAGGCGGTGGTCAGTGTTTTAGGGGGAAAGCCCTGAGCCCCATGACAGGGATCTGGTTCTAGTCCAATCCGCCTCCACCGGAGAGTCCTCTGCTGTAGCTCACCGCCCTTCTGGTGGGCAGACCACGGGCTGGGACGAGCAATGCAGAGCAGCCCAGAGCTCTCCCACACTAACCTTTCTTAGTCTCCCGTGTACCAGAGCCACGGGAGGGGACATAGGGAGACAGATGCCCAGGCCAGCAACCACCCTAGAGTTACCGGTCAGAGGCTATTTCCCCAAACACAACTATGTTTGCAAAGCACGACCGGTGAGTCAAACAGCGAGAGTTAAGAGCAGGGATGGGCAAACTTTTTGACTCGAGGGCCACAATGGGTTCTTAAACTGGACCGGAGGGCCGGAACAAAAGCAACCTGACCATGCTGGCACTCTCCTCTTGGGCTGCTGGTGAAGGAGCGGAGGGGAGAGCAAGAGAACCCTCCTCAGCTCTTTCGGCTCCGCGGGCCGGAGAGAACAGCCGAATGGGCGGGATCCGGCCCGCGGGCCGTAGTTTGCCCACGGCTGGTTAAGAGCCACCGTGGCAAACAATGTTCCCAGGACTAGAGGGCCCGGCACCCACTTCACAGGCTGACCCAGAGCCTGCCCGAGTCAGAGCAGAGGCCACCCAGCCCCCAAGTGCCAGTCCTCTTCTCACAGGGGCGGAACGATTTAAGGCTGAACTCCTCGAGTCCAAGGGACAAAGACAGGCAAACGGGGAATCGCACGGGATCCAAAAGCTCTCCCCCCCGCCCCACCTACCTGCTTCCCGAGGGAGGGTCTGGCTGGCACCTTTGTCCACCAGGAGAAACCTCGGGCGAGGCAGCGTGCCCTCCGGTCACTGACAGGAGGTCACCTGCCCCTCGGGGAGCCCCCGGTGGAAAACAGCAGGAGAGGGCGGCGGTCGGGGCCGGGGAGGCTTGGGCAGGCACGGCCCGGCCTCCCGCCTGTGAGTCAGCCATGGAGAGGCCGCCTGCGGACCAGGGCAGGGGAACAAAGCCCCATTGTCCACGCTCTGCGCCGTGGAAACGCGGGCCGAGGCTGCGAGACTTCGGGGCCGATGGAGGTGTGACGAGCATTTCACTGACTTATCTACTTGGCGTTCGCTTTATCGAACCAACACTTCACGGGGGAGCACAGCACTTAGTGTGGGCCCGGCTCGGGCCAAAGCCCCTCCGCACATGAGCTCGTGGAGTTTCCGATCACCCTGCCGGCCACACACTCGGAGGTTTAAGCTTTCTTTCCCAAGTGGATGCCCAGGGAGGGGGGGTGGGGGGGGCACGAAATCCTCCCCCACCCACAGGCTCATGAACCAGGGGAGGACGATGTTTACCGACTGCGATCAGCTACTACCCTGTTCCCCGCGAAAATAAGATAGTGTCTTATATTAATGTTTGCTCCCAAAGACGCGCTAGGTCTTATTTTCAGGGGATGTCTTATGTTTCCATGAAGTACGGTAGGTCTTATTTTCGGAGGATGTCTTATTTTTGGGGAAATGCGGTGCTGCCCGGTCCATAACAACACACAGACACCACCGAGACCCAGGAATGCCTCCCGGCGCGGGGCCTGAACCCCTGCGACGCCGTTCTGTAGGGACGGGAATCCTGTCATGCTGAGGGGGAAAGAATGGGGGGGCTCACAGGTGCTTTGTGAGCTGGAGCACGTCTGGTAGCTTCACAGAACCTCATCTCCATGTCTGCACCGTGCCCCCTACCTCAGAGGAGGGGTGAGGGGTGAAATGAAATAATTGGGGGGGAAAAAGCTAAGCCAAGGGCCTGCCATCAGCTCCAGGTTCATCCCCTTGTGCCCATCTGCAAAGCACCGTCGCTGCCATGACGGAGCCCTCAGGCTGCCTCGTGCCCGTTCTCCCTCAGCAGCCCAGAGGGGGTCCGTGTCGCCATCCCATTCCCAGGTGGGGAAACTGAGTCTTCCCCGGAGGAAGAGCTTCTCCCAACTTCACAGCCCGTGCCCCAAACTCTCCTTTGGTCTTTGATTCTGAGTCCCTGGCCGCTGCCCCAGACACCCCTCCGGGTCTAGGGTTTAAAATTTTAAAAAATCAAAGCTCAATAGCACGCCTGCTTTTCTGTTTCATTCATTTTATTTATTTTCATTCTCACCCAAGGGTATGTTTTTATTTATTTTTTTAGAGAGGGGAAGGGAGGGAGCGAGAAAGAGAAACCTCGACGTGAGAGTGAAACACCAATTGGCTGTCTCCTACACATGCCCCCACAGGGAGCCAAACGGACAACCTTTTGGTGAACGGGGACCATGCTGCCATCAACGGAGCCCCCCGGCAGGGCCATTGGCTCTGGTTTTAACCATGTCAAATACACCCGCCCACCGCGGGCACGCAGCGCGGGAGCCATGGTTCTCACCGTGGTCCTCGCCGTGGTCGGGTGTCCACGGCGAGGCCCTGCAGGGGAGGTCTCCCCAGGGGCAGGCAGCCGGGGCCCTGGGACTCTGAGCGTGGCACAGACTAAACACCATCATCCCGGTTACGTGTTCTTGGCCTCAGACCTGCCCCAGCCGGGAAGCCGGGGAGGAAATCCCGCTGACACCACAGAGGCCGAATGCTTGGGGCGCGATGAGCCTCGATGTCCTCAGCTGTGACATGGGAGTGGGAAGGAATGCTGCTGAACTCCACCCGGGAGGTTTCCTGTCCGCCTGCCTCGAGAGGCCCGATGGGTACCTGATTCCACCCCAACAGGGTGGGCCCCACACTTGAGCCACAGGGCCTGCGTCTGGAGGGTGGGAAACCGGGGCAAAGAGAAGGTCAACTACTCCCGTGTCCCCACGTCTGAAGGCTCAGAGCTATCGGAGATTGGGGGGGAGGGGGGGAGCCGTCCAGGTGATTCGTTATTTTGATTCAACAAAATCTCAGTTCCAAGTCACCGGGGCTGCCCCTCAGCCTAGGAACCACAGCCAGGGTCTCTACTGCTGACCATGAGCCATTGTCTGGTCAGACACTCCTCCCCTCCCCTCATCCCACCCCCAGCCCCAGCCCCAGCCCCAGCCCCACCCCCACCCCAGCAGCCAGAGGCGAGTTCTGCAGCCCGAGGTTTCAGGGTCAAGTGTGGTGCCTGTAGGACATGCCAGCCCCGCCGCTTCCAGGCAGCATGACCTGGACAAATCACCAACACCTGTGCCACGACGTTCTCGCGCTGAAATGCTGCCCAGGGTTAACGACCACGTGCCACACCACAGTGCCCAGCCAGTGCAGGCCCCGGTGTCTGCTCCCTGAAGGCTCCGGTCAGCCTTTCTGCCACCCGCGGCAGCACAACCGAGGGGGGTGGAGCTTCCCAGCACCACCACGCCCTCCTCTGAGGAGAAGGGGATCCCAATACACGTCTCCTCCCCTTTGAGCATCACGGTCTTAAGCTCTCCGCGCTCTGGCCGACAGCATTCTTGATCCCGCCTTCACTTGCCCATAGGACCTGTCAGCGCAGAACGTCAGTTATTAATGTAGATGCCCGCCTCCCTCCATACATTGTGAGGGCCCCCAACCGACGGATTGCCAACACCAGAATTACTAGAAACTACTTTTAGGATGTTCTTTGGGGGGAGGAGGGGCGCGACCTACACTTCCCAGATAAAGTACCAGAAGAAAACTTTCAGGTGCTTGCTTTTCTTCAATTTGATTGATTGATTGATTAATTAATTGATTTTACAGAGAGAGGAAAGGGGGATGTGTGTGTGTGTGTGTGTGTGTGTGTGAGAGAGAGAGAGAGAGAGAGAGAGAGAGAGAGAGAGATCAATTTGTTGTTCCACTTATTTATGCATTTATTGGTTGGTTCTCATACGTTCCCTGACTGGAGATTGAACCCGCAACCTGGGCGTATCAGGATGACACTAACCAACGGAACCTTCCGGCCAGGGCCAGGTGTTCTCAGAACCTTTGGCCTTTTCTTTTTACTTTAGGAATGTTATAAAGTTCATGCCCAATTTCACAAGGGCAACTTCCCGCCTGGTATTAAAAGCTCTGAGAAATGAGAAGGTGTGGCTATTGCTTCATCTAGCTGCTCTGCTGGCCTAATCCGTGCAAGCCGCTCCACACCACCCGGGCCTTGCTCAGAGGGCTCCCTGCCTGGAATGACTTCTCCCCCGAAAAGCCTTTGGGCTACAAACACACCCACCATCCTCCCACCTTCCTGCCCCCCAGGAAAGAATGACACCCTTCCCCCTCCACACACACACACACACACACACACACACACGTTTTTAAGTGATTTCAATTTTCCTTTTATGCTTTTGTTTCTCAAATTTTCCACAATAAGCGTGTTAGTTTTATAACGAGATAGAAAATGTATTATTAGAAGGAAGGAAGGACAAAAGAAATCGCACACCGCACCGTCACAGGAAGGGAACAAGGGCGAAGACACACTGAGACATCTGCCCCTGTGCTGTCCCAACAATAGGTTATCTCTGTCATCGGGTACATGTGGCTCAGGTGCCTTTCCAAACACTGTCCCAGGGTGGCCCAACCCCATAATGAACAGATTCCCATCTAGGATAATGATGACAATACGAAGAGTCACAGTTTTATTGAGCATTTACCATGTGGGAGGCACTATTCCACTTTCTTAACTCATTCCCATTTATGTCTTACCATGACTCCAAGACAATCACTACGATTCCCCTTTTGCAGATGAGGAGATAGGAGACACAGAGAGATTAGGTAACCATCCCAAAGTCACACAGCTACTTTTTCCTGATTCTCTCCTTGACAAAACCAGGTTCTCAGGCTCCCGGAAGTAAGTTTGCTTCCAAGGAAATTCCCTTGGTATGAAATGACCTGTTCCCTCCACTCGCTAGTAAAGCATAGCTGCCTTCCCGTGTCCGCTCTCCCCTTCCTTCCTGACCTTGGGGTCGTCCTTATGTCAGTAACCAGTGGCTGCCACGAGACCCCGTTCTAGCGGGTGAAATGTGAGGGGAAGCCTGTGCCACGGCTCCCAGGGAGTTTGTTTCCCTCGCTAAAGCAGATGGGAGTCTGTGGGGAAAATCCAGATGTCCGCTCCCCTCCTGGCTGCCTGGAATGCAGAGGCGCGGCCTGCGGACACAGCAGCCATTCTGAGAGCACGAGGGGAGCTTCAGTCACGTGCTGGGGAGGACAGACGAGCACCGAGGCGGGAGTCAGCCTGTGGCCGAGGACTGCCTGCCTCCGGACGTCTGGATCCAGGAGGAAGTAGCTCCCTCCACTTGTTTAACTTGGTGTTACTTGGGTTTTCTAAACACGGGGCCAAATGAACCCTGCTGGGCACATTAATACCAGATTGTCATTCCAGGGTGATGGCAGTGACTCCTCGTATCTTCCCGTGCACCCACAAGCCGCCTGAAACGTACTTCTGTGCTTCGGGGCGTCCTGATAACACACAGACGGGCCGCCGGTTCCCGTTCCGAGGAGCCCGCCGCACTGCGGCCAGTGGCAAGTGGCCATTAACTGGCATTGTGTCTGTGCTAAGCTGGCTTGCTTCTGCAACTGGGAATTTTTTGCGAGGAAACAAAAAGCGCTTTATGGCAAAGGCGTCGGCGCCACAATGGGACCTTTCTGCCTTGGTTATGAAAACACATTAAGAGCTTAGCTGCGCCACAAGCCAGCGGCCAGGAGACCCGGCGGAGGCCTCGGCCTCCCTGACCATCCTCCACCCAAGAGGCTCAAAGGGAGAAAACGCTGCAGGCGGACACCAAAGCTCCAAGGGGCCGGGCAGCCAGGCCCACCCGGGGGACTGTGAGGAACAGGCTGTGCCCCCAACACTGCCCGTGCACCCCCTCCTGACCGGCCCGCCACTCAGCACTCACAGCCAGCAATCAGCTCGAGGGTCTCATTCCCACACCTGCAAAGGCGATGTGGCCCCAGACAGAGCGCAGGCGGCAGAGGGAGGGGGACAGAGGCAGGACACGGAGCCACCTTCCCGCCCTCTGACCTCAGTCAACCCTCCCTCTGTGCCCCCGAGGCCCAGCGTGAAGACAGAACGAGACGCTGTGAGTCCACTGCCAGGCTCCCCGACAGAAAACCGGAGGACATGCCGACGCGCACACACACACACCAAGGCTCGCCGAGAAACACGGCTCACCGCCACCGTGGCGGCCTCCTTTAGGAGTATTCCCAAACTGTACACCAACCAGATGCCCATCGCCAGAACGGATACAAAGCATGTGCTGATCATTCCGTGGAGCAATTGCTACCCAGCGAGGAAAGTGAATAAACAGCCGGGACCAGCTTGGCTCAGTGGATAGAGCGTCGGCCTGCAGACTGAAAGGCCCCAGGTTCGATTCCGGTCAAGGGCATGTACCTTGATTGTGGGCACATCCCCAGTGGGGGGGGGGGGGGAGGATGCAAGAGGCAGCTGATCGATGATTCTCTCTCATCGATGTTTCTAACTCTCTACCCCTCTCTCTTCCTCTCTGTGAAAAATCAATAAAATACATTAAAAAAAAAAAAAGAAGAAGAAGAAAGTGAATCAACAACAGCTACGTGCAACAAAAAACGCGTGCATTCCACAACCTGAGCAGAAGCAGCCAGGCACCAAAGGATACAGCATATAATTCTCCTTACAGGAACTTAAAAAAAAAACAGGCAAAACTACATTGCAGCGCTTAGGAATGAACATTAGTGGTGACGTAACTGTTTTAGGAAGCAAGGACGTGACTGCGATGAGTCAGGCCAGGGTTGCCCTTGGTCGTAAGGGAAGGAGACGGGACGAGGGAGGCTCCTGGGTGTGGGCAGGGTCCGTTTCTTGGCCTGGCAAACGGTTACAAGGGTGTTCGCTTTGTGAAAACCCGCCACGCTTGACATTTATGTTTGGGGTGCTTTTCTATGTTACAGCTTGCAATATAAAAAACAGTTAGAAGTAAAAAAATAAAAATAAAAATGGGGCTCAAAGGAGAATGAAGACCCACTGCTGCTAAGAATGGAGCTGGGAAGTGGTATTTGGACACTTTAAAAAGAAGTCAGGCCGAAACCGGTTTGGCTCAGTGGGGGAGCGTCGCCGGTCTGCGAACTGAAAGGTCCCGGGTTCGATTCCGGTCAGGGGCATGTACGTTGGTTTCGGGCACATCCCCGGTGGGGGGTGTGCAAGAGGCAGCTGGTCAATGTTTCTCTCTTATCGACGTTTCTAGCTCTCTATCTCTCCCCCTTCCTCTCTATAAAATATCAATAAAATATATTATTTAAAAAAAAAGAGGTCAGACAAGCATTCTCTGGACAGCCTTCAGCCAAGCAAATCACAGCACTGCCCAAGCACTGAGCAGAAGAGGCATCTGAGCACCTACTGCGTGGGTGCCAGGCACACAGAGCCGCCTCACACCGTCTCAGCAGCCCTTCCTCACGGACAAGGGCCCCGAGGCGTGGGAGTCGGGTTACCTGATTGCCTCACGCTGAGGCCACTCCGCCATTCGTTGTCGCCATTCGTTGTCGTAAGGGCTCTGATGCCTCCTGCTCTCGGGCTCTTCCCAATTCCACTCGTCTCAGAAAGGCCCCCGGGACTACACAGAACGACGCCCCCACGGTGTGACGCTCCCACGGTGTCCCGTGTTGTACCCAGCCCTCTCACCCGACCTCATTTAATCCTCACAACTCCTCAGGGCGTCTTCTTATCGCCAGCACTCCCCTCTCCCAGGTGAGGAAACTGAGGCTCGGAGTGAATCGACACGCGCTAGGTCACTGAGACCTAGGAGAACCGTAGTGGAGGGCGATCCTGGCACCGTCAGGATGGTTCCCCCGGACTGTGGGTCCTGCCACGGTTCGCAGTCCTCAGAAGAAAGGGTCAGGAGTCCACGGGGTAAGGGAAAGCCACAAGGTTCTGGGAGGCCAGGGCGTAACAGACGGAGGGGAAGTGGCCGGGGGGGGGGGGGGGTGGACAGAGACTACCTTCTCCCTCCCTGCATGCCAGGGGAAGGGGGCGGGGTGCTGGCCTCTGCAAGCCGAAAACTGGGATTGTGCGGGGACCCCACTCCCCGTGAGCCAAACCTGCTCACCCCGGCACGCTGGCAAAGGGGGCTGAGGCCAAGCCGGGGTCTCCCCGCTCCTCCCCAACACACACCTAGCGAGATTCTGGCCTCGGTGACCAATATTTATCCAGCATTCCAAAGGCACTTGGCCTGGGAAGCAGGGTGTGCCCAGATGCCCGAAAGGCAGAAACCTGGGTTTTCCCTCCTTCCACGGGGGATCAGTGGGGGCGTCAGAACGGGCTGCCCAGCCCCTGGGCACCTGGGTTCTCTAATGGGTCCGTTCAAAATTCAGGCCAGGCCCTAGCTGGTTTGGCTCAATGGACAGAGTGTCAGCCTGTGGACTGAAGGGTCCCCAGTTCAATTCCCAGTCAGGGCACATGCCCGGGTTGCTGGCTTGAACCTCAGTGGGAATCATGCAGGAGGCAACCAACCAATGATTCTCTCATCACTGATGTTTCTCTCTCTCTCTCTCCCTCTCCCTCTCCTCTGAAATCAATAAAAACATATTACTTTAAAAAAATTTTTTCAGGCCAAGTCTTAGTTAACACAGAACAGAGCACCTGGTGGAGATAAGCGACAGACATATCCTCTCTCTAGGATGCTACCCTGACCCTAAAGCCTCCATCGTACCCCTGCTCCTCTTTCTCTACTTTGTTTACATCAGGAAACGGAGGGTCAGAGGACAGAGAGGGCTGGGCCCACGGAGGATGGAGGGGGCGAAGAGCAGGACTTTGAGCCAGAGGGGGCTCGCGGTAAGCTCTGGCACTCACCACCCGGCAGGACTCCCGCCCACCTGCCGCTCTCAGACCCTCGGAGATCCTCAGCCGCAAAGTGGGCAGCATGGCCCCTCCCGCAGGCGGAGCACTCAGAGGGACGGTAAGATGCTCAGCACAGGGCATGAGAGAGAACCACTGATTGGCCGCCTCCTGCACGCTCCGCACACAGCCCAGGCACCCAAGCAATGGTAGTCATTATCCTGACTGCCCAGAGCCAGCATTCCAGCCAGCACGCATGACAGCATGTCGGGTATGACACCCCTGAGCCCATGTGCACATCCCCCGAAGTCCCCCCAAACCCAGCCACTCCGACCATGGGAAGTGGCCTGTCTTCCTGGTCCCAAGACCCCTGAGGTCTTACGGGGGCAGCTGCCACCATGGGCACTTGCTTCCTCTCCACCCAGGCGGCAGGCAGGGGAGCAGGAGGCACGGGGCACATGGGGACGTACTGGTGCCCAGGTAGGTTTCACTTCTCTCCTCCCCAAGCCAAATCAGCCCCTCCTGGGGGCAGGATAACAGCTGCCGGTCTTCGTTCTAGAACAGTTACGGTCCAACAAAGGTATACTGCTAGTCCCTTAGGAAACGTTATATCTCCTGGTAGACACATTAACAAAAGAAACAGATGATACCAATTTCAGTGATACATTTTATTTAACCAAACGTATCCAAAATATCCCTTCCGGTATGTTATAAAGCATGCAAAATCAGTATTGAAAACTACTGAGGTATGTTACATTTTAGGTTCCTCTTGTTTCTAAGTCTGCTGCACAGCTTTAGCTAGAACACATCCCAACTCAAACTAACCGCCAGCCACAGGTGGCCAACGGGTACCATATTGGAAAGAGCGGAATAAATGTTTCCATTATGGCAGAAAGTTCTACAGGGCAGTGCAGTTGTCCTCTTCTGATTTCACCCACAGCCGGGGACTTGACAGGAAATACCTGTTCGTCTGGCTGTGGAAATGCTCCCCCTCCTTCTCCCTGGGGCTTGGGCAGGGCCGGGGGGTTTCCATGACACCTGCAGCACCCAGGGCACTGCCCCCCAGGGAGCTGAGCCAACACCCACCCACCCGCCGAAGAGAAAAACCCAACCTGGGGATTCCAGGGGGACAGCGGTTAGACCAGGGGTGGGCAAACTTTTTGACTCGAGGGCCACCATGGGTTCTTACACTGGACCGGAGGGCCGGAACAAAAGCAACCTGACCGTGCTGGCACTCTCCTCTTGGGCTGCTGGTGAAGGAGCGGAGGGGAGAGCAAGAGAACCCTCCGCTCTTTCGGCTCCGCGGCCTGCGGGCCGTAGTTTGCCCACAGCTGGGTTAGACAAGACAAAGGCTGACCCTCGGCAGGACTCTCGGCAGCAGCCTCTTAGCTGGACAAACCCCTAACAACGCCAGTTACCAACTGCAAAGGGGGAGGTTGTTTGACTCCTGGGGTTCCCAGCTGCCAGTGCAAAGGCCACGCCCTCCGTGGAGCAGAGCACGAGGGAAGGGAGCGGAAATGACCCGAAGGCCCACCCCCACCGGCAGGATGGGTCAAGGGGGCCGCAGCCGTATGGCGGAGTATCAGGGAGCCGTGAAAAACTCCACCATGAACACACGTGGCTTTTCTAATGAAAAGTCAGCTTTGTGGAAGGTCGTCCCGGGCGCCAAAAGGTCACCGGTTTGATTCGAGGTCAGGGCCCCCGCCAAGTTTCAGGTTTAATCCCTGGTTGCGATGCCTGCGGTAGGAAACTGATCAGATGTTTCTCTCTCACATCCATGTTTCTCTCTCACTCTCCCTTCCTCACTCTCTAAAATCAATTTTTAAAAAAACAACACATTTTTTAAAAATCTATGCTTTGTTAAACAACCACACTAAAGCTAGAATTTTCACCTGTACTACCAACTTTCATTATTGCAAAGTCATGAGTTGGGACAGTATTTTTTTTTTTAATTTACTATTATTTTTTTAAATCCTCACCTGAGGATATTTTTCCAGTGATTTTCTGTCAGAGTGGAAAGGAAGGAGGGGGAGAAAGGGAGAAACATTGACATGAGAGAGAAACATCAACCGGTTGCCTCCCGCACTCGACCGGACCAGGATGGGGATCGAACCTGCAACCAAGGAATGTGCCCTTGACCAGGAATTGAATCCCGTGAGCCTTAGGTTCATGGTCCGGCCCCTCTAACCATTGAGCCGCACTGGCCAGGGCACAAGTTAGAACAGTATTATTCCCTTACTACCAGAGGGAGAGAGCAAGGCTTCCCTACCCCACTCCTCCGCAATCAAATTAGCTTGCCCAAGATGGCCCAGCCAGGAAGGGCCAGAGCAACATTGAGCCAAAACCCACCAATCCCCAGACCCCAAATG